>CM047748.1:4354247-4722582 GCA_026225825.1 Pistacia integerrima
ATCCTTGCTACAAAATCTTATCTCGTGTATGAAACGAAAATAGTAATGATAAGAAGAAAAGGTTACAGGCAGAGCAAAATCTTCAAGCAAGCCATATATCCTAAGCACTCATAACAGTACGATTTACTTGAGTAGATAATGTCAGTTTTCAGTTGAAGTTACGTGAATTTATTTTTAGAATTTAATCATGCATATATCTTACCCAATGACTAACAAAATATAATCAGATCATCAAACTAATTTATTTGTTTATTTGGATATCAGTAGAAAATTGATATTCCAAAGGAAAAAAAAAAAGGTAGCCACAAACTTTGGGTACAAAAGGTCTTGAGGCAGAAATGAATGGACCCTCCCAAAAGCTAACATACACACTGACTCTGTCAAAACTCCTCTTCTTTGCTAACACTATGATACAAGTATGACACAGAAAGGATGCTACTAGTGAAGAAAAAGCATTTATTCTGAAGCGTTTGCAAAACGGTAGGAGGGTCCCCGAGTCAGAATGGCCCCTTGCCACTACCCACTGGCGATCTTTTTTGCGAGAGGGAGAATGCGAATTTTTAGCTACTTTTAATTTATTGTATACTTTTCTTTTGCTTTACATAAATTATTACTGACACTGCAAGTACTGTTTGCTTTCTCATTGGGGTTGGCATTAATCTCAATCATCTCATCATTCTTGACAAGTTGCCTCTAACTCTGGAGCTTTTCCAGCATGCATGAAGAAAAAGATAAAGCCATTGGTGGACCGAGCTGTTTTCTGAGTCTTTAATACAATTATTGTGAACATAAAATAATTTATAAAGTCTCTTTAACTATGTTTACAACACACTATTTTGTTGCGAAAAGAAGTGAAAGATGATAAGAGCATCTTAAACAGTTGAAGTTTTGCCGACTCTCACCAACTATTCATCTTGTAAGACAAGACTACCATTTCAATTAGGAATTTCTAACATGTCAGTAATGTTACTCTAATATGGTAATACAATTTTAAAATAAAATTATACATCTCAACTAAATATGCAAACTAGCCTTCATACTTTTTTTCCTTTTAACATCTGTTTACATTATAAATCTTATCTAGAATTACTGTAATTTATTTTATCATTTTAATTTATTCATAAACATCCACAACGTGGATGGTCAGATATATGATTTGCTCCCATAAGGTCCGGGCATGAGCCCCCTCATAGTCACGTACATGGCCAAAAGTATTCAATTTCAACTACATCCCAATAATAGCAAGATTTGATAGAGACTCCAATTTCGAACTGAGACTTATAAAACAAGTGGATAATTTGGATGGCATGGTGCGGCTTGCCCCCTTAGAAAATAGGGCTTCCCTGCTAAATCTGACGAATATCTCCGCCTTGCCCGATTGACATCGCGACAAAGTATTCAATTTCAACTACCACAGAGCATGCATTTTCTACCATTTGCCAAGTCCTCATTTTCACAAAAGTAGTGCCGCAGATTCCCAAATCCTCAAGTAGCAGGAAGAGGGAGCAAACCCCATGTTAACACCTATTTATACGAATGAATAAGATCTATTCCCCATTGATATTCACTCTCCATAAATCGTGCATTCTAATTTCTAGCTAATGGATGTTAAATCACAGTTGATTTATCATGTCTAAGTAAAGCAACTCAAATCCTCACCTTCATGAAAAATCAACTTCAAGAATGCAATTACATGCCTTGAATGAACAAACACCATTCATAATCACAGGCATTACTCCGTATGGGTTATCATTTCAAATTTTCATTGGATCATTGCAATTCATTATCTTTTAACTCTTGAGATGAGATCAAGGACAGAGATCAAATAACAAATTTGGACAAAGTACATTTTTTTATTCCTTTCTTAGAAAAATAAAAAATAAAAAAATTCTTAGCAAGAAACCAGTTCATTTATTGGTCTGCAACATGTTAAGGATTACTAGTCATAAATACAAAGAAAGCTTTATGATTAGAATTTTGGTTTATTATTATTATTTATATAGCTTATCTGTGAGTTTGAATGTGTATATTTTATATAAAAAAAATATATATTAAAAGAATAATACAATTAATACATGGATCGAATTGATATTAGGAATAGAAGATAAACAAACTCCAATGAGAAACTGACAAGATGCTTATAAATATAAAAGTTGTGCAGTACTCTTAATTAATTTGTTTATTGTCTTCTTCCTGTTATGAAGAAAAAAGGTAATAGCCATAAAATTAGGGTAATTCACTTTCGGTGTCGACTTGTTCTCTTTATCATGTTGATTAATTTTTTTTTACAGGACGCGTTCTAGTACTGTGCAATACTGCGCAACAAACGCGCCCTACATCTTCTTTATCATATACACCAAATCGTTTTTGTTATATTTTCTGACTTATACAGCGACTTCCTGAACCTCCCTTAAGCTCCTTCTTTTCCAGTTTTTCTGTTTTCTTCTCCTTCACCGCTTCAGAGACCACTCCTGCAGATCTTTTTTTTTTTTTTTGGCTAAAAGAATTCTTTTGAGCAGAAACCACATCGCTTGATATTTTACTCCTCTCCAATTCACCCCCTTTTTTAAGCAAACAAAAAAATCTCCCATTTCCTTTGTTTCTTGTTTAATGAAAAAAAAAATTGTTTTGTTATTGTCTCTGTTTTAATTTCATTTGCTTTCTTTCCCTCTATTTTTCAAATGTAAAAATACGAGTGAGGGAGGAAAGAAAAAGGGTTGAAAATGGTCGATATTGCCGGGAATGTCGCAGATATTGTGAGCGCTGTTCTCGATGTTGACAAGTGCTTTATGTACTTGCTCAACCACAAGAGCAACATAAGAATTCTCGAAAGAGAAGTTGGGAAGCTGAAGGTTGCAAGAGATGAAGTGGAGCGTAAGGTTGAAGTTGCTAGAAACAATGTGGAAATGATTGAAGAGATTGTTGAGCAGTGGGTAATTAAAGTGAACTCCATCGTTCCTGAATCAGAGACGTTGATTAAAGAGAGAGCAAACGTCCAATGTTTCAGCTTGAAAGCCCGCTACAAACAGAGCAGGAAAGCATCGAAAAAGGTGAAGGATGTTGCTGAACTCCTGCATCTACAAGAAGTATTCGGCGATCAAGTTTCCCGCCCTATCATTCATGAAGACACGAGGCTTATATTGAATAAAGATTACTTGGCCTTTCAATCACGATCGTCTACTTTGGAGGATGTATTGAAGGCATTAAAGGAGGCCGAGGTGGACATTATTGGGGTTCATGGGATGGGTGGCATTGGTAAGACCACCCTAGTCAAAGAAGTTGGTAGGCAGGCCAAGGAAGACAAGCGATTTGATAAGGTGATTTTTGTAGAGGTAACTGACACTCCGAACATAGAAAAGATACGAGAAGAAATCGCGAATGACTTAGGTTTGAAATTTGATGATAAGGAGACTGAAAGTGGAAGAGTAAATAAATTATTTGCACGATTGAAGAAGGAGAAGACAATCCTAGTAATTTTAGATAATATTTGGGTCGATCTTGATCTGGAGAAACTAGGAATTCCTTTTGGTGAAAATCATAAGGGATGTAAACTATTGTTGACAGCACGGGATCGAAATGTGTTGGACAGCATGGGTGCAAAGTCTTTCTCGATTGACGTTTTGAAGGAAGATGAAGCTTGGAGGTTGTTTAGAAAGATGACAGGTAATAACGTCTTTTCCTTGTACATTTTTATTGGTTTGTCACAATTTTTAGTACTATGTTATCAATTTCACTCATTTCAGTACTCCCCGGATCTATAAAGAAAGTTTTATTCATTTAAATTTTGTAACACATAAATATAAACAAAAATCGAATGAATGATCATTAAACAGAAAGTCACAAGATGATCAGAAGCGCCGATGAATATTGTGTCAATAATTTTATACAAGAAAAGTGGAAAGAGAAAAATCATTTAAAAAAAATATTTTGAAATTAAGTGGTATTTATTTATATATTTAGATATACTAACAATTTTGAATGAGAATTATTTAGAATGGTGTTTGATAAAAAAATAGGTGGAGAGAAATAACAATAACAATTTTCAAGGAGAATTATTTATACAACACTTTAAAATATATACGAATGCTTTTTAGCATGGATATTTTTTCGTTGATGAAAGTCTTATTGTTGTTAGACCTTCTGAACCAAATGGCTCTAACTCTGAAGAACTTTTATATATAAGTATCAATACCAATTCATGCAACAACATTATACGATTCCATAATAATACATATTTTCATTATTGTTTCTTTTTAGTAGAGTTTTCACATTATGCGGTCGAAAATATTCTCAAATATTTGATGAACAAAAGTTAGATTTATTGTTTATATGTTAAATGGCAACATTACATAATTAATTTCGTAAAATCTTCTTAAAGAATTCTAAATTAATCAACATACTTTATAAAAATTTATCTTTCTACCACCTTGATTTATAATTCTCATTTTCCCTTGTAGGTGAAGTTGCTGATACATGTGAGTTGCAATCTGTGCCGAATGATGTATGTAAGGAATGTGGTGGTTTACCCATTGCCATTATTACTGTAGCAAGGGCATTAAAGAACAAGAGACAACTATCTCAATGGAAAAATGCCTTACAAGAATTGAGAAGGCCTTCCCCAAAGAGTTCAAAAGAGTGCTGAAAGTAGGGGTGTAACCAAGCCGAGTAGCTCGCGCTCAACTCATCTTGAGCTCGAGCTCGACCTGATCTATATTGAGCTAGGCTTGAGCTCAAACTGTTCCAAAAATAATCGAGTTGAGTACTGAGCCTGACGACACTCGACTCATGAGCTTAACAGAGCTTGTGTAATTTTAAAATGGTTACAAACCCCAATTCATTTTCGGTCTAATCCCATTTGAAATCCCCTTTTCCTCTCCAGTCTTCGATTTCAACCACCTAGACCCCCAAATCGCGATGCGACACTATGCACACCATGCCGAAGTCCGTCAGTCTCCAACTCTCTACCAATCTCCGTTAGTCTCTGCCAGTTTCCAACAATTGAGGACTTGAAGTAATTCGTCAGTCTTCATGTTTCTTAATGAAATTGTGTTTGAATAAGATGTGTATAGTGTGGTTATTAAGATGGTTGTGATGCACTGAATGTTTGATTAAGGCATTGAGATGGTGTAAACTGTAAAATGAGAAGCCGAGATGGTGTACAATGAAAGAGAGTTTAAGGAGTGCTTCGATGTTGTGTCTCTATTTTTGTTAGGAAATGGAGTTTTGACATTAACGTGTTGATTGTGCTTTTCAATACCTATTGTGTTGTGTTTTCATTTTCAGTATAAGGTTCTGTTTTTGTGAAATTTTAATGTTGAGGGATTGACATTTTGTCGAATGAAACTTGCATTTTAGGGTTAGTGAGACATTGGTCTTTGATTCAAAGATTTTTAATTGTCAATGGAATCAGATTTTTTCTTTTTAAAAAATCAAGGCAGTGTAGTGCTGAAGTTGTTGTTCTCTATGTTTGTCTTCTTTCAGAGTGTTACTAATTTAGGTTCCGTTTAATAAGTCGGTGTCTTTGCAGAATTTTAGAGATGTTAGATATGTTTGTCCTTCTTTCAAAGTACGATAGGGATTTGTGAACAAACCCATCTCTTTTTTTAAATCCAATCCTTTGGACACTGGTAGTTTTTTAATTCTAATAAGATGAGGACTTCCACCTACAATCTCAAGTAGATAAGTTTAGAATCATTAATTAGAAATAGGAAGTCAGTTTCCATTGTTATGTCTTTAGGAAGTCAGTTTCCATTGTTATGTCTTTAGTTTCAAAAGTATTATTTGAGACAAAGTTTGATTTGATTGATGTATGACATTTCATCTACAAAGCATGCAAAGGAAGGAAAGAAAATGAATAATCCATTCATATAGATATACATGAATTCAAAAAAAGGCATCTATGGTTCAGGATACATAAAAGACGCATTTCCCCTCTACTTTCTTCTCACCCCTACTTTTCTCAAATTCATCAAAAGACGTATTGTAAGAAATGACGTCGTTTATTTATTTTAAAACCAAGAAATTTATTAATTTAAAAAATAGATACAAGTAATCATAGAAAATCCATAAACTTTAATTTGCCTCTAAAAATGAATTTTCTACACAAAAAATTTATTAAGTTAATTGGAGTTGGATGGATTTTAAATTTCAATGAAATATTAAATATTAAAACGTAAATTATTAATTAAGAGAAACTTTTTTAATAATTAAATACATCCAAAGAAGGATAAATAAGAAAATGTTTTTTATGTGTTTGTAATTGGAATGATTATTTAATTTTTAATTATAAATATTATACAAAAATAAAAACATTTAAGAATATATTAACTTAAATTTCAAATTAAACCATAATTTTAAAAAGTTAAATATGAAGATTATATTGGTGTAATAACTTACATTATCAGACTAATCCTTTGTTAAATATTACTCAGTATATTATGTAGTATACATCTAAGCATGGCTCTTGAAATTTCTAAATATATGTCGAGTAAATTCTAATTATCATTGAATTTGGATAAGATCAAAACCAAGCCAATATTTTTGTTTTTTTCATATAAACAAGTAGGATTATTGTATGATAAAGAAATGTCTATAAGTATGTCATAACCTCTAGAGCCACTTAATGAAATAAAAAAAATACAAAACCAGTATAATTTTAAATAGTCAAACTATCTTCACAAAACAAAATTATATATTAAGACACTAGCAACATGGACAAGCCTTTATCAAGAATAAAGATAACGATAGTATAAACACACCTTTGATGTTATATCGCGGTCAAATAACTTTAAAGCAGATAGAGATAATTGCAAAAAATAATCAAATTACTTGAACAAATTAAAAAATGAAAATAAATGGGTGCATGTACTAACCATGCAAAGGAAGGAAAGAAACCGAATAATCCATTCATATATGAGTAATGTTACATGTACAAATGAACTTTAGAAAGATTTGTGTATAAGCTGATATGACACAAAATGAATGGAAGAGTGAATAGGATTCTTCCATTTATTTTGTGCTACATCAATTTGTATATAAATCTTTGTATGATTTGTTTGTATTTCTAGTATTATTGTATACATCAACTATCTCCAATTCATAAAAATGCATTTGATGGTTCAAGATACATGAGATTTATCCTACAACTTATACCCTCAGAAACTTCATATTTGACATAGACATACATGAACTATCTCCAATTATTGATCCTGCCTTGTCAAATATATGAGATGGGTTAACTGGCTGGAAATAATATGTCATAAATAGAAGTCGTACACAATTTATGCTTTTGGAGATAGGAATCATTTTTAATATATTTTCAGCTCTTCATAACAGGGTGCAACATTTTGATTATAAGGGTGAAGGGTCCACTTATTTTGGTAGCATATGAATCTCTTGTGCCCAGTTCTATTTATGTGAACAGAGCAGAGCAGTGAGAGCACGACCTATGAAAAAGAGGTCAATGGCGTCGTTGGTACCAAAATAGTTTTGGGCCATGTTGGGCCGAAGTTGGGCTCCACCCACCACGTCCTGTTTTCATCCTTCAACATCACCTGACCAACAAATTCCCATCGCTCACTCTGTTAAAAAATGAATTGATTCTTCAAACACTTCTTCAGAAAAAGAAGTCAACCCCATTTATAGAAAAACAAAATTAGCTGTAAGTGAGTTTAGTTAACGTCATTTAGTTGTTAATTTTGTAACTAAAAATTTAATAATTTTCTTATGTTATATATGTATGTTCTAAAACTATAGAAATCATTTAGTAATTAGTTATTAATGTAGTGTAACCGGGGACATAGCCACAGGAATGAAAATGGGTTCACTTGAACCTACTAAAAATTTGACTTTAATTAAAATAAGTTTATATTTTATAATAATTGACAATTTTGGCCATACTTAAATTAAAATTGACTCACTAAAATTTATATTAATTAACAATTTTTGACATTTTCTCTCTACTTCATTTCCTTTCCTCTTCTTTCATACTTTTTTCTTATTTTGGTTCTATTAATCAAGAAATACTATTCATTTGAAGGTTACAAAATAAGATAAAAAATCACGAGATAAGAATTTTGTAGGCAGTAAGCAATTTACAAGTCACCAAATGCAATCCCACATACCCCAATCCAATAAGAAATTGAAGCCCATTAAAACCTAATGAAATTATAAGTCAGTCTAAAAACATAAAACACCCCAACCCAATGAAGTTATGAATCAGTCAAAAGGCTTTTGCTTTTCACCAAAAACATTATAAAATATGCAAAAGCTGTATTTACATATTATTGTTCATCAGTTTCAATTGCAGGTTGCGACCAGCTGATATATACATCATGATCATAATTCATATTCTTTTCAAAAATAAATGTTAATGTTGTTAAATAAGTGAAGCCTGCGACGTCGTTTAAGCCAAGTAAAAACGCTGTCGTTTTTGCCTATTAGTCCAAGTCAATCACAACCATCAAATTAAAGAGAATCCGACGACTCCAGTTCAATCACAAGTCAACAATATAAAAGGGGAACCGTTTCATGCAATTGGCAACTATTAGGTTTTTCTCTCTTTTTTCTCTGTAAATACGTTTTGTAACCTGGGTTAGGGTTTGAGATTCATTCTGGTTCTTCTCTGTGTGAATCGTTCTAGAGGCTTATTTTGAGGGCAGGGTTTTCCTTAAAGGGAATAGAGTACTCTAGTGGTTGAGATTTACGGGATAAAGATAAGTGAATGAGTGTGTGAATGTGTTGTTGACAGTGAAGGGGATTTGTCTGTAATCTGTAATCTTTGAAGTGATTAATCCTAGTGTAGCGAGCTCCATATTCTGGAGTTCAACGTGGATGTAACTTGTTCTATATTGAACAAGCGAACCAGGTAGATTGTGTGTTGTGTGATTTCTTGTTCTTGCGTTTGTTTTGATCTGAGATTGATTTGGTGGTTTGAGTAATTAGTATAGATTTACAACAGTGGTATCAAAGCCAAAAAGGTTCTAAGGTGAATCTAGGTTTTGAAATCGTTTAACTCTTGACGAAGTCGAAAATTAGGGTTTGTCAGTTTGGAGGGGTTTTTCGATTTAAAGGTTCCTAAATCATTAGGACTTCAAATCTTGCTGAGTCTTGGGATTAATTCATGAGGATTAGGTCACAAACACAAGGGATCGACGAAAATCGGGCAAGATCAAAATTAGGGTTTTGTTAGGATTTGGGGGTTTTCTTTCGAATTAGGGTTTCGAATCATCCTGAATCTGTTTAAGGGTATCTCGGCTGGAAAACCAGTAACCACCTTAAAAACTGTCTGGCAATACTTGGCAACCTCTGGTATAACAACGCCACGTACTCCTTAGACTGCCTTGCCCTGTCATTACAGTACAATGAGCACTACTCGTATGGAGATCTCCCAATACGATGGGAAGATCGATTTTAATACATGGAAAAAGAAAATGAAGGCCTTGTTATCCCACAATAAGGTGGGAATTGCACTGGAAAACGATGAAACCAAGTGGTCTGAGGAAAAGGTAAAAAAGAAAGCGGAGATAGACGAAGAAGCATACAATCTGATAATCATGAATTTATCAGATAATGTACTACGAAAGGTGGATGGCCTGGACACACCGCTCGAGCTCTAGGGTAAACTCGAAACTCTGTATGCATTAAGGTCTGCTCCTAATTTAGCATTCTTGAAAGGTGCTATGTTTTCTTACAAAATGGATGTCTCTAAGTCATTAGAAGAAAACCTAGATGAATTTCTTAAAATGACACTAGTGCTAAAAGGAACTGATCAGCTATTAAATTCGTTACGTGATGAATACGTAGTAATGAAAAATGCATTATAGTATACTAGAACAGTCTCTAGTGTTGATCTTATAATAGCTGGTCTAAAATCCAGAGAACTTGAGTTAAAGATACCAAAAAGAAATGGGAGCAATCTTTTTGTAAAAGGAAAACAAGAAACTGGTCACTTTAGTAAAGATATTGGAAAGGTTGTCTAACAAAACTTAGGGCCAAAGAATAAAAAGAAAGGGAAAGCCTATAATAAGTCTAAATTAGAGACTAGGAAGTGCTTCCATTGTAACAAACCTGGTCACATAAAAAAGAATTGTTATGATTGGATTAGGAAGCAAAAACAGAACAGTATTGAGAGCAACTTAGCATCCTCTATAATAACATTGAAGTTATAGAAGCCCTTACTGTGTCTAGTTATGAAATGGCTAATGAATGGGTACTAGACTCAAAGTGTTCTTTCCATATGAGTCCTAATGAAACCTGGTTCCAAAATCTAATAAATGGTGAACTTGAAACAGTGTTTATGGGCAATAATCACTCATGCAGAGTCCAAGGGGTGGGTAATATCACCATTAGACTTAAAGGTGGCAAACTCATTATGTTAACCAGAGTAAGGTATATACCAGAACTTAAAGGTAACCTGATCTCTTTAGGCACATTGGATGAAGCTGGCTATAGCTATAGGGCTAAAAATGGGTGCATTACTGTATACAAAAATGATCAAATGCTGTTTGAAGGTGTTAAAAGGAATGGGTTGTACATATTGTATGGGCAATATCATCAAATGAATGTTAACTCTGCTTTTTATATTTACTAACATTTCAATTGCAGAAAAGTGGCACCTGAGGATGGGCCATATAGGCCAAACTGGTATGAGTTATCTCAAACAGTAGGGGTACTTTGGTAATGACAATGTGTCAAACCTAGATTTTTGTGAAACCTGTGTCATAGGCAAACAGCACAGGCTGAGCTTCCCAAAAGGAACTCACCTGTCTGTGGGATGTTTGGACTACCTTTATGCTGATCTTTGGGGTCCTGAAAGAGTCAAAACACATGGGGGGAATAGTTATTTTCTAGCTATAGTGGATGACTTTAGTAGGAAGGTGTGGGTTTACTTACTTAGATCCAAGGATGAGGCTCTAATTAAGTTTAAGGGCTGGAAGACCTTAGTAGAAAACCAACTGGAGAAAAAAGTGAAAACACTCATAACTGACAATGGATTGGAGTTCTGTAACTCTGAGTTTGACAATTACTTTGTAGAGACCAGGGAATTGAGAGACATAGGACAATGAGGGGAACCCCTCAGCAAAATGGAGTTGCTGAGAGGATGAATAGGACACTATTAGAGAAAGTAAGGTGCCTCCTTTTCACAGTTGGGCTACCTAAGTCTTTTTGGGGGGAGGCCTTAACCACTGCTGCCTATTTAGTAAATAAGACTCCATCTAGTGCAACTGGTTACATTTATCCTGAAGAAAGATGGTCATGAAGAAAACCATCCATAAACCATTTAAGAGTTTTCGGATTTGCTGCCTATGCACATACCAAAGATGGGAAATTAGAACTAAGGTCCCTAAAATGTGTGTTCTTAGGATATCAAGAAGGGACAAAGGGATATAGGCTGTGAGAAAGAGAGGCTCCAGGAGTTAAAGTCATTATCAGTAGAGATGTGGTATTTAACGAATGTGTGTTTCCTTGCAGGGTTACTAACATTAATGTAGGAACCTCAATCCATCAAGTGGAAAATCCACAGCAAATTGGAAGTACTTAGTTTGAGGTGGAGTTAACCAACCAACAAGAACCTGAAAACAACACTGATGGACCAGAAGCTGAACTTGTACAAAATACCATTGATACTGATCCTGAGGGTGAAAATGAGAATGAAGAAAACAATGATAATGCCTAACAAGAGGACCTAGCTCATTGCCAACTTGCTAGAGACATAACAAGGAGGGAAATAAGACAACCTCCAAGGTTCAGCTATGCTGAACTCATCTACACAGCACTACTTGCTAGGGTAGAGATACATAGGACAGAGCTTGAGTCTTATGAAGAAGCCATACAATCAAAGGATAGTAAGAAATGGCTCACTGCCATGAATGAGGAAATGGACTTCCTAAGGCAGAACAAGACTTGGACTCTGGTTCCAAAACCCAAAGACTCAAAACCAGTGGAATGCAAGTGATTATACAAGCTGAAGGAGGGCATAAACAATACTGATCCACCAAGGTATAAAGCCAGATTAGTGGCCAAAGGCTACACCCAACGGGTAGGTATAGACTTCTCTGAGATTTTTTTCCCTGTTGTTAAATTTAAAACTATAAGATTGTTGTTATCCTTAGTAGCACATCATGATTTAGAGTTAAAGCAGTTAGATGTAAAAACTGTATTTTTGCATGGGGAATTAGAAGAACAAATATATATGAGTCAGCCCATGGGATTTAAGGATAAACAGTTTCCTAATCATGTATGTTTGCTGCATAAATCATTGTATGGACTCAAACAATCACCTAGGCAGTGGTACAAAAGGTTTGACTCATTCATAGTAGGGATAGGCTTCACTAGAAGTGAGCATGATAACTATTTTTATTTTGCACATGTGGATACAAATCCTGTATATCTGTTACTGTATGTTGATGACATGCTTTTAATCAGTAAGTCTAAGCTCAGATTGATGTGTTGAAGGGAAAATTACATGCTGAATTTGAAATGAAGGATTTAGGCTGTGCAAAGAAAATATTAGGCATGCTAATGGAAAGAAACAGAAAAACTTATAGTTTAAAACTCCACCAGATGTCCTATCTCCAGAAACTAGTAGTTTGATTTGGAATGAATGACTCTAAATGTGCCTCAATGCCTCTAGCTAGCCATTTCATCCTTAGTAAAGCCCAAAGTCCACAAACAGAATCTGAAAGATTAAAAATGGAATCCATACCTTCTACAAATGCCATTGGCTCTGTCATGTATTCCATGATTAGTACAAGAGTTGACTTGTCATACTCTATATCATTGTTAAGTAGGTTTATGTCTAATCCTGGATGGGAACATTGGAATGCTTTAAAATGGCTTCTTAGATATATTAAGAACACTGTACATGTGGGTTTAAATTTCTGTAAAAGAAACTCCTCACTTGATCTGGTTAGGTATGTAAACTCAGATTTTTCAGATGATAGAGACTCCCGGAAGTCTACAACAGCATACCATTTTACGTTGGGAGGTAACTGTATCAGTTGGAAGTCCCAGTTACAGCCACAGGTACCTTTGTCCACAACTAAAGCGGAATATGTGGCTGTAACCGACACATTCAAAGAAGTCATATGGCTTCAAGGGTTCTTAAAAGAAGCCAAGCTGCTGGATGGAACTGTGACTGTCTATTCAGATAGTCAGAGTGCTATTCATTTGGGGAAGAATTCCGTGTACCATGAGAGGACCAAACACGTAGATGTGAGATACCATTTTGTGAGGGATATGATCTGAAAAGAAGAGGTGAAACTGATGAAAGTCCCAACTGAAAACAACCCGGCAGACATGGGAACCAAGGTTGTAACACTTGCAAAGTTCAAGCACTGCTTGAACTTATTGCATGTGGGATAACCAAATCGTAATCAAGAATGGAATAGGAAATGCTTGCCGCATAACATGAGAACATTCGTTCCCAAGACGTCGCAGACTTCAAGGTGGAGATTGTTAAGCCAAGTAAAAACGCTGTCGTTTTTGCCTATTAGTCTAAGTCAATCACAGCCATCAAATTAAAGAGAATCTAACGGCTCCAGTTCAATCACAAGTCAACAATATAAAAGGGGAACTGTTTCACGCAATTGGCAACTGTTCGTGTATTAGGGTTTTCTCTCTTTTTTCTCTGTAAATACATTTTGTAACCTGGGTTAGGGTTTGAGATTCATTCTGGTTCTTCTCTGTGTGAATCGTTCTAGAGGTTTATTTTGAGGGTAGGGTGTTCCTTAAAGGGTATAGAGTACTCTAGTGGTTGAGATTTGCGGGATAAAGATAAGTGAATGAGTGTGTGAATGTGTTATTGACAGTGAAGGAGATTTGTCTGTCTGTAATCTTTGAAGTGATTAATCCTAGTGCAGCGAGCTCCATATTCTGGAGTTCAACGTGGATGTAACTTGTTCTATATTGAACAAACGAACCACGGTAGATTGTGTGTTGTGTGATTTCTTGTTCTTGCGTTTGTTTTGATCTGAGATTGATTTGGTGGTTTGAGTAATTAGTATAGATTTACAACAAATGTGATAGGTCTCTTCCACCTCTCATTTTATTTATTTTTTTCCTCTTGAAAGTCTACATGGAAGACATGTTGATTGTTTGTTTATTAGGGGTTTTTTCCCTCCTCTTGGTATCAAAAGTCAAAAAATTCAAATAAAAATCAAAGTTCCTGCTTGCTAAATAAGTTGCATTATTGATAAAAATCCAGTAAAGGTCATGTGATGAGATAAGTTTGGACGTTAGTATGATAAAAAACTTTTTTTTTCTTTCTTAACTCTAAAGAATACGAGACTTTTTCGACATTCTACAAATATATGTGAATGTAATTATAAATTCACTGTTATTTGCCGAAGCTGTCAACCACAAGTTGAAATTAGTGATGTAAATTATTCCCTTGAGAAAACAGTTTAAATTAGTGATTAATTAATTAATATATTTTGGAATAATTAGAGAAGCATCACATTCTTGTTCTTGTTTTACTCAAACTTTAATGTTAATGCTGCAAAATATTGAAAAGTCTTAGTCTACTATTTAGCGTATCTTAGTTTGGCCATGCCTTCGGGACCTCAAATCACAGTCCGGTCCACCGCTGTCATGTTTGAAATTGAGACCTCAAGGTGTTGTAAGCGGAGAAGAAAGACGAAAGCAAATAAAGGAAAGTAAGACTGGAAAAAATAAATTAGTGAAATGATAAAGGCCGAACGACATTCACCCACCCATGGTTTACCGTAAAGATAAATTGGTACCCTCCAAGTTTGGAAATGACAAACACCAACCTTCCGTTAATATTTGTTGTTAAATTTAACTGAATAAGGTTAAGATAGTAAATTCAAAAACAAATAAAGGGTAATCATGCCATTTTATCCCTTTCTTCTTCGGTTAAACTCACATTTCTTCTCTCCTCTTCATCTTCCACCTTTCTTCTTCAAAGCTGCCGCCGCTGCCAACATTCTTGCTGCACCTTTTCAATTGATCTCACCTCCCATCACCATCCTCCTGCATCCCCAGCTGGATTTGACCCATTTTTGGCTGAAATTTCCTCTTTCCCATA
Source organism: Pistacia integerrima (assembly GCA_026225825.1). Classification (NCBI taxonomy): domain Eukaryota; kingdom Viridiplantae; phylum Streptophyta; class Magnoliopsida; order Sapindales; family Anacardiaceae; genus Pistacia; species Pistacia integerrima. The sequence goes on from CM047748.1 coordinate 4,369,297, forward strand.
ACCCATCTTCACCCTAGTAACCGCCGTATTCACCCCAATAATAATGAACAATCAACCCAGCCCAAACTCAAATTAGAGAATTCAGAGGCTTGAACTAGTACAGTTTCGACGAGAAGAAATAGGAACCTGCACTGTGTTAAAGCAAGCAAAAGGTACCGTGTTCCTCTCGATCGGGGAATATTGGAGATGATATTGAACAAGATATTTAGTAGGAGCAGTAAAACTACCACGACTTTGTGGAAATTATAGAGAAAATGAATGTCAACTTCAAGCAAAAGTGTAGTTGACATGGCCATTAAAGATGGGGAACTAAGAGTTTTCCTAGTGGCAGGAAAGGTCTTTGGGGACACCCTTGCTTCTCGTCTCATGTCTGCTCTGAAGAATCTGGCTCCTGTTCCTGTCTTTTTCTCTAGTGTTGGAGGGTAAGCTATGAATGCGGTTTATAATTTAATTTCTCTTGGAAGTTCTATGGAAAATTCTTTCTTTCTTTCTTTTTTTGGGAATGAAAAAGAAGAAATTATTAAAGGGTATAATAAAAAAGAAGAAATTATCCAGCGGTTGCTAGGGTGAAGATGGGTTACGGCCAAAAGGAAATTTCAGCCAAAAATGGGTCAAATCCGGCTGGGGATGGAGGAGGATAGTGATGGGAGGTGAGATCAACTGAAAATGTGAAGGAAGAAGGAAAGAAAGCCGCAGCAAGAATGCTGGCAGCGGCGACGGGTTTGAAGAAGAAAGGTGGAAGATGAAGAGGAGAAAAGAAATGTGAGTTTAACAGAAGAAGAAAGAGATAAAATGACATGATTACCCTTTATTTGTTTTTGAATTTATTATCTTAACCTTATTCAGTTAAATTTAACAACAAATATTAACGGAAGGTTGGTGTTTGTCATTTCCAAACTTGAAGGGTACCAATTTGTCTTTACGATAAACCATGGGTGGGCGCATGTCGTTCGGCCAATGATAAACGATGAGACTTTTGGAGACTGGAAAGAGGAGGTGCACTTCTCATTTCTCAATACAATTCACTGAATGAAATTGACATGCCTTAGACGAGTAGCCTACTTTCCTAAATTTTCTAAAGCAGGTTACCCCACTCTTCACAATTCACATGTCCTTCATAATACCAAGTCAACGTAAAAACAGGAACAAATAAACAAACACATCATGGAAATTTGTCGATGGGTTAATGAGATTGAGAATATTATCATTTTGTTCCAAATGAATATCCCACCCATTATTTCTGATATTATGATAAGATAAGAATGGACTGTACACAAACAAGCTTAGCCACAAATTGAATCATCTCATCATCCTTGTGGAAAATAGCTGGCCAGCATATGATTTACCTTTAACTTATAAAGCTTTTCCAGCATGCATTCTAAAGCCACTTTAACCATGTTCACAACACATGATTGGGCCTTGTTACTGTTTTTGTCTTTTTAGCTGACTTCGAGTTTTCACATTTATCAAAGAAGTTCTTCATTTCCTTTCCTTTCTTTTTATTTTTTATTTTTTTAGAAAAATATATTTTTCATATCTAACTTTATGTCCAAACGTTAAGGATTATTAGTCATAATCGTAAATACAACGAAAGCTTTATGATTATAATTTTGGTTTATTATTATCGTTATTACTATTAATCTGCGAGTTTGAATGTGTAATTTTTTATATAAAACAAATATATTAAATACATGGATCGAATTGATATTAATGAGGTGAAAAGAAGGGGCATGGGATGGGAGGGTTTGAAGGAATAGTAGAGGAGTGAAATTATAATAAGGAAATAGGCTGGTTAAAGGTTAGGAGTTTAAGGTGTGGAGTGGAGGAGGCATGGAGTCTATGCATTGGCCAATTAATTTTTTTCTGTTTGCTTCTCTTTCACCGCTTCAGATAAACACTCTTTGCAGATTTTTTTTGGCTAAAATAATTCTTTTGAGTAGAAACCACATCCTTGCTTAATTATCGGAAACTTTTGGAGAGTGGAGAGAAGTGGTGCACTTCCCAATAGTCAATACTATTTAATGAATGAAACTGACATGCCTTGTATAGGCTGACAGAACTACCCCACTTTCCTAATTTTTCTAAAGCAGGTTACCCTACTTTATTTTTGGAATTAACGCCCATCTTTCACCTAGAATATATCTATTATATTCAAAGAATCAACCAAGGCTTATAAATTACAGATCTAGATTCTCATTTTCATTTTGAGTATGAAAGGTCTTGAGGCAGAAATGAATGGACACTCCCAAAAGCTAACATACACACTAACCCTAACAAAACTCCCCTTCTTTGCTAACAATATGATACAAGTATGACATAGAAAGGATGTTACTAACGAAGAAAAGGCGTTGAATTTGAAGCGTTTGCGGAAGGGTAGGAGGGTCCCTGACTCATAATGGCCACCTGCCACTGCCCACTGCGACCTATTTTGGAGTTTTTAGAGAGGGAGAATGTGTGAAGCTTTAGAATGGTTAAACATGTGACATTGTGGCTAAAAAACAATAAATTATGAATAATGAATAATATGGTGACCAGACATGCATAGTACTATTTGCTTTCTAGTGGGGTTATAATTTAAAAAATAAAAATAAAGTTGAAAGTTAAGTATGAATCGATAATGTCCTTAAGTTACAATCTACCTCTTGCATTTACATTATATTTGGCTTTAACTCTTGCATTTACATTATATTTGGCTTTAAAACATGAACGCGCTTGAGGTTTATTCATTTTTGTGAGCAACAATTTAACTGGATCCATCGGTTCTAGAAAGTAGTAAATATGTTCAAACTTTAATAAATGGTAACATTATAAAATAGATCCAATTGTCATAATTAATTTCTTAAAGCACACTTTGTTGTCATAAAAATTGTTCAGTTGTATAATTCTACATTTGCTCCATGCTTGTTTTGTTGCCATCTCAGTTTTATTTTCAATTAAGGGAAAGATAGAGTGTTGAAATTGTTGTTTTCATTGCTGCAAAAATTGTTGAGGAACATTTTCTCTATATATTAAAATTAGAATGACAACAAGAACAACTTATAAAATCTGAAACAGTACAATTTGAGAAACAGAGACATAAAATAATCATCTCATTATTCTTGTGGACTATAGCGGACCAGCGTATGAGTTACCTCTAACTTTGGAGTTTTTCCAGCATGCATAAAGAAAAAGATAAAGTCATCGGTGGACCTAGCTGTTTTTTTAGTCTTTAATACAATTATTGTGAACATAAAATAATTTCTAAAGCCTCTTTCACTGTGTTCACAATACATCATTTTTGTTACGAAAAGAAGTGAAAGATGAAGAGCATTTTAAATTATTAAAGTTTGCCAACTCTCACCAGTTATTCATCGTGTAAGACAAGATTATCATTTTAAATTTTTATTATCTTTTAACTCATGAGATAAGATCAAGGACAGAGATTAAATAACAAATTGTCCACCTCTAGATGAAATTTTTTTTTTTATACGGTCATAAACTTTAAGCCGAAATTATCAAATTAATCATTTATAATATCATTAAAGATATATTTGATATGTTATTTATTTTCATATTCGATGTATTTCACAACCTCAAAACATTTTGTGCAAGCATTGGATTTGTATGTGTTAATTAATTTGTTTATTGTTTTCTTCCTGTTTTGAAGAAAAAGTTAATAGCCATAAAATTGGCTTTAATTTGAAGAAAAAACAAAAAATCATTGTTGACATGTGTTCACTTGCGGTGTCGACTTTTGCTCTTTATCATGTTAATTAATTTTTTTTTACAGGACGCGTTTTAGTACAATGCAATCCTGCACCACAAACGCGCCCTAGATCTTCTTTATCATATACACCAACTCGTTTTTGGTTTATATTTTATTTTTCATTCTGCCTATAGCTATAAGCTCACTCTTTGCATTTGCTCTCAATCAAGATACACTCCCTCAACTCATCATTATTTCGTTCATATCCCTCTCTACTCCACTTCTCTTGAGCTCCTCCTTTTCTACGTTTTTCTGTTTTCTTCACCTTCACCGCTTCAGAGGCCACTCCTGCTGATCTTTTTTTTTTTTTTTTTTGCTAAAAGAATTCTTTTGAGCAGAAACTACATCGCTTGATTTTTTACTCCAATTCTCTTATTCACCCCTGTTTTTTATTTTTTATTTTTTAAAAATCTCTCATTTTCTCTGTTTCTTGTTTAACCAAAAAAAAAAAAAAATTGTTTTGTTATTGTCTCTGTTTTAATTTCATTTGCTTTCTTTCTCCCTACTTTTCAAATTAAAAAAAACAAGTGAAGCAGAAAGGAAAAAGGGTTGAAAATGGTCGAATTTGCCGCGAGTATTGCAGGTATTGTGGGTACTGTTCTCGGTGTTGGCAAGTGCTTTACGTACTTGTTCAACCACAAGAGCAACTTAAGTAAGCTCGAAAGAGAAGTTGGGAAGCTGAAGGTTACCAAAAATAAAGTGGATGTTAAGGTTGAAGATGCTACAAACAATGTGGAAGAGATCTTAGAGCCTGTTAAGCAGTGGGTAATTAAAGCGAACTCCATCGTTCCTGAAGCAGAGACGTTGATTGAAGAGAGAGCAAACGTCGGATGTTTCAACTTGAAAGCCCGCTACAAACAGAGCAGGAAAGCATCGAAAAAGGTGGAGGATGTTGCTCAACTCCTGGAGGAACAAGAAGCATTCGGCGATCAGGTTTCCCGCCGTATCATTCATGAAGATACGAGGCTTATATGGAATCAAGATTATTTGGCCTTTCAATCACGATCGTCCACTTTGGAGGATGTATTGAAGGCATTAAAAGAGGCCGAGGTGGACATTATTGGGGTTCATGGGATGGGTGGCATCGGTAAGACCACCCTGGTCAAAGAAGTTGTAAGGCAGGCGAAGGCAGACAAGCGATTTGATAAGGTGATTTTTGTAGAGGTAACTGACACTCCGAACATAGAAAAGATACGAGAAGAAATTGCAGATAACTTAGATTTGAAACTGGATGATAAGAAGACTGAAACTGGGAAAGCAAATAAGTTATTTGCACGATTGAAGGAGGTGGAGACAATCCTAATAATTTTAGATAATATTTGGAATGAGCTTGATCTGGAGAAACTAGGAATTCCTGTTGGCGAAAATCATAAGGGATGTAAACTATTGTTGACAGCACGGGATCGAAATGTGTTGGACAGCATGGGTGCAAAGTCTTCTTTCTCGATTGACGTTTTGGAGGAAGATGAAGCTTGGAGGTTGTTTAGAAAGATGACAGGTAATAACGTCTTTTCCTTGTACATATTTGTTGGTTTGTCACAATTATTAATACTATGTTATAAATTTCACTCATTTCAGTGCTCCCTAGATCTCTAACGAATGTTTTATTCATTTAAATTTTGTAACACATAAATATAATAGTTGCTGTTTTAGTTTACTTGATTGGATCAAATTTTTTTTTTTTGAAGTAATAATAACATGAAAAATAGTTGAATTTCACCGATATACTCGTTAACTATAACTTTGATATATAAATATGTATACCAAAAGTTTTATGTGAATGGAAAAAAGGTTCAAATTTCACCCGTTTACTTGTTAAAGAGGACCATCTTAAGCCTTAAAACACTTCGTAAGCAGCAACTGGAAGCCACATGCACTTCTATTCCGCCACCTAAACTTTGTATCATCACTGTTTCAACTGTACAAAAATTGAATGAATGATCATTAAAGAGAAAGTCACAAGATGATAAGAAGCGCCGATGAACATTGTGTCAGTGATTTTATGCAAGAAAAGTGGAAAGAGAAATATCATTTGAAAAAAGATATTTTGAAATTAAGTGCTATTTATTTATATATTTAGATATACTAACAATTTTGAATGAGAATTATTTAGAATGGTGGCCTATAAAAAAATAGATGGAGAGAAATAACAATATCACTCAATTTTTTGCACTTTATATAGGTTTTCATAGCAGTGCTATGGAGAAATAACAGTATTTTCCTTTCGTTGAATCTTCAATTAGTTTCCTCCAGCCGTTTGAAATTATTCTTTAAGGTTTTAGTATTTATTTGATATTTTAAAATTTTTTTATAAAACAAAGTCTTTAATTGTATATAAATTATAATGTACACTTCGAATCATATAATTATATATACAACACTTTAAAATATATATAAGAATGCTATTTAGCATAGGTATTTTTTCTTTTATGCAAGTCTTATTGTTGTTAGACCTTAGCCCTTTTGAACAAAATGGCCCTGACTCTGATGAACTTTTATATATAAATATCAACACCAGTTCATGCATCAATATTATATGATACTGTAATAATATATATTTTCATTATTTTGTCCTTTTAGCAGTGTTTTCAAATTATGCGGTCGAAAATATTCTCAAATATTTAACAAACAAAAGATATATTTACTTTTTATATGTCAAACAATAAAATTTCAGAATTGATTTTGTAATATATTCTTAAAGAATTCTAAATTAATCAACATACTTTATACAAATTTATCTTTCTAGCAACTTGATTTATAATTCTCATTCTCCTTGTAGGTGGATTTGATATGCATGAGTTGCATTCTCTGCCGAATGATGTATGCCAAGAATGTGGTGGTTTACCAATTGCCATTGTTACTGTAGCAAAGGCATTAAAGAATAAGAGAGAACTATCTCAATGGAAGAATGCCTTACAAGAATTGAGAAGCCCTTCCCCAACAGAGTTCAAAGGAGTGCTGAAAGAGGCATATTCAAAGATAGCGTTGAGTTACAATTATTTAGAAGGTGAGGAGCTCAAGAAAGTTTTTTTGCTCTGTAGTATAATGACACATGATGCTTCCATTTCAAATTTGTTCAAATTTGTTATGGGTTTGAATATACTTGGAGGAAATAAACTTACAATGGAAGATGCACGACATAGACTACGTTCACTTCTTTGTAAACTCGAAGACTCTTCTTTGTTACTTGATTGTTCTTCAAGCGAACGATTTTCTATGCATGACGTTGTTCGGGATATTGCTATAACAATTTCATATAAATACCATCATGTACTTACGGAGAGCAATGATGTTGAAGATGAATGGAAAAATGTGGATATACTCAAAAAGTGCACAAAAATCTCCATAGCTAGTGGTGATATGATTAGTAGGCATTGGGCTGAAGGTTTAGAATGTCCAGAACTTGAATTTTTCTATATGGGTAGGAAGTACGATTCTTTTGAATTTTTCTATGAGGGTGGGGAGCACTATTCTTCTTTCAAATTTCCTGAGAAATTTTTCTCAGGGATGGAAAAGCTCAAAGTTTTAAGTTTGAATAGTTTTCCATCATCAATTAGTCTTCCAATAAGCCTTCAAACATTGTGTTTGGATGAGAGTGAAATTGAAGAAGTTGCTATTATAGGAGAGTTGAAGAAACTAAAGATCCTTAGCTTGAGTCGTTGTAATTGTATTGAGCAATTGCCTGGAGAAATAAGTAAACTAACTCAACTAAGGTTGTTAGATTTAAGCAATTGTGGGAGTCTCGAAGTTATCACAGCAGATGTCATATCAAGCTTAGTCCTATTGGAAGAATTATACATGGGAAAATGCCCTGTTCAATGGGAGGTCAGAGGACCCAATGTTAAAAAAAGTAATGCTAGTCTTGAGGAGTTGCTTCATTTGTTGCATCTCACCGCTCTAGAAATAGATATTGAAGATGAGAAGAATTTGCCAAAAGGATTTTTCTCAAAAAAGTTGGAACGATACAGTATATCAGTCGGACATGCGTTTTATTGTGATGAAGATTACCTTGGAGGTGAGAGTTCATTATTTGGTGGGAACTTTAAGTCTATTCAAAACAAGGGTTCAAGAAGAATCAAAATGAATCTTAATTCTTCCGTTTGCTTGGAGGAATTGCAAGGGATCAAGAATGTTGAATCCTTATGTTTACGTGAATTGCAGAATGTCAAGAGTGGTCTTCAAGAATTAGACAATGATGGTTTTTCTCAATTGAAACATCTCTGTGTCCGATATAATCATAACTTGTTGTGTCTAGTTAACTCAACAAAATGCGTAACTGCCTTCCCCCTCTTGGAGTCACTAATTCTTTTCAGGATGATTAATTTGGAGAAGATATGTAAGGTTCAACCAACAACTGATTCCTTCTGCAATTTAAAATTCATAGAAGTGAATCTTTGTGATGAATTGACAATTCTCTTCTCTTTTTCCACTGCCAAAAGTCTTCCACAACTTCAAAGACTTAAAGTGGAAGATTGCAAGAATGTGAAAGAGATTTTTGCTACTGAAAGAGAAGGTAATGTCAACAATGGCAGCAATAAGATTGAGTTCTTTCAATTACGCTTCCTAACTCTGAAACATCTTCCGAGGCTTGCAAGTTTCTACTCAGGAATGACTACAACATCAACATCACAATCGAGACATGATGAATTGACATTGTTTGACGAAAAGGTAAGCCTGGTGATAACCTTGCACTTTTCTATTATACATATAAACAATTTTTAGTTCTTACTTTATCTGAGAAAATATTGAATAAACAATTAACTTTTACTGTAGCTTGTTTTCTCCAATTTGGAGGCTGTAGAAGTTGAAGATATAGAATCTGATATGATTTGGCGCAATCCAACATTCATGGCATCATGCTATCATAATTTGACAAGCTTGACTGTGCTGGGCTGTAGAAAACTAAAATACATATTTCCAGCTTTTATGGTTCAAAGCTTTAAGCACCTCCAACACCTTCAGATTTGCAAATGCAGAGATTTAAAGGAGATTATTGCTAATGGAGCAGAAGAAACTCCTAAGTTTGTCTTTCCACGGTTAAAGTTTCTAAAACTTGATGACCTACCAGAACTTACAACTTTTTACCCTGGAAGACATACTTTGGAATGGCCTTTGTTAGAGAAGTTACAGGTTTGTGATTGTAAAAAAGCGAAGATATTCACTTCAAAATGTGGTAGCTCCAATGAAAACAACACGGAGGCCCAATTTCATAATTCAACGCCAGCCCTCTTCTTGATTGAAAAGGTAAGTATCTATTTTCTTTAGTTAATGAACAAGAAAATAAACAAAATAGAATCATTAATAAATTTGGATATATACTTTCTATTCTTTTATTTTCGTTAACAAAATTTAGATATGTAAGAAAAAAATAAATTTGTAGCTTGATTTGGACAAATTTATTATGAAAAATTAGATCATCGAATATAAATATGAGACATTCTCCTCCAGAGTTAACCACCGGAAACAGTTGATTTCAAATCAGGCATGATCTGAATTTAAAATAATATTGTTTTGCCACGTTAGTTTGTCTTTGGTGTTCAATTCAACATTTTGTTCCCCTTCTGTTTCTTGTTAAAATTATAAACTATTAGAATATTAGTGTTTAACTCCAACTTGCTATTGTCAATTGATACACAGATTAGCCTCGATTTGAAGGAATTGATAGTGGATAGCATGATTCCATTTGGAATCCTTGAAAGATGTAACAACCTAGAAAAGCTCAAACTAAGTGGAGATTCAGACAAAGTATTATTCTCACGTAAAGAAGAAGAGAAACATATTGAAATACCAATGAAGATAAAACATTTAGAGCTGGATCATCTTCATCATCTAAAGTACTTGTGGAAAGAAGACTGCAAGCTGGATCCTGTTCTTTTGTTTCAAAATCTTACCTATCTGAGAGTAACAAATTGCCATAAAATAGAGATGAACTTAATAACACATTCAGTTGCCAGAAGTTTGCTGCAATTGAGGGAAATGAGTATCTACAAATGCGATATGATAACAGAAGTAGTAGAAGTTGAGAGAGATGCAGCAAAAGATGAGATTGGTTTTCCCAAACTGAAGTCGCTGTCACTTTATGATTTAGAAAATCTGGTGTGCTTCTACTCTGGGAATTACATTTTAAAATTCCCATCTTTAGAAGAATTAAAAGTGCAAGATTGTCGTAATATGAGGACTTTCTCTCAAGGGGTCTTGAGCGCACCAAAGTTACAGAAGGTAGAGACATTTATGGAAAAGCTGTGGGAGGGTGATCTTAATTCAACTATACAACAAATATTTGAAAAAATGGTATGTATTTATTTACTTAAGTGACTAACTTTTCTTTTAGTTTTTAATAAATACAGCTGTTTAGATACCATTAACAAAAAAACAAAAAAAAAAAAAATGACATCTTTTAAATTTCATAAGTAAATTCACATTTTATAGTTTCATAATGATAAGAAATAGTAAAATAATTAAATAGGTCAAAAAAGAAAAAAAGAAAAAAAAAGAATGGTTAAATAGTACATTAAATACAAAAAATACGTTTATAATGTTCCATTCATTATTTAGTAATTGGGTGAGGCTTAGCAGTAGTTTATTGCACAATATAGACCCAAATTAGGGTATACAATGGACTCATGCTTAGCCCATACATGTAGGCCTGTGAATTATTAATTGAATGAACATCGTTTTCATGCATTTTTGCTTTTGAATTATTTATTTATTTTTGCCCTTGATCGATCAATTTCTCTGTCAATCATTCTATCTTTGTCTATTTCTAAATTTTCTATCTCATTCTTTTACTTCTTCTCCATCATTTATCCAAGTAATTAGTGACTAGAGTTCAGTATAGACTTCTAGTCTGAAAATCATTCATAGATAGAACAATAGGTCCCATGTGGGCAGTGTGAATGTGAAGAATTGTATCAGTTTCACAATTATTCGATATGAATCCCCCCATTTCGAACGATAAAATAGTTTCATAATGATAAAAAAACAATATGCCACTTATTCTGCCAAACTCATAAAAGATAAAACCACTTGGTACTTATAATGACGCAAAACCCCCTTGTTATCTAAAGTTAACAGATTCCCGTTACATTTGTCAGTCTAGGGGCAACATAGGCATAGCATGGATAAACATGAAAAAAAAAAAAAAAAACCAAAAATCTTAGTAAGTCCCATGAACGCACATTTTATGTAAAGAATTTTAAAAAAGGAGTACAATTTTGGGGCAAAATTTTCCATAAAGTTCAAGCGAAAAAACGAAATTCATCTATAAAGGAAATCCCTACCAGTGACCTTAAAATCTGGACCAAAACTAACTCAAAAACTCCGAGAGTGGCTAACCAAATTTATTAATTTTCATTGAGAGCTTTTATCAAACACTTAGTGAGCCTTAGCTTTTGACATACATGTAATATAAATCACAACATCTACCCAATTCTAAGATAGAAGCTTGTAACTAATTATATATATGTAATATGAATTAAAAATAAGAAGCAAAATACCAGATAAAAAGCCTTACAAACTGAGATGGTGGGATCTTTGAGAGAGATAAAAAAAGAGTATGAGTGTATTTAGTGTACTAATAATGAGACCAATAACATAACTATAAATTCAAAAATAAGTGTGTGAGAAACATCAATTTTAACATGATTTTTATTATTTATTTTCAGCATTCCCATGATGCGAAGAAGAACATCAAGCAAATATGGCGAGGCCAAGTTCCAAATGAACCTGAGGTTGATCAAGTGAAAGCTCTTGAGATATTTAAAGACAAATCAACAAGCATTCCAGTTGAAATCATTAAGATGTTTCACAAGCTTGAAAACCTTAAACTAATAGCAAGTTCATACAAAGAGTTGTTCTCATGTGGAGATGACGATAAACGTGCTGGGGCAGTCACACAGTTAAATTTTTTGGAAGTCCGTTGTTGTCACAATTTGATCACTCTATTGCCATCTTCTACATTGTTTGAAAATTTAGGAACTCTGAAAGTACAATATTGTAAGGGACTGAGGAGCTTATTGACATCATCAACAGCAAAAAGTCTAGTGCAACTCCAAGAAATGACAATAAAACAATGTGAAATGCTTACAGAAGTGGTAGCAAATGGAGGAGATGTAGAGAAAAATGTAGTTTTCAAGAAACTAAAGCGTTTGTCACTTGATTGTTTAGAAAATCTCACAAGCTTTTGCTCTGGGAATTACACCTTTAAATTTCTGTCCATGAACAGATTAATTGTGCATGATTGTCCCAAGATGGAGACTTTCTCTGGGGGAGTTTTAAGCACACCGAAGTTGGAGGAAGTACTAAGATACGATGATGATCTTAATGGGTGTTGGGATTATGACCTCAATACAACCATAAAACAATTACAAAAAATGGTACGTAATTATTTACTTAGAAAGTCTGTGTTTTTCTTGATTTGATTACCTTCACATCTAACCACTAGAATTTTAATTGTGCTAACTAAAATAATGGTAGTAGACTCTACACTTTTCAATCCCCATGGCATCGTCTTTAATTTTTTACTTTAACGGAAATAATGATCTTAATAAGTATTTAATTAATTGAATACTAAAATTGATATCTGATGGTAAGATGAATGGTGTAACCTTACCATAAAATGTCTTGATGAAAAATACCTTTAATTGATCAAACAAACATTTTCGGTTTTTACTTTCAATATGTTGTGCTCTATGTAGATTGTGTTCTCTTCTCATTAATTGTTTTGCTTTTATCTTTCCTTCTTCAATTGTGACGTTGCTCTGAATATATTTACTTCACTTATGTTTCCATCATTTCATCATTTGAGGTTGAATGGTGGAAACAATTATTTTACTTCTTAATTTATATACAATAAAAGAATATTATTGAAATAAGAATTATGAACGCAGGTCGTTTTCCCCGATATGAGGTACTTTGAACTGATGTCATTGGAGGAATGTGCTGAAACGTTATGCGACATCCAGCTTCCAATGTCAACGTCTTCCTCGTATCGTAATATAACGCGCTTGATTTTGAAGGGTTTTAAGAAGATGAAATATATATTTTCATCTTCTCTAGTAAAAGGCTTTGAACAGCTTCGACAGCTTGAGATAATAGATTGTGTAGCTTTAAAGGAGATTGTTACGATGGAAGAAGTAGAAACAACTTCTACGTTTGTCTTTCCATGGGTAACATTTTTAAAATTTGAAAACCTACCAGAACTTGCAACATTTTGCTTTGGAAGACATACTTCAGAATGGCCGTTGTTAGGGAAGTTACAGGTTTGTGATTGTAAAAAAGTAAAGATATTCACTTCAGAATGTGGTAGCTCCAATGAAAACAACATAGAGGCCCAATTTGATATTTCCAAGCCAGCCCTCTTCTTGATTGAAAAGGTACGTATCTCTTTTCTTTGGTTAATAAAAAAGAAAATAAACAAAATAGAATAATTAATGATTTTAAATATATACTTTCTATCTTTTAATTTTCTTTAACAAAATTTAGATATATAAGAAACAACCAAATTTGCAGTTTGATTTGGACAAATTTATTATGGAAAATTAGATCATCCAATATAAGTATGAGAATTGATCATTCAAATTCAATGAAAAAAAGTTTGGCTTATTAATTTAAATTTTAATCACCGAAAACAGTTGATTTCAAATTAGGCATGATCTGAGTTTAAAAGAACATTCTTTTGCCGCGTAATTTTGTCTTTGGTGTTCAATTCAATATTTTGTTCCCTCTCTGTTCCTTGTTAAAAATATAAACTGCGATATTTTGTTAACTCCAACTTGCTATTGTTTATTGTTATGCAGATCAACCCCGATTTGAAGGAATTGATAGTGGATGGCATGATTTCACTTGGAATCCTTCAAAGATTTAACAACCTAGAAAAGTTCAAACTAGATAGGAGTTCAAACAAAGTATTATTCTCATGTAAAGAAGACTGCAAGTTGGATTCTATTCTTCTTTTTCAAAATCTTACCCATCTGGAAGTAACCCGTTGCCATGGAATATTAATGAACTTAATAACACCTTCAGTTGTCGGAAGTTTGCTGCAATTGAGGGAAATGGCAATCAATGAATGCGATATGATAATAGAAGTAGTAGAAGATGAGCGAGATGCAGCAAAAGATGAGATTGATTTCCCCAAATTGAAGTCGTTGTCACTTGATGATTTAAAAAATCTGGTGTGCTTCTACTCTGGGAATTGCATTTTAAAATTCCCGTCTTTAGAAGAATTACAAGTGAAGAAATGCCCCAATATGAAGACCTTTTCTCAAGGAGTCTTGAGCGCACCAAACTTACAAAAGGTGGAGGGAGTTTGGGGAAAGTGGTGGAAGGAAGATTGGGGAGAGTGGTGGGAGGGCAATCTTAATTCAACTATACAACAATTATACAAAAAAAAGGTATGTATTTATTTACTTAAGAAAATAACTTTCCTTTTAGTTTTTAGATACCATTAGAAAAAAAAAAATTTAAATTACATCTTTTTAAAATCTAGGTAAATTTTTTTTTTTCCCTAAAAGAGTCATTTTAAAGTTTCATAAGTAAGTTCACATTTTATAGTTTCACAATGATAAGAAATAGTAAAATAATTAAAAAGCTATAAAAAAAATGGTATATTCCAAAATTCATTGAAACCACAAAAAATTTAGAGTTTCAATGAAGAGCCACTTTCGGTGACAGATTTTTTTTTTTTTCTTTTCTTTTTTTCTTTTACTAATGGCTGAATTAGTAGACAACTTATTAGCATGTAGCTATTATTAATTAACCACCACCGCACCACCCCACCCTCCAGGTTTGCCAAACTCATAAAACCACTTAGGTACATATAATGACGCAAAACCCCCTGTTATATAAAGTTTAACAGATTCCCATAACATTAGTCAGCATAGGGGCAAAATAGTCATAGCATGGATAAACATGAATAAAAAATTAAAAACAAAATTCTCAGAAAGTCCCATGAACACACATAAAACAAAGAAACTTTTTTATTTTCTAATGGCTGAATTAGTAGACAAGTTATTACTATGTAGGTATTATTACTTAAACCAACCCACCCCCCAGGCTTGCCAAACTCATAAAAGCGCTTCGGTACTTATAATGACGCAAAAGCCCCTGTTATATAAAGTTAACAGATTCCCGTTACATTTGTCAGTCTAGGGGCAAAATAGTCATAGTATGGACAAACATTAAAAAAAAAAAAAAAAAAACCAAAAATCTTAGAAGTTCTCATGAACACACATTACTATAAAGAATTTTAAAAAAGGAGTACAATTTTGGGCAAAATTTTCCATAAAGTTCAAGCACAAAAACAAAATTCATCTATGAAGGAAATTCGTAGCAGTGACCTTAAAATCTGGACCAAAACCTAACTCAAAAGCTCCACAAGTGGCTAACAAAATTTATTAATTTTCATGAGAGCTTTTATCAAACACTTAGTGAGCCTTAGCTTTTGACATACAAAAGTCAAATATAGATTAACAAAATCAGAAAATCTACCCAATTCTAAGACAGAAGCTTGTAACTAATTATATGTATTGAATATGAATTAAAAATAAGAAGCAAAATACCAGATAATTAGATCAATGGCAATTGCCTGGTTACCATTCATGGCAATGGATAATATTTACCAGATAATTGAATTATATTTTGACCTCTAAATTTGCATTTCAAGTATGTATTATTGATTTTTATAACAAAATGAATTATGTTATTATATAGCTTAACTAACTAAGGCTGTCCTAGCAAATAACAACAAACTATCAGTTAATAGGAACATCAATTTTAACATGATTTATATTATTTTATTTTCAGGGTTACTATGATCCGAAGGCGTTGACATTAATTGGAAAGGACATCAAGCAAATATGCCGAGGCCAAATTCCAGATGAACCTGAGGTTGATGACTTGCAAACTATTAGGATCGCTAAAGACAAATCAACAAGCATTCCAATTGAAATCCTTGAGACGTTTCACAACCTTAAAAACATTGAACTAAAAGCAAGTTCATACAAAGAGTTGTTCTCATGTGGAGATGAAGGTAAATGTGCTGGGGCATTGACCACGCTAGTGCCATCTTCTACATCTTTTGAAAATTTAAAAACTCTGAAGGTACAATATTGTAATGGATTGAGGAGCTTATTGACATCATCAACAGCAAAAAGTCTCGTGCGACTCCAAAAAATGACAATAGAACAATGTGAAATGCTTACAGAAGTAGTAGCAAATGGGGGAGATGTAGAAAAAGATGTAGTTTTCAGGAAACTGGAGGATTTGTCACTTGATTGTTTAGAAAATCTCACAAGCTTCTGCTCTGGGAATTACACTTTCAAATTCTTGTCTTTGGAAAGATTAATTGTGCATAATTGTCCCAAGATGGAGACTTTCTCTGGAGGAGTTTTAAGCACACCGAAGCTGCAGAAAGTAGAAAGATACAGGAATCTTGATAGTCTTTATTGGAATTGCGATTTGTATGGGTTTTGGGATTATGATCTCAATACAACCATAAGACAATTACAAAAACAGGTACGTAATTATTTACTTAGAAAGTCTGTCTTTTTGTTTTTGTTGATTTGATTACCTTTACATCTAAGCTCTAGAATTTTTAATTGTACTGACTAAAAATCTAAAATAATGGTTGAAGACTGAACACGTGTCAACCCCATGGCCTAGTCTTTAATTTTTTTCTTTAACTGAATTAATGATCTCAATGTGCATGTATTTAATTGAATACTAAAATTGATATCTTTAATTAATCAAACAAACATTTTCTGCTTTTACTTTCAATACTAAAATTGATATCTTTAATTATATACATATTTATTACTTATTTTATTAAAAACTTATTTTAAATATATTAATTATTGGTTTTTCATAATAATTTTGTATTAAAAATCTTTATGTAAAATAAAAATGTGTATTTTATTGACCCCAACATCTCTCATATGCTCTCTTTCTTTCGCTTAGGGCTATAAATTTAGAGAAAACATAACAGAATAGTTATTATAGTCGTTTTGAACACAGCATATAATTTTCATGATAATGTTGAAGTAGGTTAAAAAATAGAAGTTGCCTTATCACATCATGTGTTTTATTGTCATTGTCAATTAGGCTAAAAATATCTGTATAACTATAAGAGAATTCAAAAGATGAAGCATTCGGACAAGTTGATTAGGGAAAGCCCAACTAAATTATCCATTGTCGTCTCACATGTTATGGCCCTAATTTAAATTTCCTAGTACTTGTATAATTCAACCATTCCATAAGCTTACATAAGATGTCAACTAGATTCAATTAATAGGAGAGGCCCATATAACAGAGAGAAGTTGATAAAGGGCAAGGCTTCACTCTCTCGGCCCACTTGGAATTATCTTGCTCTTATCTTTCCTTCTTCAATTGTGACGTTGCTCTAAAAAATTTTACATCACTTATGTTTCCATCATTTCATCATTTGAGGTTGAATGGTGGAAACAATTATTTTACTTCTTAATTTATATACATTAAAATAATATTATTGAAATAACAATTTTGAATGCAGGTCATTTTCCCCGATACAAAGGTCTCAAAACTAAGTTCAACGTTATGGGACATCCAACGTCCGACGTCAACTTCTTTCTCCTATCGTAATATAGCACACTTGATTTTGTGCTATTTTTATGATCTGAAATATGTATTTCCATCTTCACTAGTAAAAAGCTTTGAACAGCTTCAACAACTTGAGATAAAAAAGTGTAATGTTTTAAAGGAGATTGTTACGATGGATGGAGTAGAGACAACTTCTACGTTTATCTTTCCACGAGTAACCACTTTAAAACTTGATTCCTTACCAGAACTTACATCTTTCTATCCTGGAAAACATACGCCAGAGTGGCCAGTTCTAAGAATTTTGGAGGTGTGTTATTGTAACAAAGTGAAGACTTTCTCTTTAGAACATCTGAGTTGCCATGAGGACAATGAAGAGTCCCACTCTCTCTTATCAGTTGAAAAGGTACGAGTTTCTTTGTACTTTCTTTAATTAACTAGAAAATTGAAAACATCATTATAATACATAAATTAGATCTCTTTGATTATATGACTAATTAATATCTCTTTTTTTTTTGAAAATTAAATTGGAACTTCTCTGGAGTTAATTAACGCGATAGGTTGCATTGAAAAAATTGTTATCATATTTCATGGATATCTTGTGACGTGTCTCCATTGTTCAGCTCAACTTTGGGTTGATGAGATCATCTCCCCAAATAACATTAAGTTTTTAAGTGACATTTTTTATCTCTAGAATTTTAGGGATGGGCTGTATTCACCCGGCTAGAGAAACGATAATTTACACATTTAGGCCCAGTTATTGAGGCCAACCCAATCTGACCTGATTCTCTCGGGCTAAAGATCAATCTCCTCTTTTGTATTAGGCTTGGGCCCGAATTGTAATCGAGACTTATAGGTTCAACCCTATTTATAAACTAGGGTTTTAAAATGATTTCTAGGTATTATTTAAACTCTGAAAGAATTAGACGGTGTTTAAATAGCACCTCTCAAAATTCTATAAATCTTTATGCCCAACATGCTGATAAATTTCATAAATTATTTGGGAAGCAATTTTTAGGCCCTATTATTTTTTTTCTTTAACCCGCATGTTCAAGTGAGGATATAACTGTAATTAAAAAAATATTATTCTTCTTCCTCCATATTTTTAGCTGTAATTAAAAAATATTATTCTTCTTCCTCCATATTTTTAGCTATAAAAAATTAAAAAATTAAATCAATATGAATTAATAATAAAAACATGTAATGAAATTAATGAATATCGTTATCATACAATTATGAATTAATTTGTTTACGAAATCAAAACCTCAAAATTCTTACACTCAAGTAATCACTTTTAAATCCATCTTGACAAAAGAAATGTTTATTTAATATGTACTTCAATGTAAATATTTATTTTCAAAAATTAGCTATGCGAAAAAATATTATAAATTATACTTGATCAATTGTTTTAAAAAAGTGGAGTTTTTGGATCCAATGTTAAAATTATTTGAAAAATCTCAATGGAAGATCAAAAATTCATACATTAGTTTGTCTTCGGCCTTTGTTTCTTGACCCATCAATTCAACATTTTTTTTTTCTCCTATATTTTTGAAAATAGAAAAAAAATTATGGATGTTGGGTGAAATTGTTAAAAGCTATTTTAACTTCAAATCTGATTAATGTGTAGATAAATCCCAATTTGGAGGAATTGAGAGTGAGCAAAATAGATAGTGTGATGACATGGCAGGGCCCATTTTCAGAAAACTTCTTTTGCAAACTTAAACGTCTTGAAATCAGATTGAAATTCAATGAACCAGCAAATGTGCCAGTTGGAATCCTTCAAAGATTTAAGAATCTGGAAATGCTCAAACTACATGACATTCAAAGCATAGAGATACTCTTATGTGGAAAGGATGAGAAAACTATTGGGATGCCCTCTCACATAAAAGGTTTAGAGCTACATTGTTGTAATGATATTGAGTACCTATGGAAACAAGACTCCAAAATTGCCTCTATTCTTCAAAATCTTGAAGTTCTTGAAGTTGCCGAGTGTAGGAATTTGATCAATGTAGTGCCATCATCAGCATCTTTCCAAAATCTTAAAGTTCTTACTGTAGTGAATTGTAAGGCAATGGTAAGCTTAATAACATCTTCTACAGCAAAAAGTCTGGTGCAATTGACAGAAATGGAAATACGAAAATGCTCTATGTTGATCGAAATAGTAGAAAATGATCAAGATGGAGCAGAAGATGAAATTATTTTCTCCAAATTGAAGTGGTTGTCACTTGAAAATTTAGAAAGTCTCGGATGCTTTTGCACTTGGAAATACACTTTCAAATTCCCAACTTTGGAAGAGTTAATTGTGGAAGATTGCCCCAACATGAAGACTTTCTGTGAAGGAGTCTTAAGCACACCAAGATTACAAAAGGTATGGGGAGACAAATGCTTGGATATTGGAAGTTGTTCAGAGGTTGAGCTTAATACAATCATACAACAATTACGCAGAAACGTGGTACGTCCTCGTTTATTTATTTTATTTTTGGTTTTTATGTAATTGTTGTTGCTAGATATATAATTAAGTTGGCTCATAGAAATCCCTTTGGCGAAATTCAAGTTAATATTTTTATATTTAAAAAAAAAAAAAATGAAGAAAAGTCAAATTCACGTATCATATATAAAATACACATTGCATAAAAAATTAATACATTGGGCTTTTACTATATAAAAATGTTCAATGGTCATTCAAGATTATCTATGAAAAAATTAAGAACACTGAACGGAAAAAGAATAATAATTTCCAAATTGTAATGAAATATAAATAAAATAAAAACAATAGCAACAACTAAGATTATTATGTGGAGAAAGTAGATGAATGAAAAATTTAGTTATTGAGAAATAATCAGCTTTTAGTTTGAAATTTTGAATCTTGGCAACAGATAAGTTTTTCATGACAAATTTAAATTAACCTTTATCTAGAAACAAATATTAGAGTTTTGAAATTTCATTTAATAGGAAATGCATAAAGGATAGAAGTTTAAAAAGGAAAAGATAAACATTTAATTGGATTAAATGGAGTAAATATTCCATTACATTACATATTAAACTGGAACCTTAATTAGTTATTAAGGGAAAACTTATTAAAAGTAATAAATATCAATGTACTTATTAAAGTTTAATTAATTGGGTCTTAATTCAATGAGAAGCCTCAGCTGCTTGCCCCTGCAGCCGTGAGCCTCTTGCATGCTAACCAAAAGGGTTAATCGTGCAGAAAACCCATGGACCTGAAAACCCAAAGCGTGACAACAGTTTTATTTCTAAAAATAAATAAAACTATTACTCGCATGTTTCTTGCTAAATAGATATAGTATTATGTGATATTGGTTATGGGAAACATTAATTTTAACATGCTTTATATGATTGATCTTCAGGTTGATTCCATCTTGGAGATATTCACAATAAGTGGAAAGTACATCACGCCTACCTGGCCTGACCAGTTTTCAAGCCATGACTTTGGGAAAGGGAAATCTCTTAGGGACGAATCAACAAGCCATGCTGGGATTTTATCAGAAATACAAATTCTCCAAGTGTATAACTGTTGCAAGTTGACTATTCTAGTGACATCTTCAGCATCTTTTGAAAACCTGACAACTTTGAGAGTATGGCATTGTGATGGATTAAGAAACTTAATTTCATTCGCAACTGCCAAAAGTTTGAAGCAACTGCGAGAAATGACTATAAAACGTTGTGAAATGATGACAGAAATTGTTGCGAATGAGGGAGATGTAAAGAACGGTGAAATTGTTTTTAGCCGTTTGTGGTCATTGTTGATAGAAGATTTAAAAAGTTTGACATGCTTCTGCTCTGGAAACTACAGCTTCAAATTCCCATATTTGGCAAAAATAGAGGTGAAAAGATGCCCCAAGATGAAGACCTTTTCTAGGGGAGTCTCTAGCACACCACGTTCACTAAGCATACATTATAACATGGAGGAGTACCATTATGAGGATGAGGATGAGGAAGAGTATGAGGATGAGGATGATGGTGAGGACGAGCATGAGGAAGGGAATTGTGTCCTAAATGAAATCATACAACAATTACACAAAAAGAATGGTACGTATTAATTTACTTGAAACTCTTGTTATCCAGAATGCTCTTTCTCAATTAAATAGATTTACTTTCCCCTTCACATCTTAGTTAATATAATTTAACAATACTTCACTTCAAAATGCCTATGGATAGAATACTACTCAATCCTCATCATCTCATCCTTAATTTTGTCTTTAGTTAATAATAGATCTTTTTATTCATCTCTAGAGGGAGTCAATAAACTCTCAAGTATAGAACTACAATATTATGTATTTTTTTTTTCTCAAATTTCCTTAATATATATATACACCACCATAATATACCATCATGATAAAACGCCATGATCAAATAAATGTTTACTTTATTTCCTCAATTTTTCTTTTAATTGATAAATTATATCAATTTATTGTTCAAAGAAACATTCTCTATAATTTTTGCATTTACTCAATGTGTTGTAATTTGTGAATATTACAGAATGTTCAGAGTTGTAAGAAATATTTGGTCAAACTCCGATGCAACCTATGGAATAAGGCCTCTATGTACGCGGCTTGTGGGTCGTTGCAGTTCATGTTCCTTATGTTCAATTCGAGACCGTGAGAGGGTTCTCTGTTTTCATCTTCATTTTTGTTCTGTTTTTATCTTTCCTTCAGTTTGAGATTTCTACTCTGAAAGTACTTCAACACTTACGTTTCTATACTTTGATTATTTGAGGTTGAATGTGTTGGGTGTCCAGCCAAAGTTAATTTTGAATTTCTTTTTGCTTTTTTTTTTTTTTTTTTTTTTGGTGTGTGTGTGTGGGGTACAATGGGCTAAGATGTGACTCTTTTGATGCAACATATTTGCATCTCTTGAATTGTAAATATAAGGAGAAACAAGAGTTCCTTTTTGGGCAGGAGAGAAACAAAAAGGGAAAACAAGTGAGAAACAGGAGAGAGACATGCAACGCAAGGGAGGGAGAAAGTGATGAAAACAGTTTTTTCTGGCAATTATCCAACGATGAATCTTACTCTGTTTTGGCTCAAATTTCAGAACGTTTTTGTCAATCACGAGATCTTTACATCCAATGGTTGGTTTCTTGATAGTCCTCTTCATTGTGGTGCTTTGGTGAGATCGACCATTTTCTCTATTTGGGTGGTTTTCTATTAAAATCTATCTTGTTTAGGATGATGATTGGTGATAGTAATGTAGCCTCTTGTTTTGTTTAGAGAAGAAATCATTGTACCTATTATTTATTATAGTGGAAGTTGAAATCGAACTACGGTCCCGTGGTTTTTCCCGTTTGGGTTTTCCACGTAAAATTCGTGTCTCACTTGCTATTGATTGATTTTATTTTGTGGTTTGATTTAAATTATTGGACTAATTTTATGAACCCATTTAAATCACACAAAGAGGGAAAAATTATTTGCTTTGCTTTTGTAGATTGTTCACTGCACCCGTTCCAGTTTTTTCCCAAGAGAATGTTGGACAATTCCTTGCCTCATTTGAGACATTACCAATTATTTGACTCTTGCAAGCCATGCCTTTTTTCACTTGCAAAATCTCCAATACAACTCATAC
Organism: Pistacia integerrima; assembly: GCA_026225825.1. NCBI lineage: Eukaryota > Viridiplantae > Streptophyta > Magnoliopsida > Sapindales > Anacardiaceae > Pistacia > Pistacia integerrima. Next base: position 4,392,194 of record CM047748.1, read on the forward strand.
ATCACTTCATGCTAATCACATATATGACACATAAAATGTTATAGAACTATCGAAACAAAGATTGATTTCTATAGTTTTTACTTTTCATTTATAACAACTTTCATATTCTGTTTCACTTTTAAAACGTGTTTTAGATATCCAAAATTCATTGCATTTCCGCTTTACACAGCAGCACAATTCATGCCTGAACTCAGCGAAATGTTGCACTTCGATTCCCAGTTGCTGGAAAAGCAAAACAGCGTTTACCTTGTGAAAGTTCCTTTGTTCCATCGTCTTTTAGGCCTTGACTACCAGCTGAACTTTTCTTCTTATCCCCAAAATCACGTGGGTTCTTTTGGTTTCCGTCAATCCTCACTGATTTTTCCTTCGGAGCTTCTCCAAATCTGATCTGTTTCCTCGCAGTTCTTTTGGTTTCCGTCAATCCTCACTGATTCTTCCTTCAGAGCTTCTCCAAATCTGATCTGTTTCCTCGCAGCTTCAAAATCAAGTGGCTGTCCCTGCAAAAAGCCAATATGTTTTTAAGATTTCTTAAGTGTTCCGGGTTTTCTATTTTTGTTCCCTGATTGCAGGCATTCCTGGAAGCTTGTAGATAAATCAGAGAGTGACATTGGCTCATCTTGTTTATCCATTTCCAAAGAAGGCTCCCCAGAGTCATCCTCCCTGGGCACATTGGTTTTCCAAGTTATCATGGGTTGATTCCTCTTCATTTACAATTTTACATCATCTTTCAACATTATAACGTCTTCTGTATTGGACCTAGCAGATGGCTCAGCAGGAGGATCCTCAGATTGGACTTCTAACACTGCTGGACTCTTCCACGACAGGTTTTGGCTGTTCACCACTGGTAAAAGATGAGAGGGATTGAAGGTTCAATGAAGATGTAGCAGGCTCCACCTTGACCTCTTTAACTGCCTTTGGCTGTTCATCCCTAGCAAAAGGATACAAGATCACATTCACTTTGGCAACAACCGCACCTTTGCACAACCTTCCCTTATCTCATAAATTTCACATAATATTGTCTCAAACAACAAACAAGCCAACAAATAGACAGGTTTCATAACAGTTTGAAAAAATAACCATTCAAAAGACTTTCAGAAAATTAACTTCACAAAACAGAGGCAAGAAAGGAAAAATAGGCAGTCAAAGAAAAGCTCATTTTGCCATTTAACAAGAAATCAGCAGCTGTTACTCATCCCTTTACTAGAACGGAATAATTACAGAGCGAGCAAAAAGAATAAGTGCATTAAACTCACTTTTTTTTTTCAGTATCAAACTTTCTCTCTGCTCCAAAACCATGGGTAGGTTTCTTTAGAGCCTGAACAGTTGCTTCAGCAACCTATGAAGAAATAAACATTTTAAATTACAGCTATCAGTTTAAGAATTATAATCAATACAAGGCATTAACAATCTATAACCTTAACTGAAGGGGATATGCCAGTATGAGGAGGTGGTAATGCTTTCTCTGGAAAGCTCCGAGACACAAATGTCAAGACTCCTTTTCATCACCAATTGCTCCAGGATGCTCAAAAGGTTCATGCTAAATTTAACATTGAACGCATTGCCACCACCAACACTTTCCATTGTAACATTTGTGGAAGTATCAGCAACTAAAACTTCAGATTCATCATCAAGTGCTAAATTTACTTCCGAGGCCTACACAATCAGTATTTATTTTTCTGTAAATAAATGGAAACAACAACAAAGAATTTAACAGCAAAAAGAGTTGGAACTTAAAAAGTATCATGTTTATAGCCCAGAAAAACTACATCAAACATGGATCACCAATAAAATACTAGGACTACTTAGTCAGTGAGCAGTTACTAAACAAGCCCATTTAACATGTCATACCCTTTCAAACTGGTCTAATGCATAAAATATCCATGCGAGACTCTTTCACAATATTACTAGAGAATAAAACTTATAATTTCTGCTTGCCTAGCTTATGAACTCTCTTTTTGCTTGTTGTGAAGCACAACATAGCTTCAAAATGTGCAATATATGAAAGGCCAAAGATGTATGTCACATCTTACAACATAAATTTGGTTAACCTTTTATAAACCCTTCTTTTTTCTCTTTAGAGGAAATTAAAACAATATCATTACTTGAAGAAATTACAAGAGAGTGAACAAGCTGTCCACAAAAGTTAAGATCCATCTAAAGGACCACAAAAAACAACTCAACAGAAGCTACAAACAACTCAAAATTCAATGCCAACAGCACAAAATATTTGGAAAGCATTGGTGACTGCAGCCCGCACAGAAGCAAAAACATAAAATTATTTGGAACAAGAGCATCAGCAATAACAGCTAAAATTCATTCAAATCCTATTTCCAAATTTATACAGTTATACAAGTACACTCCCTTCCCTCCATGAGGTCTAAACAGGTCACACATGATAAATTACACATTACAGGAGGTTGCACACTCAATATTTCTTTTTTTTTTTTTTGGTTCACTAGTTTTCGACATTATGAAACAATTTACTCCAGCTCAGCTTTCCTCTTATGAAGCTCATCAAGATAAGGAATTTATTGTATGGGTAAATTATTTTCTTTTTTTCATTTGGTAGACAAATGACTGGCTGCAAGATTTATGTTAATTACTAACAAAAGATAACAATCCATCATGTACAGTTTGAATATTTGGAGAATCTTGACTCGATGATACCTAGTCTATGCTATCCAATTAAACAGTCAATCTATTCAAGGCTGACAAGGGTATGATTCACTGAAACAGCTCAAAACCAAGTCACCCTAAATTACTGTTACGTAACTAATTCAAGGCTGACGAGGATATGATTCACTGAAACAGCTCATTACCAAGTCACCACTATATTACTGTTATGTAACTAGTTTATGCAAGTCTTACGATTTCCATTCATCCCTCTTTCAACAGTTGAGCAACGGCTTCAAAAGCAGTAGAATTTTGCATAGAATCCCTAACAATGCTAACAACCGAGCCAAGATTACGCTCAATATATGGATGCTTCGATTTCAATAATCGACATAACTTGCTATGAGTAACAGGCATCTATTTGGCTTTTATCACCAGAAAAAAAAAAATGTAAATCAGGTTAAAACTCACCAAATGTTGTGTTATAAATAACAAAAATATAATTTAAGTTAAGAGAAAAATTGGAAGTAGGTTATAAAACTGTGGCAATCAGTAGATCTCCCAAGTATCATCGAATCATCTAAAAATTTAAAAGTATAATCCTTGACACAACCATAAGATGGCTATGGTGCCTTTTGAGGCTTGTCAAAGATGTCAAAGAAAAGCATCTGAGTTATAGATACTTCATTTCCTGCAGCTTACAATCCTCATGCATCTAAGCTGGATAATGTAAATAAAAAACAAACAACAACTTACTGCAACAATGGCAAGCTGCTGAGCATTCATTCAATTCAGCCCCGTGGAACCTATTTCAACATATGATTAGTTTCTGTTTAGAAAATCAACAAAACAAGAGATGCAGATAAAATTTTACAAAGAAAGGATAACAAGGAATAATTTTTAATACAAGATGTTATATACAAGCAGGTAGCTGTCACCTTAACTGAGACAATAAGGAACTAACCCATATATATAGAGATAAGAATTCTCTGTCAAAAGCTTTTTTTCATACAGCTGCATGCATATATCATAACTGCGCTTGTATGACCTGTTTGCAAGAGAAATTTGCTCAACATGGTGAAATTATGGTCAATAATGGAAAATAAATAGAAACAACTACAAACCCCAGCCAAACTCATGAAGTACCTAACCCAACAAAAAGTAGTGCCCATGAAGTTAACTTATGTTTGAAAAAATTTGAAGAAGTTGGATTGAAACAATCATTTTCTCAAAAATCTAGGCAGTGTACCTAAGACAATGAGACATGAGGGAATGTCAAACAAAGACTTCATTAACTCTAAAAAGGTTGAAAAACAGAGATGGCTTATATTATCGACATTCTACTCTTCAGACTCAATGATGCATAATTCACAAGCAGAAACAGGGATCAAAATGAAGGTCACAACAAGCTCTACATTGTCAAAGAGATCCATAAGGAACTTATAAAGGAACACACACTTTGCATGAATTATACCACTATCAATGAAGCATCAGAGCTTTCGGACACCTTAGACATGGAGAACAACTTGATTTTCATCATATCATATATATTCAACAAATACTGCGTATCTTCTCTGCCAAATCTGTCAGCGCAAGTAAAATCAAATTGTTTAGATATGCCAACCCCCCAATGTAAAATACTTTTCAACGTTAGCAAATGCAGATACATTCATTACCAACAGGAGTATCTGCACTTTATTTTCAAGAAATCAATATCAGAAAAGCAGAAGTTAGAAACAAAAAAGAGAATTAGAAAGCCAAACGTACCTGAGCATCTCATCGGGAAGGGGACGTAATCTCCAATCTGCATTCTGATATCTGCAATGAGTTGACTGATCAACCTTAGCAGAAAGGAAGGATTAAAATAAAATTGAAACATAAAATATAGAAAAAAAAAAAAAAAAAACCAAACTATGGAGAGAATCAGAAGTTAATTAAAGGACCTACTCTTTGTTGGCAGTAACTCCACAAAAGCGCTGTAGAAGATACTCCAAACTATTTCTCTCCAATTTCAAGACCCTTGAGGCCTAACATAAAGTCGAAGAGAAATTTCACAATCGCATATCACAATAACACCATGGTAAAACTTAAAATAAACTAAAAACATATTAGGCAAGGAAAATATAAAAGACCAGAAGCGTTACAAATAACATCATCAAAAGGGGAGAAAAAAGTAAAAACAGACCCCATATTGCGAATACATCAATATGCATAGTTGACATGAAAGACTACTTTAGTAAAATCGACTTGCTACAAACAGATTCTTTCTTGGTGGAGTCAGAAACTAATAAATGCTGCTTTTTGAAGCCAAACATTGACTGAAAAAAAAAATCAAATGAATGAACAATACAAAAGCATAATATGAAACAGAACATCAGCCTAACTAATTCAGTAGCAAGCAAGTTTGAGCATCATTAATTGCAAATAAGACCATATGTGATGTCTTAAATCCAAAATTCCCAATAAAATCTAATATGAGAATTTCAATTTAACTCAAAATAAAATCCTAATTTTCAAAGTAGTGGATTCAAAGTGCAAACTTGATTGTGCACCATATCGCTTAAAGGATTGGGATCTTAACTACACTTTATCCCCAAGTATAATAGTTTTGTGCAAATAAAGTTCTCTAGAAATGTAGAAATTAAAGATGCTGCAAAGATGAAACTAATATGGTAAAATTTTTGCCTTAAGTAACCCACGTCAATGTACCAATTAAAAATAAATCAACAGTCAGACTTTACCGCAAACTCATTTACACTCCAGAATTTAGCAGCTAACTCCTTCAAATCTTTAACTTCTTCCACAAGCTTGAATGATGTTTCCTCCGGTGATGTGGGTTTTACAGGTTCAACATCCCCAATATCTTTATGCACAAAATCCAAAACAGAGAGACTCGCCTATACACATTAAGGAACAAAAATAAGCAAAAGTATTATACATATATTCTGGCAAGGATGAAATAATAAATACATGTAAAGATAGCGCGAGAAAATTTTTTAAACTTTGTTATAGTCGAATGAGAATGAGAATGAGAACAACTATGTCATACCATGAAAATCCAAACAAGTAAAGAAAAGCATCAATATCTAACCATCCTTCCACCAAATAGAAAATGGGAGAAAATTTTAAAACTATTTATCACATAGTGGTAGCATTTAAGGAGTGACTTATAGACATGAACCAGTAGGGCAAAGAGAATTCGATATAGACTTATCAAGTCATCTTTTGAAAGATCTTGGCTGTATCCAAGAAACGTCATCATACGACTACAAATCAACCTCACTTGCATCTACATACTACCTAGCATATTAGTATTATCCAGGATAACATCCCCGCAATAAAGCCAAAACCTACAGTTTTCTATAATAACAAAAGTTATTTGAATAAATTATTCTGAGAGTGAATAAAGCTAGTCGGTATTAAAATTCAAAGACTGAAAAGAACATGTTTTTCGTAGACCTCAAAAGCTTCTTCTGTCCAGACACCAATTATTCGCAAAAAAGAAATGAAAAAAATAATTAAAAAAACTAACCAGAGGATGAAGAAAACGCTGATTATCCTCACTCCTCTGTAACCAAACATGCTGAAATGGGTGGTTCAAATTATTCACCAAGATATTATACTTCTCCTGAGGTCTCTTTATAGCGGGTATATGAAACGGCACTTTAGCTCTCTCTTTCTTTTCCTTTACTTTCACATTCACCGAGTCACCCTGCACCTTCATCCGACTCACTGAGTCACCACCACCACTCACCACAGACAGACTCTCCCTTCTTATTCTTCCCATAAACCAACTGAAACCTATCTTCATTTCCTCCCTCTCCCTTCTTCTTACCCTTTCTCTTAGAGGTTGGTCTTGCTTTTAGAGTTACATTATGATGACTTTCGTCCGAAGATAACTTCATTCGACTCAATGGCTTGTCATAACGTATAACTTTTTACCTTAGAATACACACTTTAAGCTTGTGGCCATGGCTCAAGTTAAAGAAGTTGAATTATTATTATTATTGAGTGATTTGGAATTTTAACTCCAATCTGATTTTTATTTGATTGATTTATAGGGTAGGAACGGACAACATGATGACATGGCAGTGCCAATTTACATAAAACTTTTCTTGCAAATGCACTGTGGTCTAAATTAACAAATATTCCACTCACGCATCCATTCATGGAAAAACTATACAAAGAAATATTCCCATGTGGAGAGGACTATAGCAATTTCCTTGGTTGCCTTCCCTGTAGGCCAATGCTGTCCAGTGCTGCAAAACAAACGCTCAAGAATGTTTTTACCTTTCTACCCTTGAAAAGCTTTAAAATAATTGATTAAATCCTAGTTGCAATATTGGCATAATGAAAAATATATTTACAATCAAATTAATTTAATTAATTGAGTCGTAATTACATTAAAATAAGTGAGAATTTATATCGAATATTAATAAAATCCTAATTTCCCTAACACATATAGTAAAGTAAACTAATTCTTTAATATTCATTCAAGAGAAACAAAACTCCGGTGAAGGAAAAGACGGTGACTTTGGAGCTAAGATATGAAAAGAGGCTGACCTCATACTTAGGGAACATTGTGCCCAATTGATGGGATGTAGATATACCACTTCACAAAAGGCCAATGGTGGAGACTCAAATGTGGCCTTAGCCAAGACTGAATGAGCTCATTACCACCTAACCCACCTTTAAATGGGCGTTTAGTTCAGGAATGTTAGATTACTGGAAATGTTGGATTACTGGAAAGATAGATTACCTTAAAAGATTACTGGAAATCTTTAAGAAAATATGTTTGGTTAGTTGGTGGGTATGTTATATTAATATGTTTAGTTACGGGAATAAATTGATGGGTATGTTATTTAAATTACTAAATTGTCACCCTTTTAAATATTAATATAATATTATTTTTATTATTAATTTTTGAATAATTTCTTTTAACCCCCAATATTTCATATTTAGCTAAAACACCCCCGCTTATATAAAAATTTAATTTATGACGAAATCACCCCCACCTCCTGCCGCCACTGCCAGAAAATCGCTAGAGTCCCTAAAAAAGAAGGAAATTCTATAGGAGGCTCCGGAAGGCTTCGTTATGGCCGTTTTCGGCCATAGTGATGGCCAAAAATGGCCATATCGAGCGTCGGGTGCCAGCTGAATCTATTCAGCAGTCTAGCCGGACACCCGGCGTGCGGCGATCTATTCCAACCAGATCTAGCCCAGACCTGGCCGTTAACGGCCAGATCTATTCCAACCAGATCTAGCCCAGACCTGGCCGTTAATGGCCATGGATCTGGCAGTTAAAGGCCAGATCCATCGACCTGGCCTGATATGGCCGTTTTCAGCCATCAATATGGTCGGAAACGGCCATAGCGAAGCTTCCTAGAGCCTCCCACAGAATTTTCTTCTTTATTAGGGACTCCGGCGATTTTCAACGGTGGTCTGTGGTGGTTGGCCCACTGTCGGCGGTGGTGGCTGGGTGGCAGTGGTAGTCCGTAAATAATTTTAAATATAAGGGCATTATTGTCCAAAATTTTAATTAAACAAGGGTAAAATTGAAATAGGATATTAATGTAAATTTGTTTTAAAGTAAGGGTATTATTGTCCAAAATTTTTATTAATAAGGGATAAAATTGTAACAAAAAAAGATAACCCTAGGTCGCAATCGAATCAACATGAACGAAGCGGGTCTGCTTCAAAAATCGTTCGATAAGCATGTTCGATTGTTCGTGTTCGTGTTCGTGTTCGAACGAACACGGATGTGTTCGTGTTCGCTTCGATTAATAAAAAGCTCGTTCGTGTTCGCTTCGCAACTCGTTCGTTTTCGTTCGACTAACCTGTTCGACTAACTCGTTCGACTAACTTGTTCGACTAACTCGTTCGATAATTTGTAAATACTTGTTCGACTAACTCGTTCGATAATTCGTTCGATAATTTGTAAATACCAGTTCGACTAACTCGTTCGATAATTTGTAAATACCTAAATATTTTAAATGTTTACATATATATTTTGTATCAACACCCATAAATTTATAGTGGAATAAAAGTCTATTGTAATATATGATCAATACATATGTGTGATTAATTTGTTTTATATATATATATATATATATATATATATATATATATATATATATATATTTTGTATCAACACCCATAAATTTATAGTGAAATGATGGTCTATTATAATATATGATCAATACATATGTGTGATTAATTTGTTATATATAATGTGTAATTGTGTATATACAAAATTATTATCATACATATATTAATCATAGGTTAAATATGTTATGTAATTACCAAAATTATAGGTTATCATATATTTATTATCATTACATAAATTATCCTAAATATTTTAAATGTTTACATATATATTTTGTATCAACACCCATAAATTTATAGTGGAATGAAAGTCTATTGTAATATATGATCAATACATACGTGTGATTAATTTGTTATATATATATATATATATATATATATATATATATATATATATATATATATATTGTATCAACACCCATAAATTCATAGTGAAATGATGGCCTATTATAATATATGATCAATACATATGTGTGATTAATTTGTTATATATAACGTGTAATTGTGTATATACAAAATTATTATCATACATATATTAATCATAGGTTAAATATGTTATGAAATTACCAAAATTATAGGTTATTATATATTTATTATCATTACATAAATTATCATAAATATTTTAAATGTTTACATATATATTTTGTATCAACACCCATAAATTTATAGTGGAATGAAAATCTATTGTAATATATGATCAATACATATGTGTGATTATATATATATATATATATTATCATTACTAACTACATATTTATTTTGTACCAACACCTATAAATTCATAGTGATATGAGAGTTTATTGTAATATGTGATCAATACAAATGTGTGATTAATTTAGGTTTAATTAAACTATTATGTTATTAAATTTGGTATGCTATACATCACTTGATTATACAATATGTTATGTTTATCAATTTACCATACTATATTTATTATTTATTAATTGAAATATTATCTTATAATATTTAATTATTGATTACATTTAGAAAGATATGAAGCTATTATGTTATTGGATTTACTATATTATTTATCACTTGATTATACAATTTATTATATTATTAAATTTGTCATGCTATGTATCATAGTAATTTATTACTTTTTAATTAAAATGTTATATACTTATATATTTAATTATTGATGACATTTGGAAAAAAAAAAAATCCAAACATATTATATATATAAGAAAAACAAAAGTATCATAATATTTTATTATTGATTACCATTAAAAAAAATTCATCCAAACTCAATCAAACATAATATAAAAATGGAATTTTTTTTTTTAATTATAATAATGCATAACATGTTTTTCGAACATAACGACGAACAATCGAACGATTGTTTGCGACGGATGAATTAGTCACGATAGTGTTCGCAACATAATCGAACGAACAACCCCTGCCTGAACTCGATCAACATATTATCGAACAATTATCGAACTGCTCGCGAACATTATCGGTCAGCATCGAACGTAACAACGAACGCGCGAATCGCTCGCTTCGCTTGCGTTACGCTGTCCCTAGATAACCCTGGTAATCTCATAATACATAAGAAAATGGAGGTAATCAGATTACCTCTGATATTACCAATAGTAAGCACTATTGGTATTTGAAGATTATCGGTATCTTATATTACTTGACAACCAAACATGGTAATCAAGTAATATAAGATGACATTACCCCAGTAATCTCACTTAACCCCTTACCAAACGCCCTAAGGGTATCTTCATCTTTTTCATATCTATGTTATTAGTCTAAATCTGAGGGGTGTATGTGTTATTCACTTTAACTGCTAATAGATTCTCTTTTTAAATAATCTTAAACACACAATTACCCAATTGATATGAGGATGACATATTAATTTGTTTACGATAACAATTTTATGATTTATTTCTTCTGTTTGATCCAGTTAAAAACACATGGATTACTACATTGTGTAAAAATATTGTTGTGAGGGAAAATCTATTTTAACATGATTTAAATGATTGATTTGTTAACTCTAAGTCGGAGAAATTGACAATAAGTGGAAAGAACATCATGACTATATTGCAAAACCAGCTCTAGACGATGAAAGTTCATAAGGTGATTAGGGATGAATCAACAAACATTCCAATTGAAATTCTTCAAAGATTTAGAAATCTTGAAATACACATACTAAGAGCAAGTCCATATCAAGAGATGTTCTTATGTGGAGAGGACAAGAAACATTCTAAGATGCTCACATAGGTAAAAAACTTGCAGCATTGGGGACTCTTCGGTTTTGAAGTACACGTGGAAACAAAACTCAATTCCTCAAAGTCTTGAAATGCTATATGTGTATTATTGTCACAATTTAATTAATCGTGTACCATCTTTTGGAAATCTAACAACTCTAGATGTACAATAGAGAGGTGGATTGATAAACTTAATATCATCCTCAACAGTCAAAAGTCTGATGAAACTTAAGAAGCTGAGCGTAGGACATTGTGAAAGGATGATTGTAATGGTAGCTAAATGTGGGAGATGTTGAAAAAGGTGAACTTGTTTTTAGTTAAATGAAATCGTTGTCACTTATTGATTTAGAAAGACACACAAAACAATTCAATTGCTTATATCCGGGCCACAGCCATCCTATGCCAGACTCCTTGTTTTGTTGTAATCACCATTGTGTTGTCTCTGTTACGATTCTCAAGAATTTTGAAATCACATATAGAGAAACAATCAAATATCACTTACAGAAACAAATTTCTTTTTCTCATAATCCTTATGACTAATTAAATCATGAAATGCAGCTATAAAACTGTCCTCATTTCTTTACCAAATTGATTGCTACTATACGTTAACAATTCTAATCCCATCATGTTTAAACTAATTTTGAAATATTGATGATGTCTAAAAATTTTCAAGGATTTGTTTGGACTGCTTTGAACATTCAGTGGTTTGATATCTCTACACAGCAGGTAGCTCAGAAACTTCCGGGAAACTCATCCAAAAGTACTTGAACTACAGAAATTTGTCCTGTCGAAAACACAGAAGGTAAATTATTGCATGTATTAAAATAATGGTAGCAGATAGAATACTGAGATCATATTAATTAATGATAAATCACATGATACATCTATGTGGGAATCAATAAGCTCCTAAGCATACAGCAGCTACAATATTACAATTGGTAATTGTCTAAATATATATCACCCTAAAACGTCATATGATTATATAGAAATATTTATATTACTTTCAATTTTCAATTTTCTTCTATGATAAAACTATAATCAGTTTGTAGTTCAGAGTCATTCTCCACTTATCATGCTTTGTCATTCGATATATTTTGCATATGAATACAGAATGTCATAGTTTTGAAAACTGATTCGGGTCAAACTTCAAGGAATAAGGCCTCTATGTAGTTTGTAAGACATAGCAGTTCATGTTCCTCTGCTTTAAGTCGGACGATAAAAGTGCCTTCTCTTTTCATCTCCATTGTTCTGCTTTTGTGATTTTCTTAATTCATTGTGATGTTGCAATTATCAGTTCAATTTTTTTTTTCTCATCAAAATTTGGTGTTAAAAGTAACATTAATTTTTTCTATATATAGTTTCTTCTTTATCTTCAATGTGTTGTGCTCTATGATTACAGAATGTTTAGAGCTCTGAAAAAGATTCGGGTCAACCTTCTATGCAAGCTTCGGAATAGGTCCTCCCTGCAATTTTCAGGCGTTGATGCTCAGACGATTAAAGGGTCTTCAGTTCATGCTCATTTGTTTTTATATATCTTTTCCTCCATGGTGAGGTTGCTTCTTTGGAAGTGTTCCGGCAGTCTATTTCAACCGTTTTATCATTTCAGGTTTAATACTGGAAAGTTCCTTCACATTTTCTAGTTGACGCTGAAATGTTTAACCGTTTGATCATGATATTCCCTGAAATGGGAGAGCGACTGACCAACAATTTGTGAAGAAGCCATGTTGATGATCTCTTCATCAAATTATTTGTAGATAACCTTGTAGTTCACTCTGGGACAGTATTTGTGATGAACTTGGCCAAAATACTCGCAAATTTCTTCATCTCATTATCCTTGCTGCTAATCTAATTATCAAATTAATTCAGTTGTAAAAATTCTGTCCTAATTCCTTTACTTTAATGCTACCCTATGTGAACAGTTTGATCTTTGATTCTTTGATCGGCAATTCCAGAAAAGAAGATTGATCTAAGGAGATGTTTTGTTTTCCCCAAATTTGGAGGCATTGAAACTGAATGGAACTCATGAGAAATGAGGGTGATTAATCATTAATGTGTCTGTGATTTTAGAGACCAAGAGTGCAAAGAGAAATAATTATAATTGTTATTGCCCAAGAAGGTATGTAAACAATCAAATTATCACTAATAAAAAACAAAATTCCATCATCTCATCATTATTTACAGTTAATCAAATCATTGATGAAGCTTCAAAAGCTTCACCCTAATATCTATACCATCAATTGCTACTTCATATGAACAATTAATCCTAACATCTTTACCCTGATTTTGGAATTTTGGTGGTATTTGAATTTTATGAAGCAGGTGTTTGGGCCGCGTGAAGATTGACTGGTTTGACATCTCACCAAAGCATCTTTGGTTTCTTGAAGATCTGTCAGAACTCCATCCTAGAAAAGGTTACAAATTGATTAATAACACGGATAAAATGAATGAAGAAAAAGAAAACTATAAGAAGAAGTTACAACTTTATTTACCGTTAAATGAGCAAGACAAAATACTTGCTACTGTCATGTGAGAGGGACTGACCAGTAATTTGTGCAGCCATGTAATGTTTATCACCTGGCCAAACAGAGTAGGTCCTGCCAGAGAAACATTGTGGGAAGCATTCGCATAGGCAGCCATTATGCCTTCAACTCCTTCAACCTGTCAAGGAATCAGATGTTCTTGAAAATGGAAAACCAAATTCAGATGTAAATTTGTTTTTGCAGATCCATTGATGGGGTTTCTGGAATTAAAGAGCATATGGAAGAGAATCCTTGGAAACAAGAAACACCTACTTGCACATGGATTATTATTTGCTTTTTTCAAGAAACTGAACAGTGTTCAATATGCCTTAACCTTGGTAACAAATATAATTGATAAAGTCGAAAATGAACTACATAGTTCAGTAGGATTGAAAGTAATTTCACAAGCTTTTATGAATTCTTAAAATATACCAAATCAAAAATGGAGATAACAGAGAAGGAAAAGACAGAAAGCATGAGCAACAGTTAATAAGGGAAGCAAGTTAATTGATAATACTAAGACGTGAAGAAAACAGAGCTGTAATTTCAAAAGACTTCAAGATGTTAAATTTCTAAACGAAGGAAGAAATTAAAATAAAAAAAAATTTCTGTTCTGTAGAGAAAAGCTAGAACTGATATGTCAACCAATTCAACAACTGGAGAGATAAGAGCATCACATCAAAGCCACAAACTATAGACCCTCTTACCTCAAAGCCATTTGAACTTCCATTCAGGTTAAAACAATGTGATATGGTTCCATCAAATGTTCTCCCTCCAAACCCCCAAGCTGGAAAGCGTTCGTCAGAATCATAAAATTGTATAACCTCTCCAACTTCCATTAGAGCTTGTAAAAATATTTTGTCAAAAATTCAGTCGCTGCTTTACTAACCAAAGCTGGGCTCTTCCAATTTTTATGCAAACGAAAACAATTTTTTAGTTACAATATATTCAGTTTTGACTAGAATTTGAAAACTAGGTAGTTTAGCTGATAAATTCTCTTATAATTTTGAGTTTTAAGATAAAATTCCACTAATAAAGGCCATAGAGATAGGATAAAAAAAACAGACTAAACAACATTCAACTTAGAAAGTCATGAAAGAATTTGAGGTCAATGCCATTTTTTAAGGGCAAACCATTGTACAAAATGATTGTTTGGTAACTCGTAGAAATATTCTATGATATTTAACTAAATGATACGTAACCTTGTAGATGTCTTATAAAACTGAATTGATATAATGCTTCAAAGATTCTTCCTGAGCACATAGCTTAACCTTAGCTGTTGGTAGGAATTTAATCGGCCTGAAGGATCAATGTAGCTCAAAGAGTCTGAATTTCGAGGATTTCCATTTGAAGCTGGATAATTTTGTATTAAAAGAATGAACATGAAATAAGACAAACTAGATCTAATTAAAAGGGGAAAAAGTCGAGTACAGAACAAGCAAAACTATTACAGTGAATATATGGTCAAGTAATATAACATATTTTCTTGTTAGAAGGGCAAATCTTACTTACTTGTAAAGTCAACTGCAACCATAAAGTTCAGCTCAAAGCCACTAGAAATATAATCCAAAAAACTAAATTGCTCTTTCTCAATAAACTTATCAACAAACAACTGACCTTTCAGAACCTGTAAGGCAAAAGCGAGGTCAAACAAGGAAGTAAAATTTATTATTAATATTAATATGAATAAACACCTTTTCACGACCACGATGAGCAGATGGTTTTATAAAATCTGCACCAGTTTTTCCTTGACGAAGTTTCTCCAGATCTCCAATTGATTTCTGAATTTTACTGATGATATAAATTCAAGTCTAACATCATCAAAAAGATAAAACAAAACACTAGAAAAGTTAATGACCACAAGAAATTCAATGATTACCCTAATAGTATATGATTTCCACTGCTATTGAAATCAAAGCATTCAATAATTAACGGGTTATCCTGCGTCAAAGAAAAATGTCATAAGCTAAGATTTCTTCTTGCACCAAACATCCTCTGATTTTTAATAGAAATGTAAGAAAGTAACAAGCTTGCCTTGCTTCCAAGTTGTTGTATGCTCAGAGTTAATGGCCTCCAAATGGGATTCAAGTTGTTGTTTATTACTTCTGTCTTGCAGATTGGAACAGGATCTCCGTTCTCAACAATTCTAGATATTCTTAAGAATGGATCCTAAAATAAGAAAAATAAGAATTAAGAAATGAGTGCATAAATCAATTAGTGATAATAGTAGCTACAAAATTACAATTGGTATATGATTATATAAAAATATTTATTTTACTTTCAATTTTCAATCATCTTCAATGATAAAAACTGCAATCAGTTTGTAGTTCAGAGTCATCATGCTTACACTTTCGATATATTTTGCATATGATTACAGAATGTCACAGTTTTTAAAACTGATTCGGGTCAAACTTCAAGGAATAAGACCTCTGTGTAGTTTGTGAGGCATTGCAGTTCATGTTCCTGTGCTTTAAGTCGGACGATAAAAGTGCATTCTCTTTTCATCTCCATTGTTCTGCTTTTGTAATTTTCTTAATTCATTGTGATGTTGCAATTATCAGTTCAATTTTTTTTTCAAAGATAAATTATCATCAATTTGGTTTCAGACTATTAGAGGGCCTTCAGTTCATCCTCATTGTTCTGCTTTTATCTTTTCCTCCATGGTGAGGTTGCTTCTTTGAAAGTGTTACGGCAGTCTATTTCCCCCGTTTTGTCATTTCAGGTTTAATACTGGAAAGTTCCTTCACATTTTCTAGTTGACGCTGAAATGTTTAACCGTTTGATCCTGAAATTCCCTGAAATGAGGGAGGGACTGACCAACAATTTGTGAAGAAGCCACGTTGATGATCTCCTCAAATTATTTGCAGATAACCTTGTAGTTCACATTCTGGGACAGCATATCTGAAGAACATAGCCAAAATACTCATTATTCTTACTGCTAATCTAATTATCCAATTAATTCGGTTGTAAAAATTCTGTCCTAATTCCTTTACTTTAATGCTACCCTATACAAACAGTTTGATCATTGATTCTTTGATCAGCAATTCCAGATAAGATGATTTATCTAAGGAGATGTTTTTTGAATGGTAAGAAGAAATCATCCAATTGTAAAGAAAATCACAGAGAATCGCGGCATATTCACCATCTATTTTATCACAGATGATTGAAGATTATTACATAACTATGTACAAATTTTATAATTAAAGCTAAAAATAAAAGCAATTTGGGTCTTCTTATAGTGAAAATGTAAGCGAAAAAATTATTCTCATTATGAAGAGAGGACGAGAAATATACTAGGATGCTCACAAAGACTAAATATTTGAAGCAAATGCTCTTGCCCAAGAACGTATATAAACAATCAAATATTATTAACAGAAACAAATTTCATTGTCTAATCAAATCATCAATGTATCCATCCTAAATTTTTTACCATCTAAATTGCTACTACATATGAACAGTGTAATCCTCTGATTTTGGAGTTTTATAAAGCAGGTGTTTGGGCCTTGTGAAAATTGAGTGGCTTGATATCAATACATTGCATGTAACTCAAAAACTGTCCAGGCAGCTCTTCTAAAAGTGCTTGAACAGCAGAAATTTGTCCTTCTGTACAAAACACAATCAAGTTGTTAACTAAAGCATTATACGTTATACCTTGAGAAGAAATTTTTGTTCAAGCTCACAAATTAGAATCCAGAGTCTTATATTATCAAAACAATCTAATGGAGTAACCGAGCAACGTTTGTAACAAGTTTTGCACTTGAAAAACATGTCAAAAGTAATAATGGACTATTTAAGATGAGAGAGGTGCAATATGCACTCACTTTGAACTTCTCGCATAGGAAAAAATTGTACAACAACTCGCGTAGCTACCCGACCTGTATGACTTTCTGATCGGTTGCCATTATCAGCATCAAGAATCTGAAAATAAGTAATTGCTTAGACAATGTATAGTAAATTAAATATTCCATGGGGTTGGTTGAGTTGGAAGAACAACAGTGTAATAAGTTATAACTACATTTACCGTTATAATGAGCCACACAAAAGGAAAACTGATAAGTTAGATTTTAGTTAATTTTTACAAATAAAAAAAAAATAATAATAAACAAAAATGAAATCACCACTGTCCCTCTTCAAGGCTTACTTTATCAACAAAACCCGCACAGACGGTTCTTCAAAATCCTTTACCTCTATCCTCCATACTCAGAAATAAAAAACAAACCTGAATTGATCAAGGAGAGATGGATGATTGAGAGAGAGAGGTGGCGGTAGTGGGTGAGGAAGGGCGAGAGGGGCTATCAATTGTCAGAGATGGAGGAAGGAGCGGCAGATGTGGCTGAGGGATGGACACAGGGCCGATCATTGTCTAAAGTAACAGAAAATGTCTGACATCTGACAAACAGTAAAAGGTTCTGCATAATTCCTAGTACCTAAAGAGGTTTTTCATGTTTGACCAAACCTCAAAGTGTGTCAAGTGACAATTCCATATTAAATATGAGCTTTTCCTGTTTGGCGACTCATCATGCAATTGCAAGTTAGACAGACTTGTAAACACAGGAAACCTTCCTTTTTTTTTTTGGGGTTTAAGTGGAGTGTAAATAGCACATGTATCAGTTGAACAAGGGGATCCTTCAAAGTAAAAATGGCACGTGATATATCTAGGAAAATACTCAAAAAATAAATAAATTAACTTTGACTACATGTTGTTATCCCCAATTTGGAGGCCCTGAAACTGAATGGAACTCATGAGAAATGAGGGTGATTAATCATTAATGTGTCTGTGATTTCAGAGATGAAGAGTGCAAAGAGAAATAATAATAATAAAATGAAATATATTACATATATAGATTATTGAAATTTGTTGATAAGATGTATTTAGAAAGAGGTCTAATAAGATAATAGGTATAGGACCGAAGCAATTAAAAAAAAAAAAAAAAATGCAACTATTATTTATTAACATTGATGCAACACATAAAACTAAATATAAAACTCATACGACAAAAGGAATATGGATGGTGACCATCCTGGGAAATAAATGAGTATTGAGATTTGAGAGCCATACATATAATGAGCTTGTAAATTTAAGAACGCTGAAACTGAAGCTTAATTCTATTATTTGGTCAGAGGAATTGCAATGCTTCAAGAATGTTGAATTCTTATGTTTGGACAAATGCATGGTATCAAGAATATTCTTTATGAATCAGACATAGAAGGTTTTTCACGATGGAAAAATCTTCATGTACACAATATTCCTGGCGTACCTCATGATGCGTTTCCTGCCTTTTCCCTTTTGGAGTCTCTAACTCTTTACAATTTGGTCAACCCCGAACAAGGTCTTTCTGCAACATAAAAATCATAGAAATAAAAAAGCTGCCTTCAACAACTTCAAAGAATCGGACTGGTAGATTGCAAGAACATGAAAGAGATTCTTGCGATGGAAAGAGAAGATCATGCCAACAACAATGAAGTACTCGATAAGATTGACTTACGTCAACTACACTTCTTGACTATGATGGATCTTCCAAAGATTGCAAGCTTCTTCACTATGAGAAAATATTTCACTAGGAAATATTCAGAGATTTAATAATTCAGGAAAACTCGAACCATGCATATATTGAGTAGACTTCAAACTAAACTCTTGAATTTCTAGAAGTAACATTTTAATGATGGATGGATAAACTTAAATTGCCAGAAACTTTTAGTAACTCAATTGTTATTGCCCAAGAACGTATGTAAACAATCAAATTATCACTAATAAAAAACAAAATTTCATCATCTCATCATTATTTACAGTTAATCAAATCATTGATGAAGCTTCAAAAGCTTCACCCTAATATCTATACCATCAATTGCTACTTCATATGAACAGTTAATCCTAACATCTTTACCCGATTTGGGAATTTTGGTGGTATTTAAATTTTATGAAGCAGGTGTCTGGGCCGCGTGAAGATTGAGTGGATTGACATCGCTAGAAACAGTCCAGGCAGCTCTTCCAGAAGTGCCTGAACAACAGAAATCTAGCCTCCTGTACAAAACACAATCAAGTTGTTAGTTAAAGCACTATACATTATGCAATGAGAAGAAATTTTTGTTCAAGTATACCACAAATTAGAACTAAGAGTCTTATACTGTGGACACAATCTAATGAAAGTAGCCAAAAAACCTTTGCAACAAGTTCTGCACTTGAAAAACATGTAAAAAGCAATAATGGATTAATTTTAAGATGAGAGAGGTGCAATATGCACTCACTTTGAACTTCTCGCATAGGAACAAATTGTACAATGTCTCGTGTAGCTACATGAACCAGTTGCCATTATCAGCCTCCAGAATCTGAAAATAAGTAATTGATTAGACCACATATACTAAACTAAATCTTCTATAGGGTTGAGTCAGGGGTTGAGTTAGGAGAACAACAGTGTACCTCCATTTGTGTAAAATCAGCACCTCCCACTCCCACATTAAGAATTGAAAGGGGAAGACCAGATGCTCTCACCAAAGCATCTTTGGTTTCTTGAAGATCTGTCAGTACTCCATCCTAGAAAAGGTTACAAATTGATTAATCACACAGATAAAATGAACAAAGAAAAAGAAAACTATAAGAAGCAGTTACAACTATATTTACCGTTATTATGAGCAGGACAAAATACTTGCTACTGTCATGTGAGAGGGACTGACCAGTAATTTGTGCAGCCATGTTTATCACCTGGCCAAACAGCGTAGGTCCTGCCAGAGAAACATTGTGGAGAGCATTCGCATAGGCAGCCATGATGCCTTCAACTCCTTCAACCTGTCAAGGAATCAGATGTTCTTGAAAATGGAAAAGCAAATTCAGACGTAAATTTGTTTGGACAGATCCATTGATGGGGTTTCTGGGATTAAAGAGCATATGGAAGGGAATCCTTGGAAACAAGCAACACCAACTTGGAGCAGTTTTTACCAATTTCAAGAAGAGTTTTGATAGGTAAAATATAACCAGTACTTTCATCCTCTGCACCAGCAACAGCATCTCGCCATTGACAATAGCCCTGCAAACCATTTAAGTTGGGACCTATAAGAAAATGAAGTAGATATGTACACACAAATACATTATAACCACATAAGTAGATTATAATAAAGTGTCAATCAGTTGGTCTTCCAAGTATCATCAAATCATCTTAAAATGTAAAAGTGTAATCCTTGAGACAACCATACAGATGACTATGGTGCCATTTGAGACTTGTCAAAGATGTCAAAGATAAGTCTCTGTATTGTAGATAGTTCATTTCCTGTGGCTTACAATCCCCATGCATATAAGATGGTTAATGTAAATAAAAAACAAACAACAACTTACTGCAACAATGGCAAGCTGCTGAGCATTCTATTCAGCCCCCTGCAACCTATTTCAACGTATGATTAGTTTCTGTTCAAAAAAATGATACATAAGAGATGTAGATAAAATTTTACAAAGAAAGGATAACAAGGAATAATTTTTAATAAGAGATGTTAAATACGAGCAGGTGGCTGTCACCTTAAACTGAGACGATAAGGAACTAACCCATATATATATATATAGAGATGAATTCTCTGTCAGAAGCTCTTTTTCATACAGCTGCATGCATATATCATAACTACGCTTGTAGACCTGTGTGCAAGTCAAATTTGCTCAACATGATGAAATTATGGTCAATAATTATTGAAACAATCATTTTCTCAAAAATCTAGGCATTGTACCCAAGACAATGCGACATGAGGGAATGTCAAACAAAGACTTCATTTACTCTCTTTAGATTCAATGATGCATAATTCACAAGCAGAAACAAGGATCAAAATGAAGGCAAAACAAGCTCTACATTGTCAAAGAGATCCATAAGGAACTTATAAAAGAACACACAGTTTGCGTGAATTATACCTCTATCAATGAAGCATCAGAGGTTTCAGACTCCTTAGACATGGAGAACAATTTGATTTTTATCATATCATATACGTACAACAAATAGTGTGTATCTTCTATTCTTCTCTGACATATCTGTCATCGCAAGTAAAATCAAATTGTTCAGATATGCCAACCCCCAAATGTAAAATACTTTTCAACGTTAGCAAATGGAGATAAATTCATTACCAACAGGAGTATCTGCACTTTATTTTCAAGAAATCAATATCAGAAAAACAGAAGTTAGAAACGAAAAATAGAAATAGAAAGCCAAACTTACCTCAGCATCTCATTGGGAAGGAGGAGTAATCTCCAATCTGCATCCTGATATCTGCAATGAGTTAACTGATCAACCTTAGCAGAAAGGAAGGATTGAAACATAAAATATAGAAAAAGGAAAAGAAACCAAACTATGGAGAGAATCAGAAGTAAATTCAAGGACCCACTCTTTGTTGGCAGTAACTCCACAAAAGTGCTGTAGAAGATACTCCAAACTATTTCTCTCCAATTTCAAGACCCTTGAGGCCTGACATAAAGTCAAACAGAAACTTCACCATCAATTCAATCAAAAATCACAATATCAGCATTACTTAAAATAAGCTAAGAACATATTAGGCAAGGAAAATATAAAAGATCAGAAGCATAACAAATAACATCATCAAAAGGGGACAAAAACAGACCAAGTATTGTGAATACATCAACATGCATAGTCCACATGAAAAACTAAAAACTACTTTAGTAAAATCGTCTTGCTACATACAGATTATTTCTTACAGGAGTCAGAAACTAATAAATGCTCCTTTTTGAAGCCAAACTTTGACTGAAAAAAAAAAATTGAAATGAATTGAAAATACGAAAGCATAATATGAAACAGAGCGTCAGCCTAACTAATTCATTAGCAAGCAAGTTTGAGCATCATTAATTGCAAATAAGACCATATGTGATATCTTAAATCCAAAATTCCCAATAAAATCTAATATGAGAAATTCAATTTAACTCAAAATAAAATCGTAATTTTCAAAGTAGTGGATTCAAAGCGCAAACCTGTCAAGTATCAAACATATTGCAAATATATATGCCAAAGTCTCATTGAAGCCATACAATATCCAGATCTGCTCCATGCGTGACCTATTTACATTAAATATTATCATTAAATAAAGTACATAT
Organism: Pistacia integerrima; assembly: GCA_026225825.1. Lineage (NCBI taxonomy): Eukaryota > Viridiplantae > Streptophyta > Magnoliopsida > Sapindales > Anacardiaceae > Pistacia > Pistacia integerrima. The sequence continues at coordinate 4,414,714 of CM047748.1, forward strand.
GTCATAAAGCCAAAAGAATAGTGTGGTTGAAGAGAAAAACCACTTTCTTGGTAGGGTCTTAACTTCCTGAAGATATGGGCCCACATGGACGCAAAGTTTTCATCTATATACCACAAAATCTTCAGTTCCGGTAGAAATTTGCATCAGGCAAGTCAATCCTTGGAAAGTAGAAAAAGTAGACAGTTTATACTATTAACCTGACAGGTAGATCTCAAAGGGTTTTTTTTTTTTTTTTTTTTTGGGGGGTTGGGATTGGGTTGTGGTTGGGTCTGGGGTGGTGCAGTTTGCTGAAAACCTCATTGTGCACCATATCACTTAAAGGATTCGGATCTTAACTACACTTTATCCCCCAGTATAATAGTTTTGTGCAAATAAAGATCTCTACAAATGTAGAAATTAAAGATGCTGAAATGGCTGGTTCAAATTATTCACCAAGATATTATACTTCTCTTGAGGTTTCTTTATAGTGGGTATATGAAACGGCACTTTAGCTCTCTCTTTCTTTTCCTTTACTTTCACATTCACCGAGTCTCCCTGCACCTTCATCCGACTCGCTGAGTCACCACCACCACTCACCACAGAGACAGACTCTCCCTTCTTATTCTTCCCATAAACCAACTGAAACCCATCTTCATTTCCTCCCTCTCCTTTCTTCTTACCCTTTCTCTCTCAAATTCATCAAAGGACGACTAGTCCGAACGTCGTGGTTTACATTAACTAGCCAATCGACAACTAATCATAGAAAATTCATTTACTTTAATTTGCCTCTCAAAATGAATTTTCTACATAAATTTTTTTTTAAAGTTAATTGGAGATTTGGAGTTGGATGGATTTTAAATTTCATAGAAATATTAAATATTAAGAGGTAAATTATTAATTAAAAAAAATTTTTTAATAATTAAATACGATAAATAAGAAAAGGTTCTTTATGTCTTTGTCATTGGAATGATTATTTACTTTTTAATTAGAAATATTATACAAAAACAAACACCTTTAAGAATATATTAATTTAAATTTCAAATAAAACCATAATATTAAGAAGTCAAATATAGTTGAAATATCCGAAAGGATTGAAGTTTTTTCTAATCTTTGTAGAAAATATATAATGATGAATAATCCAAAAAATTTCTTTTTAAGTTTCATTACTAATAGTTTTAGTATCAATTTAAGAGAATGGATAAATAAGACTAGAAGTAAGACTCCTATATGAAAGTAAAAGCAATAAGAAAAAAAGGTAATATAGAAAGGTTTAAAATTAATTTATAATAATATATAAAATTAAATTAAACTAAGATATTAATTCTTTTTTTTTAAAGACTTGTTTAAGCCTCTACTAGTAAGTTAGAAATATATAGGTGATCCCAATATTTTAAGATATGATAAATAACCCTAAGGTTCGAACTCAAAAAATTAATAATGAAAACAAACATTCTTGATTATAAGATCAACCTCTTAGGGGGCGTTTGGTTCAGGAATGTTGGATTACTGGGAATGTTGGATTACTGAAAAGATGGATTACCTTGGAAGATTACTAGGAATCTTTAAGAAAATATGTTTGGTTAGTCGGTGGGTATGTTATATTAATATGTTTGGTTATGGGGAATAAATTGGTGGGTATGTTATTTAAATTACTAAATTGTCCCCTTTTTAAATATTAATATAATATTATTTTTATTATTAATTTTTGAATAATTTCTTTTAACCCTCAACATTTCAGATTTAGCTAAAACACCCCCGCTTATATAAAACATTAATTTATGACAAAATTACCCCCACCTCCTGCCACCGCCTGTCGCCACCGCCGAAAAATCGCTAGAGTCCCTAAAAAAGAAGGAAATTATGTGGGAGGCCTCGCTATGACCGTTTTCGACCAGATCTATTCCGACTAGAATACATCTCCGGCCGCCAACCCATGTCCGTAGCCGTTAACCTGCAGATCTAGCCCAGACCTGGCCGTTAATGGCTAGGGATCTGGCCGTTAACGGCTAGATCTGGCCTAATGGCCGAAAACGACGATATTGAAGCGTCCCGAAGCCTCCCACAGAATTTTCTTCTTTTTTGGGACTCCGGCAATTTTCCGGCGGTGGTCCGTGGTGGTTGGCCCACTGTCGGCGGTGGTGACTGGGTGGTAGTGGTGATCTATAAATAATTTTAAATATAATGGCATTATTGTCCAAATTTTTAATTAAACAAGGGTAAAATTGAAATAGAATATTAATGTAAATTTGTTTTAAAGTAGGGGTATTATTGTCCAAAATTTTTATTAATAAGAGATAAAATTGTAACAAAAAAAGATAACCTTGGTAATTTCAGAATACCTAAGAAAATAGAGGTAATCAGATTACCTCTGATATTACCAATAGTAACCACTATTGGTATTTAAAGATTACCGGTATCTTATATTACTTGATAACCAAACATGATAATCAAGTAATATAAAATGATATTACCCCAATAATTCCACTTAACCCCCAACCAAATACCCACTTAGAGTTATATTGTAATGGCTTTCATCCAAAGATAACTTTCTTCCACTGAATGGCTTGCCACAATCGTATAACTTTTTGCCTTGGAATAAGCTTGGGGCCATGGCTCAAATTAAAGAAGGTGAATTATTATTGTTATTATTATTGAGTGATTTGGAATTTTAACTCCAATCTGATCTTTATGTGATTGATTTATAGGGTAGGAACGGACAACATGATGACATGGCAGTGCCAATTTCCATAAAACTTTTCTTGCAAATGCAAAGAAATACTCCCATGTGGAGAGGACTATAGCAATTTCCTTGGTTGCAGTCCCTGTAGGCCAATGCTGTCCAGTGCTGCAAAACAAACGCTCAAGAATGTTTTTACCTTTCTACCCTTGAAAAGCTTTAAAATGATAGATTATAAATAATTGATTAAATCCTAGTTGCAATATTGACATAATGAAATATATATACAATCAAATTAATTTAATTAATTGAGTCGTAATTACATTAAAATAAATGAGAATTGATATTGAATATTAATTAAATCCTAATTTCCCTAACACATGTATTAAACCAGTTCTTTAATATTCATTCGGGAGAAACAAAACCTAGGTAAAGGAAAAGACAATGACTTTGGATTAAAGAAAATTTTACAAAATTTATTAAAGAAAAAATCTTCCAGGCCTAAAAAATTGTAAAATTTATAAATTTTACTCCTAAAAAATATTAAAAACCCCTTACAAAATTTCATTTCGCCCTCAAAATATAAAAAAAAAAAATCAAGGGGGGAAAAAAAATTTTCCAGACCAACAGGACTGGTCCTAGGCCCATAGGATCGGTCCAGGTCCTAGAGTTTCTCATGGGCCTGGGACTGATCCCAGGCCCATGAGCGATTGGTCCCATTTGGGACCAGTCCCACATGGGCCCAGGTCTGGGCCTGCTTGGGATCAGTCCTTGCCTAGCTCTAGGATGAAGATATACCACTTCACCAAAGGCCAATGGTGGAGACTCAAATCTGGCCTTAGCATGTTAAGTCTAATTCAAAGAAATTGACATTAAGTGGAAAGGAGATCATACCTATATCACAAGAGCGGTTCCAAATGATGAGGTTTGTCAAGTGAAAGTTTTGAGGTGATTGAGAATGAATCAACAAACATTCCAATTGATAAAATCTTGAAATACTCGTATTGAGAGTAAGTCCATATCAAGAGACATTCTTGTGTGGAGAGGACAAGAAACATTCGGGGGATGCTCACATAGGTAAAAGAGTTGCAGCTTTGGAGACTCTTTGGTTTGAAGTACACGTAGAAACAAAACTCTCATTAACACTCAATTCTTCAAAATCTTGAAATGCTATATGTGTAATATTGTCACAATTTAATTAATCTTGTGCCATCTCCAACATCCTTTGAAAATCTAACAACTCTGGATATACAATGGTGAGATGGATTGATAAACTTAATATCATCCTCAACAATCAAAAGTCTAGTAAAACTTGAGAAACTGGATGTAGGACATTGTGAAAGGATGATTGAAATAGTAGCTAAATGTGGGAGATGTTGAAAAAGGTAAACTTGTTTTTAGTAAATTTCACTTACAAAAACAATTTTCTTCTTCTCATCATACTTATGACTAATTAAATCATGAAATACAGCTATAAAACTGTCCTCATTTCTTTACCAAATTGATTGCTACTATACGTTAACAATTGTAATCCCACCATGTTTAAACTAATTTTGAAATATTGATACATATCTAAAGATTTCCAAGGATTTGATTGGACCGCTTTGAACATAGAGTGGTTTGTGATATCTCTACACTGCAGGTAGCTCAGAAACTTCCAGGCAGCTCATCCAACAGTGGTAGCAGATAGAACAGTAAGTCTTTACTCATAGCCAGATCATTAATTAATGATAAATCATGTGATACATCTATGTGGGAATCAATAAATTCCTAAGCGTACAGCAGCTACAATATTACAATTGGTAATTGTCTAAATATATATACATTGATGCTTGATTTTGATACTAACTATTCGCACGTGAAAAATAGTAAGCGGGTTTAGAAGTCACACATGATTATGGAAGTATTTTGTTTAATTAGTAAAGAGTGAAGAACAATATTTAAAGTGGTTCGGATGCTCAAAGACGAATCTTACGTCCACTGATATTGTATTAATGAGAATAAAGTTAGGTCGTGTTTAGCGAGCTAAGCTACAACTTAAAAAATACAAGAGAGAGAGAGAGAGTATGCTATTCTAGAGTGAAATCAGTCAATCCTGCAAATAAGAGAGAATGCCTCTATTTATAGTGAGATGAGTTAAGGTAATGATTACTGAATCTGCGAGTGAGGTGGATGCCATGCAAATTCTTCTCTGCGTCTCATTGCTTATCTGCACGAGCGATTTCCTCAACTTGTACAGAGATTGGATACGTTGACCATTTCCAACTATTTGCCAACCTAGCGTATACCCATTACACTGACATGAGCATGCCACTCACGTCATCACGCAACGTGGCTGCATCTGAACGGTCGTAGAATATTCTTAAGTTCTGACCACCCCATACTGATAAGACTCTGCATCAGCCCTACTTTTTCATGCATAACAATATATCACCCTAAACGTCATATGATTATATAGAAATATTTATTTTATTCAATTTTCGTCAACGATAAAACTATAATCAGTTTGTTGTTCAAAGTCATTCTCCACTGATCATGCTTTCACTTTCGATATATTTTGCATATGATTACAGAGTGGCACAGTTATTAAAACTGATTCGAGTCAAACTTCAAGGAATAAGGCCTCTATGTAGTTTGAGGCAAAGCAGTTTACATTATTTAAAATTAGTTTATAATAATATAAAGTGATATTAAGCTAACCTGTTAGTTTTTTTTTTACAAAAGGCTTGCCCCAGCCTCTGCTGATAACTATAACAATATAATTTGAGTATTTTTGGATATGACTATTTAAGATGCAAGTTATAAAAAGAAAAAAATTAAAAAAAAAAGGTAGAAGACTTAGAATATTAATTTGAAGTGATGCATCAATCTTGCCCAATGACAATTAAGAAAAAGCATTGAGTGTGTATATTTTATATAAAAAAATATATATTAAAAAGATTAGAAGAGTAGATTTTGTACATTACGAGGAGAGAGAAAGAGAGAGAGAGAGAGAGAGAGAGAGAGAGGCTTAAGCCCCCAACTTAGTAATTGATAGTTGATAATTGTATACTAATAAACATTTTTTACAAAATTTGTTTTACAACTTTAATATGGTAGTTCATAATTGATCAATTTATAATTAATTAGTAATATTTATACAGAATTTATGTGAGATCTGTTATAAATTAACCAATTATGAGTTATTATATTAAGATTACGAAAGAAAGTTTGTAAAAAAGAGTTTTGGTGATGTATTTTTTTTTTTTTTTTAATTTCTTTTTTTTTCAACAGAGCTCCACCTAAGGTAGGCTTCTGATTTTGTCGTATTCTCTGGAGCGTGTGTACTAATGAACCGTGATATGAACACGTGTCTCTCTCAGAGTGCAAAATTATTTAAGGTCCCACATTCACACAATTCCCTCAAATCAAAAGTCTTATTCTCAAAACCAATTGATACGATGATTGATGAACACTCTTTTGTGGGACCATCTTTTTGGCCCCCCTCTAGCTCTCTGCAATCGACACGTGCTATATTCAGTTTGCTTTAGGGAGTGATTTATAGATTTTTCTTTAACATATCAAGTGGTGGCTAATGGTGGATCCTCTGCCGTTAATTTGTTTGATGAAAAATAGAGATGGCAATGGGCCCAACATTTTCGGGTACCCGGCCCAGCCCGGCCCGAAAGGGGCGGGCTTTACCCGAGGTTGGCGGGCTTGGGCTTGGGCCTGGGCTTGATTTTAAGGCCCGACCTCGGGTACGGGCCGGGTATGGGTATATCTTTAGGCCCGGCCCGGCCCGGTCCGTCCCAAAATTTTAGTATTAATTTTACTAATTTACCCTTATACTATATATTTAATTACAATATTATCCTACACATATATATATATATATATATATCTTTTTTTCCCAAACCCTAACCTCAATTTTCATCCCATATTGAAGGTTTAACATGTTAAAATTGCCTTTAAATGAGTTAGATGGGTTTGGTTCAACTTATAAAAGTAGATTTTACCGTAACACATTATGTACAGTTGAAAAGTTAGTATAATCAAATATTATGGAGTTTTAATTGCTCACTTATTGCTTAAATTATTTGCGGAAATAGCTTCAATTAATATTTAAAAACTATTTCTAAAATTAAAAATATAAAAAAAATTGAAATTTATTAATATTTAAAAATAAATATTATTAAAAAAGGCGGGAGGGCTTAGGGCCGGGCCTACGGTTATAAAAAACCCATCGGGCCGGGCTTGGGCTTTGCCTATCATACCCGTAGCGGGCTCGGGCCGGGCTTGGGCCTGTGTCATGAGGTCGGGCTTGGGCCTGGGCCAAGGGGTACCCGGTCCCGGCCCGGCCCATTGCCATCACTAATGAAAAAGATTCACAGCATCATGAGGATACAAACAAATGAAGTGGTAGGCTACTTTATCGAGGAGTTGGGGATAATCAGAACCGTTGATACAAATATATAATCCTAAGATTATTTAGATATGAGAATTTATCAAAGATAGACATGTATGTATTAGGATTAACAAAGGTCAAAATTGTAATTGGATTCATTTATATTTTTATGTTTCTGTCAGCAGTTGGGAATATACATTGTTTTTTGTCCTTTTGCGTGTAAAAAGTTGCATTCCTTAGGGCATTTTTGCGTGTAGAAGATGGAAAGGAAAAAAAGCTCAAATATGCTTTTGCTTTTTTATATTCTCTTCTTTCAATAAATTTTTTATTGGAATGTAAGGAGGATCGCTCGAGGAATATAACTTTAATGTAAGACTATATTTTCAAATAGATAAAAGTTTTACTCCAAGAATGGAATCATTTATTGCCTTGCCTTATGAACAAGAAATACTATGTTTCAAGACATATTATTGTTTGCTTTCTCAATGGGTTTGGTGTTAATCTCAATCATGCAATATTCGATAAAACTATTATTATTCACGCTAAAATATTTGAGTGTTTGTAATTCTAACCAATCAACAGCGACCAATGCAATTGTTATAATTTGAAAAATAAAAAATAAAGTTAAAAGTTAAAGTATGAATCTATGCTGTCCTTAAATCGTAATATACATCTTGCATTCACGTAATTATTCACACTAAAATATGCTTGTTTTGTTGTCATCTCAGTTTTATTTTCAATTAATTTCCTTCACAGCCTAACACATTAAGGGAAAGATAAGAGTGTTCATTCCTTTTCCCTGAAAATCAAATATCATTGATGAGCATCAATATTTTAATAATCTCATCATCCTTATGGAATATGAGTTGCCTTTAACTTTGGAGCAATTCCAGCATGAATAAAGAAAAAGAAAAAGTCATTGGTGGACCTACCTGTTTTCTGAGTCTTTAATACAATTATAATTTAGTAATATTAATGAAGTTTCTTTTTATACTTAAACATTAAGCAGAAAATGCATTTAGTCGGTGTCCTATTCGCTATTCCTATCCCCCGTGAAGCAACCCATATACTCCAAATCTTTTTTGATATATTTTCATTCCGCCTATAAGCCCACTCTCTGCATTTGCTCACAATCAAGAAACACTCGGCTATTATTTTTCTGACTTATACCACAGCTGATCCCTATTTCCTTCATATCCCTCTCTACTCAGCCTCCCTTAAACTCCTCCTTTTCTACATTTTTCTGTTTTCTTCTCCTTCACCCACTCCTGCACATCTTTTTTTTTTTTGCTAAAAGAATTCTTTTGAGCACAAACCACATCGCTTGATTTTTCACTCCTCTCCAATTCTCTTATTCACCCCCTTTTTTATAAACCAAAAAAAAAAAAAAAAAAACTCTCTCATTTTCTTTGTTTCTTGTTTAACCAAAAAAAAAGTGTCCTGTTATTGTCTCTGTTTTAATTTCATTTGCTTTCATTCTCTTATTCACCCTTTTTTTTTTCTATAAAAATAAAATTAAAAAACTCTCCCATTTTCTTGTTTCTTGTTTAACGAAAAAAATAAAAAAATTGTTTTGTTATTGTCTCTGTTTTAATTTCATTTTCTTTCTTTCTCTCTATTTTTCAAATTAAAAAAAAACATTTGAAGAAGAAAGGAAAAAGGGTTGAAAATGGTCGAAACTGCCGGGGCTATCGCGGGTATTGTGAGTGCTGTTCTCGATGTTGGCAAGTGCTTTATGTCCTTGTTCAACCACAAGAGCAACTTAAGAAATCTCGAAACAGAAGTTGGGAAGCTGAAGCTTGCAAGAGGTAAAGTGAAGGGTATGGTTGAAGTTGCTAGAAACAAAGCGGAAAAGATTGAAGAGACTGTTGAACTGTGGGTAAGTGATGTAGACTCCATCGTTCCTGAAGCAGAGACGTTGATTAACGGGAGAGCAAACGTCCGATGTTTCAACTTGGGAGCCCGTTACAAACTGCGCAGGAAAGCATCGAGAAAGGTGGAGGATATTTCTCAACTCCTGAAGCAACAAGAAGCATTCGGCGATCGGGTTTCCCGCCCTATCATTCATGAAGATACGAGGCTTATATTGAATAAAGACTACTTGGCCTTTCAATCACGATCGTCCACTTTGGAGGATGTATTGAAGGCATTAAAAGAGGCCGAGGTGGACATTATTGGGGTTCATGGGATGGGTGGCATCGGTAAGACCACCCTGGTCAAAGAAGTTGTAAGGCAGGCGAAGGCAGACAAGCGATTTGATAAGGTGATTTTTGTAGAGGTAACTGACACTCCGAACATAGAAAAGATACGAGAAGAAATTGCAGATAACTCAGATTTGGAATTGGATGATAAGAAGACTGAAACTGGAAAAGCAAATAAGTTATTTGCACGATTGAAGGAGGTGAAGACAATCCTAATAATTTTAGATAATATTTGGGATGAGCTTGATCTGGAGAAACTAGGAATTCCTGTTGGCGAAAATCATAAGGGATGTAAACTATTGTTGACAGCAAGGGATCGAAACGTGTTGGACAGGATGGGTTCAAAGTCTTTCTCGATTGACGTTTTGAAGGAAGATGAAGCTTGGAACTTGTTCAGAAAGATGACAGGTAAAAACGTCTTTTCCTCGTACAATTTTATTGATTTGTCACAATTTTTAATACTACGTTATAGATTTCACTCATTTCAGAGCTCCCCAGATCTCTAAAGAAAGTTTTATTCATTTAAATTTTGTAACACATAAACATAATACTTGCTGTTTTAGTTTACTTGATTGGATCAATTTTTTTTTTTTTTTGAAGTAATAATAACATGAAAAATAGTTCAATTTCACCGATATACTCGTTAACTATAGCCTTGATATGTAAATATGTATACCAAAAGTTTTATGTGAATAACATGAAAAAATGTTCAAATTTCACCCGTTTACTCGTTAAAGAGGACCATCTTAAGCCTTAAACACTTCGTAAGCAGCAACTGGAAGCCACATGCACTTCTATTCCGCCACCTAAACTTTGTATCATCACTGTTTCAACTGTACAAAAATTGAATGAATGATCATTAAAGAGAAAGTCACAAGATGATAAGAAGCGCCGATGAATATTGTGTCAGTGATTTTATACAAGAAAAGTTGAAAGAGATATTTTGAAATTAAGTGCTATTTATTTATATATTTAGATATACTAACAATTTTGAATAAGAATTATTTAGAATGGGGTGTTTGATAAAAAAAAAGGAGAGAAATAACAATATCACTCAATTTTTTGCTTTTTATATAGGTTTTTATAGCAATGCTTTGGAGAAATAACAGTATATTCCTTTCGTTGAATCTTCAATTAGTTTCCTCTAGCCGTTTGAAATTATTCTTTAAGATTTTAGTATTTATTTGATATTTTAAAATTTTGTTGTAAAACAAAGTCTTTAATTGCATATAAATTATAATGTACACTTCGAATCATATAATTATATATACAACACTTTAAAATATATATAAGAATGCTATTTAGCATAGGTATTTTTTCTTTTATGCAAGTCTTATTGTTGTTAGACCTTAGCCCTTTTGATCCAAATGGCCCTGTCTCTGATGAACTTTTATATATAAATATCAACACCAGTTCATGCATCAATATTATATGATCCCGTAATAATATATATTTTCATTATTTTGTCCTTTTAGCATGTTTTCAAATTATGCGGTCGAAAATATTCTCAAATATTTAACAAACAAAAGATATATTTACTTTTTATATGTCAAACAATAAATTTCAGAATTGATTTTGTAATTTATTCTTAAAGAATTCTAAATTAATCAACATACTTTATACAAATTTATCTTTGTACCACCTTGATTTATAATTCTTATTCCTCTTGTAGGTGAAGTTGTTGATATGCGTGAGTTGCAATCTCTGCCGAATGATGTGTGCAAGGAATGTGGTGGTCTACCTATTGCCATTGTTACCGTAGCAAGGGCATTAAAGAGCAAGAGACAACTATCTCAATGGAGGAAGGCCTTACAAGAATTGAGAAGTCCTTCCCCAACAGAGTTCAAAGGAGTGCTGAAAGAGGCATATTCAAAGATAGCATTGAGTTACAATTATTTACAAGGTGAGGAACACAAGAAAGTTTTTTTGCTATGTAGTATAATGACATATGATGCTTCCATTTCAAAGTTGTTCAAATTCGTTATGGGTTTGAATATACTTGAAGGAAATAATCTTAAAATAGAAGAAGCTCGAGATAGACTAGATGCGCTTCTCCATGAACTCAAAGAATCTTGTTTATTACTTGATTGTTCTTCAAGTGAACGATTTTCTATGCATGATGTTGTTAGGGATATTGCTATAACAATTTCATATAAAGACCATCATGTACTTACGGAGAGAAATGATGTTGAAGATGAATGGAAAAATGTGGACATACTCAAAAAGTGCACCACAATCTCCTTAGCTAGAAGTGATATTATTAGTAAACATTGGGCTGAAGGTTTAGAATGTCCAGAACTTGAATTTTTCTATATGAAGTATTCTTCTTTCAAATTTCCAGAGAGATTTTTCTCAGGGATGGCAAAGCTCAAAGTTTTAAGTTTGAATTTTCTTGCATCACCAATTATTCTTCCAATAGGCCTTCAAACATTGTGTTTGGATAGTAGCGAAATTGAAGAAGTTGCTATTATAGGGGAGTTGAAGAAACTAAAGATCCTTAGCTTGAGATATTGTTATAATATTAAGCAATTGCCTGGAGAAATAAGTCAATTAATTCAACTAAGGTTCTTAGATTTAAGCAACTGTGCGAATCTTCATGTTATCACAGCAGATGTCATATCAAGCTTAGTCCTATTGGAAGAATTATACATGAGAGGATGCTCTGTTCTATGGGAAGTCGGAGGACCCAATGTTGAAAGAAATAATGCTAGTCTTGAGGAGTTGCTTCATTTGCCTTGTCTCACCGCTCTGGAAATAGATATTGAAGATGAGAAGATTTTGCCTAAAGGCTTTTTCTCAAAAAAGTTGGAAAGATACAGTATATCAGTTGGAGATGCGTGTCATTGTGATATTGAGTTTATTGAAAACAAGCGTTCAAGAAGAATCAAAATGAAGCTTAATTCTTCCATTTGCTTGGAGGAATTGCAAGGGATCAAGAATGTTGAATCCTTATGTTTAGATAAATTGCAAAATATCAAGAATGGTCTTCAAGAATTAGACAATGATGGTTTTTCACAATTGAAATATCTCCATGTGAAAGGTTGTGATAAATTGACAATTCTCTTCCCTTTTTCCACTGCCAAAATTCTTCCACAACTTCAAGGACTTAAAGTGGAAGATTGCAAGAATGTGAAAGAGATTTTTGCTATTGAAAGAGAAGGTAATGTCAACAATGGCAGCGTTAAGATGGAGTTCTTACGCTTCCTAACTCTGAAACATCTTCCGAGGCTTGCAAGCTTCTGCTCAGGAATGACGACAACATCAACATCACAATTGAGACATGATGAATTGACACTGTTTGACGAAAAGGTAAGCTACCTTGTACTTTTCTATTATACATATAAACAATTTTTAGTTCTTTACTTTATCTGAGAAAATGTTGGATAAACAATTAACTTTTACTGCAGCTTGTTTTCCCCACTTTGGAGGCTTTAGAGCTTGAATGTATAGGATCTGGAATGATTTGGTGCAGCCACCTTCCAACATTCATGACATCATCCTATCATAATTTGACAAGCTTGACCGTGCTGGGCTGTGGAAATCTAAAATACATATTTCCAACTTTTATAGTTGAAAGCTTTAAGCACCTCCAACACCTTGAGATTTGCGAATGCAGAGATTTAAAGGAGATTGTTGCTAATGGAGCAGAAGCAACTCCTAAGTTTGTCTTTCCACAGGTAACATTTTTAAAACTTGACAACCTACCAAAACTTACAACTTTTTATCTTGGAAGACATCTTTTGGAATGGCCGTTGCTAGAGAAGTTACAGGTTTGTGATTGTAAAAAAGTAAAGATATTCACTTCAGAATGTGGTAGCTCCAATGAAAACAACACGGAGGCTCAATTCGATATTTCAGATCCCGCCCTCTTCTTGATTGAAAAGGTAAGTATCTATTTTCTTTAATTAATGAAAAAGAAAATAAACAAAAAAGAATCATTAATAAATTTAGATATATGCTTTCTATCTTTTTATTTTCTTTAACAAAATTTTGATATAAGAAAAAAATAAATTTGTAGCTTGATTTGGACAAATTTATTATGAAAAATTAGATCATCCAATATAAATATGAGACATTCTCCTCCAAAATTAACCACCGGAAACAGTTGATTTCAAACCAGGCATGATTTAAATTTAAAAGAACATTGTTTTGCCATGTCAGTTTGTCTTTGGTGTTCAATTCAACATTTGTTTCCCCTCCTGTTTCTTGTTAAAATTATAAACTATTGGAATATTAGTGTTTAACTCCAACTTGCTGTTGTCAACTGGTACACAGATCAACCCTGATTTGAAGGAATTGATAGTGGATAGCATGATTCCACTTGGAATCCTTGAAAGATTTAACAACCTAGAAAAGCTCAAACTAAATGGGGATTCAGACGAAGTATTATTCGCATGTAAAGAAGAAGAGAAACGTATTGAAATACCAATGAAGATAAAACATTTAGAGCTGGATCATCTTCATCATCTAAAGTACTTGTGGAAAGAAGGCTGCAAGCTGGATCCTGTTCTTCTGTTTCAAAATCTTACCCATCTGACAGTAATAGATTGCCATAAAATAGAGATGAACTTAATAACACCTTCCGTTGTCAGAAGTTTGCGACAATTGAGGGAAATGACAATCAAAGAATGCAGTATGATAATAGAAGTGGTAGGAGATGAGAGAGATGCAGCAAAAGATGAGATTGATTTCCCCAAATTGGAGTCGCTGTCACTTAATGGGTTAAAAAATCTTATGTGCTTTCACTCTGGGAATTACATCTTAAAATTCCCATCTTTAGAAAAATTAAATGTGATGAATTGCTACAATATGAAGACTTTCTCTCAAACGGTCTTGAGCGCACCAAAGCTACAGAAGGTAGTGATAAATTGGGAAATGCAGTGGGAGGGTGATCTTAATTCAACTATACAAGTCTACAAAAATGCGGTACGTATTTATTTACTTAAGAAAATAACTTTCCTTTCAGTTTTTAATAGCTGTTTAGATACCATTAGCAAAAAGAATTTGAATTACATCTGTTAAAATCTAGGTAAACTTTTTTTTCCTAAAGACTCACTTTAAAGTTTCATAAGTAAATTCACATTTTATAGTTTCATAATGATAAGAAATTGTAAAATAATTAAAAAGGTCAAAAAAAAAAAAAAAAAAAATCATTGTCATAACTTCCATGCACAGAGGAGCAGGGTTTTCATGCATTTTTGCTTTTAAATTATTTATTTATTTTTCCCCTTATCTATCAATATCTCTGTCAGTAATTCTGTCTTGTCTATTTCAAAAAATCATTCATAGATAGAACAATAAGTCTCGTTTGGGCAGTGTGTACGTGAAGAATTCTATCAGTTTCAAAATTATTCAATATGAATCCTCCCATTTTGAACGATAAAATAGTTGCATAATGCTAAAAAAACAATATGCCACTTTTGGTACCAAACGTTTTATTTTTTTATTTTTTTTGTCTTTCTAATGGCTGAATTAGTAGACAAGTTATTACTATGTAGGTATTATTATTTAAACCAACCCACCCTCCAAGTTTGGATAAACATTAAAAAAAAAAAAACCAAAAATCTTGGAAAGTCCCACGAACACATATTACTGTAAAGAATTTTTGAAAAGGAGTACAATTTTGGGGCAAAATTATCCTAAAGCTCAAGCAAAAAGCCAAAATTCATCTATGAAGGAAATCCCTAGTAGTGACCTTAAAATTTGGACCAAAACCTTTCTCAAAAACTCTGTAAGTGGCTAAATAAATTTATTATTTCATTGAGAGCTTTTATCAAACACTTAGTGAGCCTTAGCTTTTGACATACAAAAATCAAGTATAGCTAACAAAATCAAAGCATCTACCCAATTCTAAGACGGAAGCTTGTAACTAATTATATGTATGTAATATGAATTAAAAATAAGAAGCAAAATACTAGATAAAAAGCCTTACAAACTGAGATGGTGGGATCTTTGAGAGATATAAAAACGAGTATGAGCATAAAAAGGGGGGCGTAAAGTGATCACTTTCCATATATATATTTAGTTTTAGATGTAATAATGATGAGACCAATGGCAATTGCCTAGTTACGTTTCATGGTAATTGAATTATATTTTGACTTCTAAATTTGCATTTCAAGTATATATTATTGATTTTTATTACCAAATGAATTATGTTATTATACAGCTTAACTAACTAAGGCTCACCCACCAAATAACAACAAACTATTAGCTAATACTAACAAAACTATAAATTTTAACATGATTTATATGATTTATTTTCAGGGTAACTTTGATCCGAAGCCATTGACATTAATTGGAAAGGACATCAAGCAAATATGCCGAGGCCAAATTCCAGATGAACCTAAGGTTGATCAAGTGAAAGCTCTTGAGATTTGTAAAGACGAATCAAGAAGCATTCCAGTTGAAATCCTTGAGACGTTTCACAACCTTAAAAGCCTTAAACTAAAAGCAAGTTCATACAAAGAGCTGTTCTCATGTGGAAATGATGATAAATGTGTTGGGACATTCACACAGTTAAAAAATCTGGAAGTCCTTCATTGTCACAATTTGACCACTCTAGAGCCATCTTCTACATCGTTTGAAAATTTAGTCACTCTGGAAGTACAATATTGTATTGGATTGAGGAGCTTATTGACATCATCAACAGCAAAAAGTCTGGTGCGACTCCAAAAAATGACAATAAAACAATGTAAAATGCTTACAGAAGTAGTAGCAAATGGGGGAGATGTAGAAAAAGATGTAGTTTTCAGGAAACTTGAGAGTTTGTCACTTGATTGTTTAGAAAATCTCACAAGCTTCTGCTCTGGGAATTACACTTTCAAATTCTTGTCTTTGCAAAGATTAATTGTGCATAATTGTCCCAAGATGGAGACTTTCTCTGGAGGAGTTTTAAGCACACCAAAGTTGCAGAAAGTAAAAAGACACGGGGATCTTCATAGATTTCCGGCTGCTGATGTTTTTGGGTGTTGGGATTATGATCTCAATACAACCATAAAACAATTACAAAAAATGGTACGTAATTATTTACTTGGAAAGTCTGTGTTTTTATTTTTATTGATTTGATTACCTTCACATCTAACCACTAGAATTTTTAATTGTACTGACTAAAAATCTAAAATAATGGTTGTAGACTCAACACTTGTCAACCCCATGGCCTAGTCTTTAATTTTTTCTTTAACTGAATTAATGATCTCAATATGCATTTATTTAATTGAACACTAAAATTGATATCTTTAATTAAATACATATTTATTACTTATTTTAAATATATTAATTGTTGGTTTTTCATTATAATTTTGTATTAAAAATCTTTATTTAAAATAAAAATTAATATTTTATTGACTCCAACATCTCTCATATCCTCTCTTTCTTTCGCTTAGGGCTATAAATTTAGAGAAAACATAACGAAATAGTTATTATATTCGTTTTGAACACAACATATAATTATCGTGATAATGTTGAAGTAGGTTAAAAAATCACATCATGTGTTTTATTGTCATTGTCAATTAGGCTAAAAATATCTGTATAATTATAAGAGAATTCAAAAGATGAAGCATTCGGACAAGTTGATTAGGGAAAGCCCAGCTAAATTATCCATTGCGGTCTCACATGTTATGGCCCTAATTTAAATTCCCCAATACTTATATATAATTCAACCATTTCATAAGCTTACATAAGATGTCAGTTAGATTCAATTAATAAGAGAGGCCCATGTAACAGAGAGAAGTTGATAAAGGGAAAGGCTTCATTCTCTCGGCCCACTTGGAATTGTTTTGCTTTTATCTTTCCTTCTTCAATTGTGACGTTGCTCTAAAATTTTTTACACCCCTTATGTTTCCATCATTTCATCATTTGAGGTTGAATGGTGGAAACGATTATTTTACTTCTTAATTTTTATACACTAAAAGAATATTATTGAAATAAGAATTTTGAATGTAGGTCGTTTTCCCTGATATGAAGGTCCCAAAATTGAGTTCAACGTTATTGGACATCCAGCATCTGACGTCCAACGTCTTCCTCTTATCGTAATATAACGCACTTTATTTTGTTCGGTTTTCATCATCTGAATTATGTATTTCCATCTTCTCTAGTAAAATGTTTTGAACAACTTCAACAACTTGAGATAAGATGGTGTCAGGTTTTAAAGGAGATTGTTACGATGGAAGAAGTAGAAACAACTTCTACGTTTGTCTTTTCACGAGTAACCACTTTAATACTTGAAAACTTATCAGAACTTACATCTTTCTGTCTTGGAAAACATACATCGGAGTGGCCGGTTCTAACGACTTTGGAGGTGTATAATTGTGACAAAGTGAAGACTTTCACTTGAACATCCGAGCTTCCATAAGGAGTTGAAGAAGCCCACTCTCTTGTTAGTGGAAAAGGTCCTGAGTTTCTTTATACTTTCTTTAATAAACTAGAAAATTGAAAACATCATTATAATACATAAATTAGTTTGTCTTCAGCCTTTATTTCTTGACCCATCAATTCAACAATTTTTTTTTTCTCCTATATTTTTGAAAATAGAAAAAAAAAATTCTAGATGTTGGGTGACATCGTTAAAAGCTATTTTAACTCTAACTTGATTTTATCTGATTAATTTGTAGATCAATTCCAATTTGGAGGCATTGAGATTGAGCGAAATAGACAACGTGATGACATGGCAGGGCCCATTTTCAGAAAACTTCTTTTGCAAACTTAAATGTCTTGAGATCATGAACACACATGTACCAATTGGAATCCTTCAAAGATTTAAGAATCTGGAAATGCTCAAACTACATAGGATTCAAAGTAGAGAGATATTCTTATGTGGAAAGGATGAGAAAACGATCGGGATGCCCACTCACATAAAAGGTTTAGAGCTGGATACTTGTGATAATTTGGAGTACCTATGGAAACAAGGCTCCAAAATCGCCTCTATTCTTCAAAATCTTGAAGTTCTTGAAGTTTACTATTGTTGGAAATTGATCAATGTAGTGTCATCATCAACATCTTTCCAAAATCTTAAAGTTCTTACTATAGCGGATTGTAGTGAAATGGTAAACATCATAACATCTTCTGTAGCAAAAAGTATGGTGCAATTGACAGAAATGGAAATACAAGGATGCTCTATGTTGATCGAAATAGTAGAAGATGATCAAGATGAAGCAGAAGAAGAAATTATTTTCACCAAATTGAAGTGGTTGTCACTTGAAAATTTACGAAGTCTCACATGCTTTTGCACTGGGAAATACACTTTCAAATTCCCAACTTTGGAAGAGTTAACTGTGGAAGATTGCCCCAACATGAAGACTTTCTGTGAAGGAGTCTTAAGCACACCAAGATTACAAAAGGTATGGGAAGAGAAGTGCTTGAATGTTGGAAGTTGTTCGGAAGGTGAGCTTAATACAATCATACGACAATTACGAAACATGGTACGTCCTCAATAATTTATTTATTTATTTTTCGTTTTTATGTAATTGTTGTTGCTAGATATATAATTAAGTTGGCTCACAGAAATTCCTCAGGTGAAATTCAAATTAGAATTTTTATATTTAAGAAAAAAATATAAATGAAAAAAAGTCAAATTCACGTATCATATATAAATATACATTGCATAAAAAATGAATACATTTGGGCTTTTACTATCTAAAAATGTTCAACGGTCATTCAAGATTATTTGTAAAATAATTAAGAACACTGAATTAAAAAAGAATGGTAATTTCCAATTATTAATGAAATATAAATAAAAATAACAACAATAGCAACAACTAAGATTATTATGTGGAGAAAATAGATGAATGAAAAATTTAGTTATTGAGAAACAATCAGCTTTTAGTTTGAAATTTTGAATCTTGGTAATAGATAAGTTTTTCATGATAAATTTAAATTAACCTTTATCTAGAAACAAATATTAGAGTTTTGAAATTTCAATTAAAAGGAAATGCATAAAGGATAGAAGTTTAAAAAGGAAAAGATAAATATTTAATTGGATTAAATGGAGTAAATATTCCATTACATGACATATTAAACTGGAACCTTAATTAATTATTAAGGGAAAACTTATTGAAAGTAATAAATATCAATCTACTTATTAAAGTTTAATTAATTGGGTCTTAATTCAATTAGAAGCCTCAGCTGCTTGCCACTGCAGCCTTGAGCCTCCTGCATGGTAACCAAAAGGGTTAATCGTGCAGAAAACCCATGGACCTGAAAACCCAAAGCGTGACAACAATTTTTCTTATAAAAATAAATATAATTATTACTTGCATGTTTCCTACTAAACATATATAGTATTGTGTGATATTGGTTATGGGAAACATTAATTTTAACATGCTTTATATGATTGATCTTCAGGTTCATTCTGACTCAGAGATATTCACAATAAGTGGAAAGGACATCACGCCTACTTGGCCTGACCAGTTTTCAAGCCATGACTTTGGAAAAGGGAAATCTCTTGAGTTCATTAAGGACGAATCAACAAGCAATGCTGGGATTTTATCAAAAATACAAAATCTACACGTGTATAAGTGTTACAAGTTGACTACTCTAGTGCCATCTTCAGCATCTTTTGAAAACCTGACAACTTTGAGAGTATGGCATTGTGATGGATTGAAAAACTTAATTTCATTCGCAACTGCCAAAAGTTTGAAGCAACTGGAAGAAATGACTATAAAACAATGTGAAATGATGACAGAAATTGTTGCAAATGAGGGGGATGTAGAGAACGATAAAATTGTTTTTAGCAACTTGTGGTCATTGTCGATTGCAGATTTAAAAAGTTTCACATGCTTCGGTTCTGGAAACTACACCTTCGAATTCCCATATTTGGAAAGAATAGATGTGAAAAGATGCCCCAAGATGAAGACTTTTTCTGGAGGAGTCTTAAGCACACCAAATTTATGGCGGATAGATTATAACATGGAGTATTATAAGAAAGAGTATGAGGAAGACAGTTGTGGCGTAAATGAAATTATACAACAATTACACAAGAAGAGTGGTAAGTGTTAATTCACTTGAAACGCTTATTATCTGGTGTGTTTTTTCTCAATTACATAGATTTATTTTTCTCTTCGCATCTTAGTTAATATAATTTAACAATACTTCACTTCAAAATAATGATGGAATACTACTCAATCCTCATCATCTCATCCTTTATTTTGTCTTTAAACAAATCATCTTATTCATTTCTAGAGGGAGTCAATAAACTCTCAAATATAGAGCAACTACAATATTATGTGTTTTTCTTTTCTCAAATTTCCTTAATATATGTATATACACCGCCATAAAACATCATGATCAAATAAATGTTCGCTTTCTTTCTTCAATTTTCCTTTTAATTGATAAATTATATCAATTTATTGTTCAAAGAAACATTCTCTATAGTTTTTGCATTTACTCAATGTGTTGTAATTTGTGAATGTTACAGAATGTTCAGAGTCGTGAGAAAGATTTGGCCAAACTACGATGCAACCTGTGGAATAAGGCCTCTATGTACGTGGTTTGTGGGGCAGTTCATGTTCCTTATGTTCAACTCAGACCATGAGAGGGTTCTCTATTTTCATATTCTTTTTTGTTCTGTTTTTTATCTTTTCTTCAACTTGAGATTTCTGCTTTGAAAGTACTTCAACACTTACGTTTCTATTGTTTGATTATCTGAGGTTGAATGTGTTGGGTGTCCAGCCCAAGTTTATTTTGAATTGCTCTTTTTGTGTGTGTGTGTGTGTGTGTGTGTGGTACAATGGGCTAAGAGGTGACTCTTTTGGGGCAACATATTTGCCTCTCTTGAATTGTAAATAACAAGGAGAAAAAAGAGTTGGTTTTTGGGCAGGAGCGATTCACGCAACGCAGGGGAGGGAGAGAGTGATGAATACAGCTTTTTCCGGCAACTATCCATCAATGAATCTTGCTCTGTTTTGGCTCAAATTTTAGAGTGTTATTGTCGAAGACAAGATCTTGACATCCAACGATCGGTTTCTCAATAGTTCTCTTCATTGTGGTGTTTTGGTGAGACCTCCCAATTTCTCTATTGAGTGTTTTCTATTAAAATTCATCGTGTTAGAACGATGATTGGTGATGTTATAATCTCTTGTTTTATCTAGTGAAGAAATCGTTGTACCCATTATTTAACATAGTGGAAGTTGAAATCGGACTATGGTCCCATGGTTTTTTCAATTTGGGTTTTCCACGTAAAATTCGTGTTTTGCATGTGATTGATTGATCTTGTATTTTGTTGGTGATTTGATTTAAATTATTGGACTAATTTTCTGAACTCATTTAAATCACACTAAGAGGGAAAACTTATTTGCTTCACTTTTGTAGATTATTCAACGGGTATTTTCTGAATATCACATAGACAAAGTACGTGAGTTGATGTAAAAACCGTGCTTTACCTAAGGATTTGTTCAAAAAGTTTAAAATTCTTTTAGAATTAACAAGAAATTAAATAAAACCTTCATAAGTTTGTAAATTTAGAATCAAAAGCAGCTTCAATGTATAAAATTAAACTTTTCCTCCCGCAGGAAAACTCTTTTAAAAATATTATGGAATTTTTTAAAATAAAAGGCGCTAAAAAAGCTCTTAAATTCCTTATTAAAAAGTTCAAACAGCTTATCAGAACCCAAAGGCCTCGTAAAATTTTCATCATTTGAGACATCACCAATTAAAACATTACGACATTAATTAGCTTGAAGCCCCATTTGATGCCTCTTTTCACTTGCAAAATCTCCAATACAACTCATACATCACTTCATGCTAATTACATACATGATACATGGAATGCTATGGAACTATAGAAACAAAGATTGATTTCTATAGTTTTCACTTTTCATTTATAACAACTTTCATATTCTTTTTCACTTTTGAAACGTATTTTAGATATCCAAAATTCATTGCGTTTCCGCTTTAAACAGCAGCATAATTCATGCCTGAGACTCAGCGAAATGTTGCACTTCGATTCCCAGTTGCTGGAAAAGCAAAACGGCGTTTACCTTGTGAAAGTTCTTTTGTTTCATCATCTTTTTGGCCTCGACTACCAGCTGAACTTTTCTTCTTATCCCCAGAATCACGTGGGTTTTTTTGGTTTCCGTCAATCCTCACTGATTCTTCCTTCGGAGCTTCTCCAAATCTGATCTGTTTCCTTGTGGCTTCAAAATCAAATGGCTTTATCTGCAAAAAGCCACAATGGTTTTCAGATTTCTCAAGCTTTCCAGGTTTTCTATTCTTGTTCACTGATTGCAGGCATTCCTGGAAGCTGGTAGATAAATCAGAGAGCGACATAGGCTCAACTTGTTCATCCATTTCCGAAGCAGGCTCTGCAGAATCGTCCTCCCTGGGCACATTGGTTTTTTCCAAGTTATCATTTGTTGATTCGTCTTCATTTACATCATCTTCCAACATTATAACATCTTTGGTATTAGACCTAGCAGATGGCTCAGCAGGAGGTTCCTCAGATTGAACTTCTAACACTTTGGACTCTTCTGCGACAGGTTTTGGCTGTTCACCACAGGTAAAAGAGAGGGATTGAAGGTTCTTTGAAGATGTGACAGGCTCCACCTTGACTTCTTTAACTGCTTTTGGCTGTTCATCCCTGGCAGAAAATGAGTGGAATGGTAGATTCACTGAAGATCTAGTCTGATCCAATTTGATCTCTTCCTTGTCCTGATTAAATTGAACAGCTAATTAATAAGAACACGATCGAATGAAATCATATTTTACTTATGAAATGCACCAATTAAAAAAGAAGATGACAGCTATGCTAGTCAAGGATACAAGATGGCATTCACTTTGGCAACAATCGAACCCTTGGACAACCTCCCCTTATGAATTTCACATAATGATGACTCACACAACAAACAGGCCAACAAGTAGACAGGTTTCATAACAGTTGAAAAAGTAACCATCCAAATTAAAGTAAATAATGGAATAAAGATCCAAAAAAATTAACACTTTTTATCTTTTATTTTCTTTTCCTTTTTTAACAAGAGAGAAAAACATTTATAACTAACAATAGCCTTAGAAAATTAACATTGAATAACAGAGGCAAAACAAAGAAAGAAAGAAAGAGAAATCAGCAGCACATACTCACCCCTTTATCAGAATAGAACAACTGCAGAGCAAGCAAAAATAATGAGCACATTAAACTCGCCTTTTTTTCAGTATCAAACTTTCTCTTTGGGTTACCCAGCAGTGCTCCAAAACCACGGGTAGGTTTCTTTGGAGCCTGAACAGATGCTTCAGTAACCTATAAAGAAATAAACATTTTAATCTACAGCTATCAATTTAAGATTATAATCAATACAAGGCATTA
The DNA here is from genome assembly GCA_026225825.1 of Pistacia integerrima. Lineage (NCBI taxonomy): Eukaryota > Viridiplantae > Streptophyta > Magnoliopsida > Sapindales > Anacardiaceae > Pistacia > Pistacia integerrima. The sequence goes on from CM047748.1 coordinate 4,438,245, forward strand.
ACATTTTACAACCTTAACTGAAGAGCATATGCCAGTATTTGTCTCTCTACTTCGACAGAGTTAGTAATGCTTTCTCTGGGAAGCTCCGAGATATGAATGCCAGACTCCTTTTCTTCACCATTTGTTCCAGGATGCCCCAAAGATCCTAGTCCTTTCTGTCAGGTTCTGGAACACTGCTTCCAAATTTCAAAGAAGGTGGTAGATGTGGAATGAAGCTAGCATTGAACGCATTGCCACCACCAACACTTTCTATTGTAACACTTGAATTTTTCACATTTGTGGAAGTCTCAGCAACTAAAGCTTCAGTTTCATCATTAAGTACTAAATTTACTTCAGACGCCTACACAATCAGAGATTTAATTTTATGTAAATAAATGGAAAAAATAACAAAGAATTTAACACCAAAGGGAGTTGGAACTTAGAAAGTATCAAGTTTATTTTCTATAGCTCACAAAAACTACATCAAACATAGATCACCAATTAAATACTAGGACTACTTAATCAGTGAGCAGTTACGAAACAAGCCCATTTAACAAGTCATACCCTTTCAAACTGTCCTAATGCTTAAAATATCCATGCTAGACTTTTACACAAAATTGTTGAAGAAGAATAAAACTTACAATTTATGCTTGCCCAGCTAATGAACTCTCTTTTTGCCTGTTGAATAAAATTTTCCTGAATATATGAAAGGCCAAAGATGTATATCACATCTTCCAACATTTATTCGGTTAACTCTTTGTAAACCCTTCATTTTTTTAAGAAGAAACTCAAACAATATCATTGCAAGAGAGTGAACAAGCTGTCCACAAAAGTATAGATCCATCTAAAGGATCTATACAGAAAAGGTTGAACAACTCAACAAAAGTTGCAAATAATTCAATGCCAATAGCCAAAATTAAACCAAAACCCCTCCACAATCTAAGTGAATAAAGAAAAAGGAAGTATCTTGAAAAGCTTTAGAGACCGAATCCCGCAGAGAAGCAAGCAAACGAACTCTTTATAAACCCTTCATGACCAAAATGACATTGAAATTGCTAAATGAATTTACAACAGGTGATCATTTTAACATTCAAAAACATAAAATTAGTTGGAACCAGAGCCTCAGCAATAACAGCTAAAATTCATTCAAATCCTATTTCCAAAATTTATACAACTATACAAGTAGACTCCCTTCCCTCCATGAGGTCTAAACTGATCCCACATGAAAAATTACACGTTACAGGAGGTTGTACACTCAATGTTTCAAATTTTTTTTTTTTTCACTAGCTTTCAACATTATGAAACAATTTACTCCAGCTTAGCTTTCTTCTTACGAAGCTCATCAAGATAAGGAATTTATAGTATGGTAACTGTTGAGAAATGGCTTCAAAAGCAGTAACGTTCTGCAGAGAATCCCTAATAATGCTAACAACCGAGCCAAGATTAGGCTTAATATATGGATGCTTCAATTTCAATAACTGACATAACTTGCTGAAGTAAAAGGCATCTGTTTGGCTTTTATCACCAGAAAAAAAATGTGAATCAGGTCAAAACTCAACGAATGAGTGTTATAAATAACAAAGACATAATTTAAGTTAAAGGAAAATTGGAGCAGTTTTTTTACCAATTTCAAGAAGAGTTTTGTTAGGCAAAATATAACCAATACTTTCATCCTCTGTACGAGTAACAACATCTCGTCATTGACAAATGCCCAACCATTTAAGTTGGGACCTATAGGAAAATGAAGTAGACATGTATACACAAATATGTTATAACCATATAAGTGTTATAATAATGTGTCAATCAGTTGATCTCCCAGGTATCATCAAATCATCTAAAAAATTAGAAGTATAATCCTTGACACAACCATACAGATGACTATGGTGCCATTTGAGGCTTGTCAAAGATTTCAAAGAAAAGTCTCTGTGTTGTAGATGGTTCATTTCCTGTGGTTTACAATCCTCATGCACATAAGATGGATAATGTAAATAAATAACTAAAAACAACTTATTGCAACAATGGCAAGCTGCTGAGCATTCAATTCAGTCTCCTGCAACCTTATTTCAACATAGGAAAATAGGTAGCTACAAATTAGTTTCTATTCAAAAAAATGATAAAACAAGAGATGTAAACAAAATTTTTAGTATAAGATGTTGAATACAAGCAGGTGGCTGTCATCTTAAACTAAGATAATAAGGAACTAACCCATATACATGGAGATATGAATGCTCTTTCAGAAGCTCTTTTTCATACAGCTGCATGCATGTATTGTAACCACGCTTGTAGACCTGTTTGCAAGTGAAATTTGCTCAACATGATGAAATTACGGTCAGTAATAGAAAATAAATAGAAAGAACAAGTACAAATCCCCACCAAACTCATGCTTCTCAATACTTTTACTTGGAAGGGAAATTAATCAAACTTAAAAGTTCCATGAAGTTATTTTATGATTGAACAAGTTTGAAGAAGTTGGATTGAAACAATCATTTTCTAAAAAATCTAGGCAGTGTACCCAAGACAATGAGACATGAGGGAATGTCAAACAAAGACTTGATTGACTCAAAAAAGCTTGAAAAACAGAGATGGCTTATATTATCGACATTCTACTCTTTAGACTCAGTGATGCATAATTCACAAGCAGAAACAAGGATAGAAATGAAGGTCAAAACAACCGCTACATCGTCGAAGAGTTCCTTATCCATAAGGAACTTATTAAAGAACACACAGTTTGCATGAATTATACGTCTATCAATGAAGCATCAGAGCTTACGGACTCCTTGGACATGGAGAACAATTTTATCTTCATCATATCATATATATACAATGAATAGTGTGTATCTTCTCTGGCATATCTGTCAGCGCAAGTAAAATCAAATTGTTCAGATATGCCAACCCCCAAATGTAAATTGCTTTTCAACGTTAGTGAATGCAGATACATTCATTACCAAGTGGAGTATCTGCACTTTATTTTCAAGAAATCAATATCAGAAAAGCAGAAGTTAGAAACAAAAAGGAGAAATGGAAACCCAAACTTACCTGAGCATCTCATCGGGAAGGGGGCGTAATCTCCAATCTGCATTCTGATATCTGCAATGAGTTGACTGATCAACCTTAACAGAAAGGAAGGATTGAAAATAAAATTGAAACATAAAATACAAAAAAAAAAGAAGAGAAACCAAAACATGGAGAGAATCAGAAGTAAATTAAAGGACCCACACTCTTTGTTGGCAGTAACTCCACAAAAGTGCTATAGAAGATGCTCCAAACTATTTCTCTCCAATTTCAAGACCGTTGAGGCTTGAGATAAAGTCAAAGAGAAATTTCACCATCACTTCAATGGCAAATCACAATAACACCATGGTAATACTTAAAAAAAACTAAGAACATATTAGGCATGAAAATATAAAAGATCAGAAGCATAACAAAAAACATCATCAAAAAAAGAGGAGGGGGGGTTGGTTTGGGGGGTTTAGGAACAGACCATGTATTGCGAATACATCAATATGCATAGTTGACATGAAAACTACTTTAGTAAAATCGACTTGCTACATACAGATTCTTTCTTACTTGAGTCAGAAAATAATAAATGCTGCTTTTTGAAGCCAAACTTTAACTGAAAAAAAATTCAAATTAATTGAAAATACAAACAATAATACTACACCTACAACCTTTTTATACAAACTTTCTCTCACAAACTTATGTGGCAAAATATGATTGGGTGAAAGTTTATTTTAAATATAAAATCACCCAATCATCTTTTGTCATGTAAGTTTGTGAAAGAAAGTTTGTATAAAAAGGATGCGGGTGTAATATTATTCAAATACAAAAGCATAATATGAAACAGAACGTTAGCCTAATTAATTCAGTAGCAAGCAAGTTTGAGCATCATTAATTGCAAGTAAGACCATATGTGGTATCTTAAATCCAAAATTCCCGATAAAATCTAATATGAGAAATTCAAATTAACTCAAAATAAAATCCCAATTTTCAAAGAAGTGGATTCAAAGTGCAAACCTGTCCAGTATAAAAAATATTGCAAAAATGTATGCCAAAGTCTCATTGAAGCCATACAATATCCAGATCTGCTCCATGCATGACCTAATTACATTAAATATTATCATTAAATAAAGTAGATAAGTCAAAAAGCCAAAAGAGTAGTGTGGTTGAAGAGAAAAACCTTTTTCTTGGTAGGGTCTTTGAAAACTTCCCGAAGATATGGGCCCAAATGGACGCAAAGTTTTCATGTATCTACCACAAAATCTTCAGTTCTGGTAGAAATTTGCATCAGGCAAGTCAATCCTTAGAAAGATCGATATTGATTATGCTCCAAATTGACTAATGCCAGGTTTATTTCATGCTAGAAAGAAAAAATGAAGATGTAGTCAAGAGTGCAGTCCCATGTCAAGATACTAGATAAATTCCTTACGCATACAAAACTAGCACCAAAAAAAAATAGACAGTTTATAGTATTAACCTGACAGGTAGATCTCAAACGGTGGTTTTTGTTCCCTCTTTTTTTTTTTTTTTTTTTTTGGTGGTGGTGGTGGTGGGGGGTGGTGGTGCATTTTGCTAAACACCTCATTGTGCACCATATCACTTAAAGGATTGGGATCTTAACTACACTTAATTGCAAATAAAGTTCTCTATATATGTAGAAATTAAAGATGCTGCAAAGATGAAACCAATATGGTAAAATTTTTAGCTAAGTACCCTATGTCAATGTACCAATTAAAAATAAATCAGCAGTCAGACTTTACCGCAAACTCATTTACACTCCGCAATTTAGCAGCTAACTCCTTCAAATCTTTAACTTCTTCCACGAGCTTGAATGGTGTTTCCTCCAGTGAAGTGGGTTTTACAGGTTTAACATCCCCTATATCTTTATCCACAAACTGCAAAACAGAGAGACTCTCCTATACACATGAAGGAACAAAAATAAGCAAAAGTATTATATAGGGGGTGTTTGTCTAAGCTTATAAGCTGGTCAAACTAGCTTATAAACTCTAAAATTAAGCTGATATGTTTGTTTATAACTTTTTTGAGCTTATAAGCCAAAAAAAATAAGTTGGGGGGGAGGTAATTTTTTTTTTTTTTTTTTCTTATAAGCACTCTGCTTATAAGCTAGTTTGACTAAGTATATTACCACATTATCCTTGTTTAATTTTAAAATTTCATAGTATACCCTTTTTTAATGTAGTACCTTTTTTAGTCATTTTATAATAAAATGTACTTATAAGCCACATTTTACCAAACATGTCAACTATTTATCAGTCACTTATAAGTATTTTAACCAAACACGTAATTGCTTAAAATTTCAAATGCTTATAAGCTAAAATAAGAACTTGTTGCTTATAAGCTAATTTTCATAAGTTCAGACAAACACCCCATATATATATATTCTGGCAAGGATGAAACAATAAATACATATACAGATAGCATGAGAAATTTTTTAAACTTTGTTATAGTCGAATGAGAATGAGAACAACTACAACATACCATGAAAATCCAAACGAGTAAAGAAAAGCATCAATATCTAACCATCCTTCGGTCCTTCCACCAAATAGAAAATGGGAGAAAATTTAAAAACTATTAATCACATAATGTTAGCATTTAAGGCGTGACTTATAGACATGAACCAGTAGGGAAATGATTCTGTTAGTGAAAAAAGCTAGTCGGTATTAGAATTCAAAGACTGAGATGAACGTGTTTTTCCTAGACCTCAAAAGCTTCTTCTGTCCAGACACTAATTACTCTCCTAATCAAATCAAATACTAAACAATAATTCGCAAAAAAAGAAATGAAAAAAATAATAAAAAACTAACCAGAGGATGAAGAAAGCGCTGATTATCCTCACTGCTCTGTAACCAAACATGCCGAAATGGCTGGTTCAAATTATTCACGGTTTCTTTACGGGTATATGAAACGGCAGTTTTGCCCTCTCTTTCTTTTCCTTTAATTTCACAGTCACCGAGTCACCCTGCACCTTCACCCGACTCCCTGAGTCACCACCACCACTCACCACAGACACAGACTCTCCCTTCTTATTCTTCCCATAAACCAACTGAAAGTCTCAAACGCATCTTCATTTCCCCTCTCTCCTTTCCTCTCACCCCTACTTTTCTCAAATTCATCAAACGAAGCAGTTTTTCGAAAACGTCGTCGTTTCTAGTTTTAAAACCAAGAAATTTTTTAATTTTAAAAATATATACAACGAATCATAGAAAATTCATTAACTTTAATTTACCACTCAAAATGATTTTTTCTATATAAAAAATTTATTAAGTTAATTGGAGTTGGATGGATTTTAAATTTCAATGAAATATTAAATATTAAAATGTAAATTATTAGATAAAAGAAAATAATTAAATAATTAAATACATCAAATGAATGATAAATAAAAAAATGTTCTTTATGAGTTTTCCATTTGAATGATTTTTTACTTTTTAATTAAAAATATTATACGAAAATAAACATGTTTAAGAATATATTAATTTAAATTTCAAATAAAACCATAATATTAAGAAGTCAAAAATATTTTGAGGTTCAAATATCCACAAAAATTGAAGTTTTTATAATCTGAGTGAAAAATATAATAATAATAATAATAATTATTATTATTATTATTGTTGTTGTTGTTAACACAACGAAATATTCTCATGTGGAAAGGACTATAGCAATTTCCTTGGTTGCCTTCTGCTTGGTGGTTATTGGACGGACTTTTAGGGTGCTTTGTGTGACGCCTCTCAAGCATTTCATCAAACACTTGGTGTGCATCACCTGAACAATTTAGAAGCTTTCGGAATACTCTTGTATACGCTAGAATATTGTAATTAATGTGGTAGTTGATAGATAGTAGTTTGTAAGTGGTAGTTTGGAGTTAGCTAATCTCTACCGTTGATCTCGGAAGATCTAGACCATTCATTGTATACTCTAACTACTATAAAAGGAGGAGGCCTTCATTTGGCCAAACCATCCAAGAATTGTAAAGTTCTCTCAATTAGTAAAGAATTCTCTTCTAACATCTCTTGTGAGTTTGTGTGAGTGTTTTCTTACTTGCAAGGCTAAGAGCGTGAGCAAGCAAGGCTGACTTAGGGTATTCGTCGGGAGATTAACACCTAAGGCCGAACGAGTCCGAAGGGAAGCAATCGGGTCGTTACATTTGGCATGTTGCAGTAGATTGGAGTTTGGACTGGTGCATTATGGTACTTGGTATCAACATCATACACATGAAAGCTGGAAAAAGGAAAAAAATTAAAGAAAGGCAGAAACATTAGAAAATGTCAAAGCAAAACATGATTTATGACATGTGAAAGCTCTATTAACAAAAATAAATAATATTAAAGATTTTATGAGAATCTTACACCAATAATGGAACAATCTCAAATTGGTAAGCGATTGAATTTTTTTTCAATCCAAGAAGGATTCAAGTTGTTCTTAATGACTTTTGTAGGTCATATCTCCTCAATGTCTCATCTTCTTTTCTTTCTTTTTTTTTTTTTTTTTTTCCAGCTAAACAACTCTCATGATATCACTCTACAACAAAGAAATGTCTATAAATATGTCATAACCTCAAGAGCCCTTTAATTAAAAAAAAAAAAGCAAAGCCAAAGTAATTACAAATAGTCTAACTCTCCTCACTAGGGCACATAATTATATATTAAGACACTAATAACATCGACGTACTTTTATTAAGAATAAAGATAATAATAGTGTGAATGCACATTTGATGTTATATCGGGATCAAGTAATGTTGAAACGTAAAAAGATAATTGCAAAAATAATAATAATCAAGTTCCATGAATAAATTAAAAAATGAAAATAATTGGGTGCATGCAACGAAAGGAAAGAAAATAAATAATCAATTCATATAGATATACATGAACTATTTCCAATTCAAAGAGGCATTGATGAATTGTGAGAGTGGGAATCCAAATGTACAAATAGTTTCGAGTTTGAAGGTTTAGGGTTCGCCATTCAAAACTTTAATACAAGACTACGTTTTTGAGTAGATAAAAGTTTTGCTCTAAGAATGGAAATATTTATCACTTTGCCTGATGAACAAGAAATACTATGTGTTGAATGATTCAAATTTCTATTTATTAGTGGTCTAAGGACTAAGGGAGATGAATTTCTAAGTATCCTTCCTAATGAAGAGTAATTGAAGATCTAAGGTAATGGATTTTTTTGAAGAGAAAAATTAAAAATATTGGACTAGAGGTACACTTCAACCATAAAAAAACATTCCATGAAGAAGAGCATTGACATCCTGATCATTCAGGAATTATGTAGGGACTAAGCAATTAACAAGTCAGCGAATGCAATCCCACATACCCCAACCCAATAAGAAATTCAAGCCCATTAAAACCTAATGAAATTATAAGTTAGTCTAAAAACATAAAACACGCCAACCCAATGAAGTTATGACTGAGGCCAAAGGCTTTTGCTAATTTTTAATTGTATTTGTAGTTTGGTTATGCCTTTGGGACCTCAAGTCACAGTCCGGTCAACCGCTGTCATGTTTGAAATTGAGACATCTGATTTTTTGGAATACTACTCTCAATATTATTCAATTTTTTTTAAACCCTTTAAATTTAATAATTTAATTAAATATCCTTAAATATTTTTTTAAAAATTATAAAAACACCCCAGTAATTTATATTTATCAGATTCCGGCCACCACCATCGAAAAATGACCTGGCAATGCGAATGAATCTACATCTACCGAACACGATCGGAGTGCATCGTCTGCCTTTCCCAATCAGGATCACAGTAGATCGTACCAAAAAAAAGTCAGATCTAAGACCAAAAATCTGATTGTTGATGATCAAATCTTTGATCGTAACAATTTATAACAGACTATCAACAAACAGTCTTCCTTGACCATCAATACTTGGCTTCATGTCGTTTGCTCTTTAATGAATGAAATTGTCATGTCGTGTATAGGCTGACACTGACACAAGTAACACGTTACCCCACTCTTCACATGTCCTTCATAATATATTAACTTACTGGCTACTTGCCAGTTGCCACTGCCCACTGGCGACCTCATAATGGTACTTGCAACGACCCACTGGCGACCTCATAATGGCCACTTGTCACAGGTTTCACTTAATCTGATTAATGTAAATATAAGTATGTGAACTATTTTATTAAATTCATGCTATTAATGTTTGTTTTATACTTCAAATTTTAGTTAGCGGCTAGTAAGATTATTGTATCACGTACAATACTACTGATATTATGAATAATAAATAATATGTTGATGCTTTTGGATGATTTTATAGTCTTAGGTAACTTGTCATTTTCGATCTCTTCATCCTTCACCATAATTACTGCCACAGCAAGTGAACCAGACAGTACTGTTTGCTTTCTGGGTTCGTATTAATCTCAATCACCCCTAAAGCTAACGGTCGCAATTAATTCCATTAATTGACCCATACAATCTGATCAAAGGACACAAAAACATTTATGCCTTATTGAATATAGTAAAATAAGCAAAACAACGGCAATGATCGTTGTTATGCCTGAAAAGGTCAAGGGTTAACGTGGAAAAGTCACGTGAAGGGTGACCTACTCCCGTCAGGACAACACGCACACGCCAGACCTGCCAAATAATATGGAGCTCACACGCGTCCATTTCCCTGCAATAAGTCGTGCGAAGTCAGCTTGGGAAAAGGAAAATAGGACGTAAAGCCGGATTATATCCTGACAATCACACCAACCCATGGATTTAATGATGATTACACGCTTCAGTTTGATATAAAATGAAGAAGACCCCTTCATTAAGAAGTTCGGCCATTTTCATACTGAGAAAAACTCTCTCTCCCCTGTAAACACATTTACTCTTTCCAACTCTTTTGTAAGTCAGTCCGCTGTCGCGACCTGACCCACACTAATATCAATACAAGTTAGTGGACGTAGGACTTGCTACCTTAGCATCCGAACCACTTAAAAAACTTCCTTTGCATTTATTTCGCTTTATATATTCCGTTTTCACGTGTATTTAACAGCCAATCAACGTTACGCACGTGATAATTTGTTGGTGCCAAAACCGAGCATCAACAGTTTGGCGCTAGAAGGAGGGCTGATTTAGTGTCTACCCTTCATCGGGGAGAATCTTTGACCCTCATTTCGTCCCACAGCCTACAATGGCCCTCGCCATCTTCCCTAACGAGCAGGTGAACCCAAGATGTCAAGGAGTCCCCCTCCCTCCCCTGCAGGGACACCCCTTCCAACATACCTCCGGCTGCAAAATGCCGCCAGGAATACCCTCACCGCTCAACTGGACCTCGCCATCGAAGGCTTACCCGGAGAGGTTCGACAACACTCCAGACGGTCCAACCTGAGGTTGGACCGTTTGGACGAAGGCATGTCATCTACGACGTGAGCGGTACAACGCCAAAAACGCCTACAGTCGCGCGTAAAGCACGGTAAAGTAAGGGCGATAGCCGTGTGCGAGCACTGCAGCGTGTAAGCGTAAGGGTAAGCAAGTAGCAAAAAATAAGCCTACGGGCTCCCAAGGGCCAGCGAATACAAAAGGCGCCGCGAGCAGGGTGTCGGCAAAGCTGAGACTCGGTGAAAAAGTAAATCCCGAGCTGTCCCATGCCACGTCGCAGTCAAACCCAAGCGAAAATGCTGGGCGTGATGATTCCGATCACCACCAGCAGAACGATCCCGATCTTTCCCATGCAGGTGGCCCCCATACCTCGCGGGGAGGTTCGTACCACCGCGAGGGTCGTGAAAATGCCCCACACAACACATCGCCTTCACACGCCTCTAGTCAGCATGTGTCAAGCGCGGCTGGAAATACCGGCCGAGGCGAGGAGGGATCCGACCTCCGAACTCTCCTGAACCGCAATCGGGAAGGCCGGGCTCGCATGGGTGTAAAACCCCTCCCTAGCCAAGTATTTCCTAAGTATCCCTTGGCCATTGAGAACCTAGAAAACGCACGCCTAGGAAAGAAGTTTATTTTAAAATCCTATTAAAAGAATAAACTTGTAGTTTAAAAATATATCTATTTTTAATTTAAAACATTTTAATTTCTAAACTATATTAAGTTCATTGTACAAGTAAAAAATATAGTTTCCTTTCTTGGAGTACATTATGAAATCCATAGTAGTACTTACGAGAACATACACACTTTTACAAAATTTACTAGCAATTTGATTTCTTTTTATAATACCATATGAGATAAAAGAATGGGTAGCCCCTGAATCAATCAGTACATATAAAGAGGTAGAGTGGAATTGTAATCACCGAAGAATCGCGGATGGATTGGCTTGACTTTCTTTCGAGCTACGAGTAAACTCGCACGAACCTCCAACAAATGGGAAGGAAGTAGCTTGAGTAACTTTACAATCCTTTGCCATGTGTCCCGGTTGTTTACATTTGAAACACACATTGGTTCCTAATAGACAATTCCCTTTATGCTGCCTCCCACATTTTTGACAATGGGGAAGATTAGTCCTTCTCTGTTGTTGCTGTGGAGCCCTCTTATTCTTGCTACCCTTCTTTTGAAATCCTTGCTGAAACTTTCTTTTACCTTTGTCCTCTGAGGCCTGAGTGGAATTCCCTACTTCAACTTTCTTAATCGGCCGTCCCGGCTCCGAACTAGAACTACCAATCACCAACTTGGGGTTCTCCATCCGCCTCTCCTTATTCACATAAATCTCTCGCTCTAAATGCTGCTCCAGGCCTCACTATAAGTCCTGGGAGGCTGACCACCGCTATAACAACTGGGCAATTTTTGGGTGCACCATTAATAAATCTCCTACTCAAGACCGTTGAGTACTCACCATAGTAGGAGCAAAACGGGCTAAGGAGTTGAACATTGTAGCATATTCTCTAATCAAATATATTACCTTGCTTCAATTCAGAAACTCTTGAGTCTTTACGGATAACATGTCCGCGACCGATATTCTCGCTTCAAATAGCCTTTTAAATTCATTCCAAGAAAGAGCACTCGCCACATAGGTATGCTCCATTAGCTTCCACCATACCCGGCATCTCCTCTCAACAAATAGGAAGCATAGCGGACTTTTTCCCCGGTCACTCATGGGAAACAAGGCCATTGCCTGCTCGATCGCCTCTAACCACTCCTCCTGGCACCGCGGATCATTTGAACCACCGAACTCGGAGGTTGGTGTTTTTGAGAAAGATTATAGATTGGTTCCACTTGTCCAGAAGGTGTAGCACCCATCGGCATAACTGGTTCGGTTACTGGAGGTGGAATTGGTATTTGGAGCTGAGGTTGAACTACTGGAGCTGAGGGACTTGTGTTCACTTGGTTACTTATACTCTCCGGGATAACCCTCCTAAGGGCGGCCTCGAATAGCTGAATCATCTCGTTGATTGCAGCCTCATCCAAAACAAGCATTTTGGGGCGACGGGAATCGGGTCCACTATTAGGGGGTTTCACACTGGTATGGTGCTACCCGGCTCACTAGTGCCTGCTTCATTAATATTCTCCTTGCCCCTCCTATTAACCTTTCGTGGATGCCTCGTAGCCATACCCTTTACTCACACAAATTTCAATCAATATTAGCTAATTCTATTCACTAAACAATTAAAGAAAATACTTACAGCAATCGGCTGGAGAGAGTATCTTGGGGACGCATGAGGAATGGTACTTCCATTACTTACAAACACCATTTTCATCATCAATTAAATAGAAAATAACTATAACAATTCAATCAAAACATCATTTCGAACACCCAAAACCTGGCTCTGATACCAAATGTAAAACCCCTCCCTAGCCAAGTATTTCCTAAGTATCCCTTGGCCACTGAGAACCTAGAAAACGCACGCCTAGGAAAGAAGTTTATTTTAAAATCCTTTTAAAAGAATAAACTTGTAGTTTAAAAATATATCTATTTTTATTTTAAAACATTTTAATTTCTAAACTATATTAAGTTCATTGTACAAGTAAAAAATATAGTTTCCTTTCTTGGAGTACATTATGAAATCCATAGTAGTACTTACGAGAACATACACACTTTTACAAAATTTACTAGCAATTTGATTTCTTTTATTAACACAAACATATATACTCCATAATAACATGGGCATAATTACTACATTAGGAGATATGAACATAATTACTACACTAAATATTAGCAAAACCATTCAATAGTCATCATTAAAGCATCCCCTCATGCTCATAGTGTCCCTTGGAATCCTCTCCCAGCTTCATGCCTTAATCCGTACCTGCAAAACATTTTAAAACATTTCAGGTGAGCGCTAATCGCTCAGTAAGGAGTATGGCCATTTATAAACTATTAAGGTTCATTATACAAGTAAATTACTTAGGACTTTACCTACCTACAAAACATGACCTTCATTCTTTGACATAACAAGTTCATAAAACATATCATACATTTTGGACTTTTCTCATAAACATAAGTCATAACATAACCATACATAATATAACATGGAACATAAATGACTTATGAAATATTCATGTACATGGCATGCTCATTTCTTTTGTCTTTATACTTGATGGTTTCATTAGTCTTTGTTATCCGATCGGATTCATTTAAACCATTACCTTGTTCTTGGTCGTCACCTCAAAGGACTCATGGTTTCCATAAGAATTCCATTCATCTGATCTTGGTTTATACCTCAAGAGACTCATGGAATTCATTCTTTAACATTTCAGAAATTTTTCATAAGACAACTAAATAAGCTATATGCATTACCATTATGAATGCAAACATATGGACTAACATATTCCATGCTCAATCATACTATATTCTCCTACTAAACTCCTTAACTTAATTCATTCAATTTCTCATACAATACAAGGAATTTCAGTAGTAAGATTATTCAGGGGTTTATTAGAATTAGAAACAAATGGGAATTTCCATTAAGAAGGTGGATGCCATACAGTTCGTTACTTTTCAAGAAATTTTTACCTTATCTTCCAATTCGAACTGGTTCTTACCTAAAACACATAAGTTTTAGGTCTGTTTCTCAACTTTTTAACACTTCAAGAATCAACTCAATCGGACTTCTATAACTTCCGTTATGACTGATTCAGTGAAGCATGTACAGTATAAGTCTTAAAACAGCCAAATCCGAATTCTGTTCATTTTAACCATGTCCCCTTCATTTGCACATTCATATTATTTGCCATATCATTCTTAGTATAAAAGGCCATAAAAACCTCCCTTTTTATAGAACCAAAAAGTGCCAAAACATCGTCCAACTACAAATCTCTTAATTGGCATAATCATCCTCCACATGCACACATACACCAATCAACACACCCATTTAAACAATCCATAACCAAAACATAGCATCACACTCATATTAACATAAATAAATGTAAGTTTCATAAACCCTAGGTGTTATCAATTGTAGTCATAAGGGAGATTTTTTCCTTACCTTAGGATTCAAAGCACAAAGGTACTCCTCCTTGGCTCCAAAGTTTCACCTTTCTACCTTACACACACAACCACTTATGAATTTCTCTTTTAACTAAAAAATTCAGAAAAACTAGGGTTTTGAAACTCACCTTTAACCCTGAAATTGAAGTTCTTTAAGGGTGGATGGTGATCTCCTTTAAAAAATCAACTTGAAATCCTAAGAAAATTTGAGAATAAAAGCTTGGATTAGTGGCTTTTATGGTGGATTTGAGAGATGAAGAAGAAGATGATATATTTGGGGTCTCCAAGGCCGACTACTCTCTCTTTAAACCTTGTAAATATTTATTCAATTGTTGCTCTAATGTGATTGGTCAATAAAAGTTAGGTATAAGGGTCATTTGGCATAAATTTTTCATATAAGGGCGTTTTGGTCATTTCTACCACAACATAAAGATAAGTACTCATTTAATGTCATTTAACTTCTTTAAAACACTTATCCATTAAGCAATCCCATTAGGTGAATGACTAATTTACCCTTGGTGCGCTTTTATGGACACTTAATCATATGGTTTTGTATGAAAAGACCATTATACCCTTGGTTACTGTTTACGCCATTTAACCTTATCAATCAACTTTATAACCATTCTACCCTCATTTCTCTTCAATGACATCATCCTTTACACTTTATAATGGCCACATCTCGAAATACATGTATATTGACCATTTTACCCTTCCATTCAAAAAAGACAATTACATGAAAAGTAAATTTCATACCTTAAGGCATTAGAATAATAACGCGGGGTTTACAATGGGTGAAAGCAACCCTGGGTTGGCTCCGTTACCACAAATTGAAGAGTTGCAGCGAGCTAGACAGGTTAAGGGAGCAACAAAACGAACAGGCGCAGGTCGCCTCAACATCCCCATTTTCTCCCCTCCAAGTTGCCTAGCCTCCCACTTCCACTAGGTTCGAATGCAGGATATGCGGTCGCTTGATGGAAACTATGACCCACAGATCATTTATACGAGTTCAACGATTCACAGCTCCACAAGGTTTCCGGGACCCTCGCAAATGCCGTTGTTTAGCCGTGACGCTGACTTCTCATGCCAAACGGCATTAAGGTCGCTTCCCAAATGGATCGATTACCCTGTGGCCTGCATGAGCACGACGCCTCCCCGTGGCATTTCCCAAGCCAACCGGGAAATTTTCAATGCCTTTGAGCTACCTCAAACGAACATAAGGCAAGAAAGAGACGAATCCCTCAGCCTTACATTAACCGTCCTATGGAACTCAACAAAGTGGAAGGCACACTTACGCCCCTGGTCTGGGAGATAATAGCAGTTGATCGCAGCGAGACACTCCGACGATCAAAAGTTTTTGGAAAAACCCCGCCACGAAAGTAAAAAGTCCTATGCTCCCTCGGTCAGCGATCGCACAGGCTCAATATACCCCGCGAATGTGTCCCTATCTGTAATCCTCGATAACCAAGAGGCCACCGCCGCCTATGGAGCCCGAACTCCATGAAAACCCCCGCTACGGCCGTAAACAAAGCGAAAAAGTACCGTCGTTACCATCGGGATAATGGGCACCCTCACCGATGAATGCCGAGCTTTAAAGCAAAGCTATCAAGAGTTCATCAAGAAGCGGGCACTTCAAGGAGTACATTGACGACTTCCCCAAAAAGAGAGCCAAGGGGAACGAAAGAAAAAGCGCCGTGATCGCATGTGGTATGATAGTGTTAACATAATTTTTGAATTATTCCCGCACCTCAAGGGAAACACACGAGGAGCGCAGAAAGATATGCTCGCAAGCGCACCATGACCCGATCGTGGTAATGAATACTTCACAACACCTCGTAAAGCCGTAAAAGAGGGAACCAATCTCCTTCGCGAGCCGAGGTGCCTCTTGCACCATCCCTCAGAGGATGCCTGTAATCACGCCCCGCAGGGGTGTCATAATGTCTCGCAGAACGTTTAGGATTAACCGGAAGCTACCGTGAATATTCCTCGTTCAAATCCGCTGAGAATGGAACTCCGGGCCGAGGCCGACCAAGCCTCCGATGCCTCAGACGGGCTTGCAGGATCACCCTGATCCCCAAATGGAACAATTCCAGCCTCCCAAACCACGCCTCGCACTGGGCGACGAGGTGACTAGGTTACAGATTCTTGGGTGGTGGGACTCTACTCGCCTTTCAATTGGAATCTAGGGCTAATCTACTAAGAACCCTTTTGTAAGGGGCTTCTATTTATCATCTCAAGATGAAGTTCCCTACTCCAACGGGATAGGGGGAGGTAAGCGGATCGCAAAGCGCATCTCGCGAATGTTATGTAAAATCTGGCCCAAATGGCCGACAAAGGAGGCATTTCGCTGCGCGCACCCCCGGGCCAAGCTATGGCGATCACCTGGACGAGCTACGTACTCTGGTCCGTGGGAGGATAATATAGATCCGCGGATTCGTGAGATCCTCCGAGCGGCCCCCGCTGAGGATCCGTCTCGGGGTTTCCTTTGGGCTTGATCCAAAAGAGCCGAGCCGAAAGTGCAAAGATCGGGAGTCTCAACCTCACCTGCCTCTCACTGTAAGCTTCAAGGAGAACATTGATGTGTTCGCTTGGTCGCATGCAGATATAGTCGGGATCAACCCGAACATTATTTGCCATCCGCTAAACACGCATGGGAAGCCAAGCCTGGGGCCCACAAAAGAAAAGAGGCGGCGATGATCCTCCGATGCAAGACGCGCATTAAAATCGTAAGGGGAGTTAATTCCCTCCGAAATGGATTTGTTCTAAGGCTTTCTCTACCCGACCCGGGTTGCCAACCCGATCCTCCCGGTAAAAGAAGCCAAATGGCAAGTGGCGGACTCAAGGTGGACTTCAATGATTCGAACAAAGCTTGCCCAAAAGATCAGCCTTCCCCTACCAAGAATCGACTACCCTGATGCCATCTGGGCACGAATGTTAAGCTTCATGGATGCATATTCGGATACAATCAAATCCCCATGTATAAACCGGATGAGGAGCATACGACCTTCATAACGGACCTGGGGTCAGACTTTATTACAAAGTCATGCCCTTCGGCCTGGGCACGCAAGTGAGCGACCTATCGAGAGGTCGGGGTCAACCGAATTTTCCGACCTGCATCGGGAGGACAATGGAGGTCTATGTGGACGACATGTCCGGGTCAAATCTGTGTCGCCGAGCATATTAAGTATCTGCCGAGATGTTTGACATACTCCCATTTAACCAGATGAAGTCAACCTCTCAAATGCTCATTCGGGATATCGCGTGGGAAGTTCCCGGGATATATGGTCAATCGGGCGGGGCATAGAAATAAACCCCTAAAAGATTCAAGCTCGCCGACATGGAGAGCCCTCCGACCAAAGAAAAAAAGAGTCACGAGTCTGAATTCGGCGAGTAAATGCAGATTGAGTCGCCTTCATATCAAGGCTAACGGACCTGCTTACTATTCTTCAATGTTCTAAAGCCAATAGGAAATTCGAGGACTTCCGAATGCGAGCAGCATTCCGTAGTATAAAAGAGCATCTTGGGAAGTCACCTCCTCTCCTCTCTAAGCCTCTTCCGCAGAAATCCCGCTCATCTACTTGGTCCGTGTCTCGGGCCAAGGGTCGTGGCTGCACCTTTTAATATGGGAAGAGGAAAAAGCTGTTGGCCGGTATATTATGCAAGTAAGCTATTGAATGCCGAGATGCGGTACCCTTAAAATGGAGCGACTAGTTTTTGCCCCCACTGTCGCTGGGCCCGTAAAGTCAGCGACTTACTTCCATGCCCATACAATCAACGTAATGACAAGTTACCCTCTCATGTGGTCCTCCTAGAAACTGGGAGGCCTCAAACCGCTTAAACGGGCCATGGAGTTGGAGCCGGCCGATTCCTAAAGTATACGCCCAGATCGACCATCAAAGTATGTGTGCGCGCGCACTCTAATTTTCCTATCTCCCAAGCGAGCAACATAAATAAGCAGGGCAAGAAGCTATTCAGAACCCTCCGCCGGAACTACGCCGACGGTCATCAAACAGAAAAGAAAGCGGGTGCTGGGTCTTCTCTCAAGGAATTGATAGGGCTGAATTCCATGGTATTCTCGTGTTCCTTGGGTTTAAAGAGACTAACAATGAGTCCGAACATAAGTCTCGCGCCGGGTTGCGACTCGCCAAAGAAATGGGTGCAAACCGATCAAAGTATTTATAGCGACTTTGTCCGGTCGTCAACCGCATCCTAGGAATACAAGCTAAGGAAGAGAACATGGTCTGCGAAAGAAGCTAAGGTCTCTCTCGGGGGTCGCGGAAGCACTTTGAAATCACCTCGCATCCTCGTGGAGAGCAACTCTATAGCGGACGCCTTAAGGTGGGTATAGCCTCGCCATTAGATTCTCGAGGCTCCCCGATAGCATTCCCTCTCGTTTCTCGTTTGCCTCCTGCTCCGACCTATCGCCCTCCGAGCTAACAGCCGCGAGTGGTTCGCTGCATTCTGGATGACTCCCATTATCCAAGACTAAGGATGGGACCTTGCCTAGCGAAGGTCGAAACAAGGGTCCTACGAGTAAGGTCTGTCGTTTCACACTCATCTGAGATCGCCACCTGCATAAGAGAGGATTCGGTGTCCCTCCTCCGATGTGTAATTCCAATGAAGAGTATCACTGCAGGGAAATTCATGAAGGCGGATCCTCGCGTAACCACACAAAGAATCCGATCTCTTGCAAACAAGGTTGTTCGTCAGTGATATTATTGGCCCCGAATCCAAGAAGATGCGCACAACTTTGTCAAGAAGTGCGACAAATGCCGCCGATTCGCGAACATTCCGCGAGCCCCATCTCACGAGTGATTACTATGTCTAGCCCCTAGCCATTTTCCATGTGGGGGATCGACCTTATCGGCCCCATGCCAGTAGGAAAGGGAGGGGTTAAGTATGCCGTGGTCGCGGTAGACTATTTCACAAAATGGGTCGCCTGAGCCACTAGCCGCGATCACGACGCAAAGTCAAAGCACTTCTTGCTTTCAAGAACATAGTGTCACCACGGAATTCCTCACACCCTCATCTCGATAATGGGAAGCTGATAATGAGGAGTTCAAGCGCTTCGCGACGAGTGGGCATCCATAAAAAATTTGCCTCACGCTGCACTGGCTGCGAATGGCCAAGTCGGCCAACAACAAGACCATCAAGCACACTCAAGGCCAAGCTCAAGGGCAACAAATAAAGGCCCTTGGGTTCACGATCTCCCCCGTCTTATGGGCGCACGTGACAACTAAGAGGACCTCCACCCTAAACCCCAGGGGAGCTTTTCGCCAGCCTATGGTCAGAAGCTACATCCCCGCAGGCTCTGGGACCCGGCTTCTCTTCGGAGGGACTTGTACAACGGGGACGAAACGAGCGCAGAGAGCCATTTGATCTGGTCAAAGAACACCAGAACAAGGCTTCGCTAAGGATAAAGCAACCCTACTGAAGAATGGTAGCCAAGAGGTTCTTCGACACTCAAATGGTCAACTTAAGAGATTTCCAGCCTGGGTGGACCGTACTTAAAGAGGTTCTCCCTGGGACTAGAGAGCCTTAAAGTGGGGTACTAGGGACCTAACCTCGGGAAGGTCCATACCGGGTCGACAAAGTGATTAGACCGGGACTTACCATCTCAAAAGATTGAACGGCTCCAAAGTACCCCCGAGCTTGGAATGCCGAGCACCTCCGCCATACTATCAATCCCGAACTCGGCCTTCCCGCTTTTGCTAATTTCTTTTTAAGTATTACTTTGTTCGCTTAAAACAGACACATGTGTTCTGCTTCGAGGTAAGAATTTATATGTAATCGCTCATGTAAATCGCAATTGTAAAGTGTACATATATATGAAAAAGCGAACTGCAATTGTAAAGAAAATATGTCCTCATTTATGTACAAAAAGTCAAGACTCGATTACAATGGGAGCGACTCTTAGCATTAAGGCTGGTCGGGAGGATCCTTCGAGCCGGAACCACCTGCCTGGTCGGGTCCTTGAGCAGCTGCAGCCGCCGTCTCCCTTCGGCCATGATCCGCAAGGTCGCCCCACCAACCTCCCGGGAGGCCTGACAAGTCCAACTGTGGTTCCTTGCTTCTGTGGGGTGTGATGGACCCGATTGCCCACGCCAGCCTCTTTCTCCTCCATCTCCTCAAACTGATTCTCAGATTTCACGACCGAGAGAAGCGACTCACCTAATCGTCCCGAGCTCGGCCTCAAGAGCTAGCCTTTCCCGCCTGAGGCCTCCCTATCTTCTTCACCTGAGCCTGCCGTGCGAAGGTCGCCCCGGAGCTCCTAGTCCTTTTCTCCGACCTCCCTGCAGAGCCCTCCGGCTTGTCCTTGAAGTTCTCCCCACTTCCTCCGCACGCCGATCGAGCTCGCCTTTCCGGGTCCACCTGCTGCTGAGTGCCGCCCTTTTGTTGCGGGTACACTGTTTCGCGTCAACGCTTGAGTTCTTTCCGCTTCAACCCGACTCCAAACTACCGCGACTCCTCCCCGCAGTCGCCGTCTCCTCCCTCTGCCCCCAGCCTGCTCTTTTCCATGGACATCCTCATCGCAAGCAACCCCCTCATGAAAGCAGGATACGAGTTAGAAATAAATCAAAATGAAATTTCTTGGCACAAATTTAGTTTACCTTCAAGCAGATACCGGAACGACATGGTTAATGTCAGCCGCCTCGGTTCCGCAAATTCATCGTCAGACGACATAGCTCGCGACTCGAAAGCAGTGCCATAGACGATCGGCCAGTACTCTGGCAGTGCACTCCCCCAACGAGTCTAGAACAGCCTTCGCCTTGTCGCACAAGAATCGCCGCACACGGCTCCTTGCCCGACCTCCTCCCGGATTCCCGGCGCGACCTCGAGGCCTCCGTGGATCTGGGCCCCACTTTCTTCTGAATGCCTCTTCTTCGACCTCTGGGCCTGGAGCCTTCCGCCTTTGGGCGAGTAATTGGCGCCCCGAGCGGCCTGCCCATCCTCGGTCGCTCCTTGCACAGACGGGCCGGGAAGCCGGATCTCGCACCCCGGGTCAGTGGCCGGATAGACGAGCAGCCTTCGCCGCCTCTCGCTCCTTGATCGAGGAAAGACGAATGGTGCTCTTGGGCTGCCCTGACTTCCTTTGGAGGCATCGCTTCGCATTTAAGTTCGTTAGTAAACGAAATCGTTTCTTACCACCGTGGCGGAACCAGTATAACTTACCTTCTCGGGGTTCTAAAGATGCCTTGTCGCCCGAAAAACCCGTGCATTTCAGCAAGTTCGCGGTCGTCACAAGCCTCCTCGCCCCGGCCCTCCTCCCTCGCCCAAGACTCCAAAGGATACGAGCCCGCTTGGGGTCGGGCCGAGTAAGTCTTGGCTAGTCATTCCCGTTAATCAAAGAAAACAAAAGATCGCCACATGATCATGCAAGAAACTATACTCCAAGAAAAAAACCTACTTGGTCCTCGGGAAGCGCAGAGCTGTCATAGCAAAAAGAAGAAAAACTTTGTCTCGTAGCCCTCATACATCGGGATAGGGGCCGTGTATCCCCTCGCTAGCAACAATAGGTCGCCGAGACAAATAGTATGAGTCCTTGTCCCTACTCTTTTTGAGATAGTAGGCGATGCCGAGCTCCACCGCCGCTTGGCTCGCCCAAGCCGCTACAAAGACGCGATGTACATCGCGATGCTGATGACGTACGTGTTTGGCGTGCGCCGTCAACGTGATCCCGGAAGTGATCCAGATCCGACGATGAAAGGATGGAAGGGAATCCTCCTCCACCCTTGAAGATCTCTTCGCAGATCGAGGCAAGGCTATCAGGGTGGTGGACGCTGACGACCTGGTATGGTTGAGGAACACCACGGCGCGGACGTCAAACTACCGTTTGATCCTATCGAATTCCTCTGAGGTGAGGACCGAAAAGACGCCCTCCAGGATGCTACCCCTTCGAACTCCCCGCGAGGACAAATCCGCCCCTTCTTCTTGGGTCTCCGGATGTTCGGATTTGTTCCTATTCCTCCAGCCTCTAACATCGAACAGACACGATCATTTAAAGGCCTTCGTGTTTGCCCCGAGCAAAAGGGTGGCAAGGGGGACAAATTCTTAAACCCTAACAATAACGAGCCGCCGTCCTACTCGGCCGAATCCAATGACGGGCGCGCTCCGCGAAACACCTGAGACTCAACGCCATCGCCCAATCAAGCAAATCCAAAAAAAAAAAAAGAGGAGAAGAAAATCTTACCTTTTGGGATGAGTGACCGAGGTCGAAATCAAGCCTTGCTTGTTCGAGAGCTGGGATCGAAAAGAGTGGTTTCGGTTTGCAAAGGTTTATCACTCAAACAAAAGAAATTTCTCTCATCCGAAAATGCGAAGTTTTTATATGAAATGCGAATCGACTGGTTACCTCCCTAAACCCTCCAAACGACAAATTTCCCCACTCTCTCTCCCCGCATTAAATGCGCCCCACGTCGCATTAAATGCCTTGATAATAGTCTTCGTTTCGAATGCGCCTGCGGAATCGGGTAATCGCCTAAACGGCGTCGAGTCAACACACGATGCATTTAATGTGTCCGATAAATGCTTCAACAGGCAGGTAGCGCCCGACAAAGCAGAACTGGTGTTCATTAAATCTCTAAGGCATGGTGAAGGAGCGTCCCATCGGATCCACCGTTAGGGTGAAGATTGTCAGGTCGCTTAGGCGGGGAAATGCACGAGATCGTGTTCGCCAAGGGTCCTGTGCCGAGCTCATCCCATTCGTGCCTGAGCGACCAAAACCTCCGATGTGACTTAGTTTCCAAGGTTCGATCCTCAAACCTTAAAAAACTGGGCGGCTTCGTTATGCCTCCCGGGAAGGTAAAGTAATCGACGGGAAAGTCACGTGAAGGGTGACCTGCTCCCCCGTCAGTGGCAACACGCACACGCCGACCTCCAAATAATACGGAGCTCACACGCGTCCCATTCCCCGCAATAAGTCGTGAGAAGTCACTGGGAAAAGGAAAATGGGACGTGAAGCCGGGATATTATATCCCGACAATCACACCAACCCATGGATTTAATGATGATTACACGCTGCTTTGATATAAATAAGAAGACCCTCCCTTCATTAAGGGGATTCGGCCAGTTTTACATTGAGAAGCTCTCTCTCTCCCCTGTGAACACATTTACTTTTCATAACTCTTCTGTAAGTCAGTCCGCTGTTGCGACTGACCCACACTAATATCAATACAAGTCAGTGGACGTAGGACTTGTTACCTTAGCATCCGAACCACTTAAAAAACTTCCTTTGCATTTATTTCGCTTTATATATTCCGTTTTCACGTGTATTTAACAGCCAATCAACGTTACGCACGTGATAATTTATTGGTGCCAAAACCGAGCATCAACAATCGTTAACTAAGAGATCACGCTGGCGAAAAATAAATATTAAGATGAATAACATATATTTAATCTGATTTGACAAAGTCTGATTATATCCATTAATAAGGGAGAAATTATTATAGTAATGTCAAGAGAAATTACTATATTAATATGTTTAGTGAGTATAAATTGGTAAGTGTGTTATTTAAATTATTAAATTATCTTTTAATTAAATATTGTTATTATATTATATTTTAATATTGATTATTATTTGGATTATTATAACCCCTGTATTTAAAAATTTAACAAAAATAACCCCATAATAAAAGTTTGAAGAATTAACAAAGCACCCCATCAACCCAACCATTGCTGGCCATCGGTAATCTAACTGCATACTGAAGGCAAGAAATGGCCTCCATGCGTTGTATGGCCATTTCCGACTATAGATCTAGCCAAAAATGACTAGACGTGATAGATCTGGCCGTTGACGGCTAGATCCACAGCATTGAATGTGTAATTTTTATATAAAACAAATATATTAAATACATGGATCAAATTGATATTAATGAGACGAAAAGAAGGGGCATGGGATGGGAGGGTTTGAAGTAATAGAAGAGGGGTGAAATCCTAATTTGGAAATAGGCTGGTTAAAGATTAGGAGTTTAAGGTGTGGAGTGGAGGAGATATGGAGTCTATGCATTGGCCAACTGATTTTTTCTCGTTTGCTTCTCCTTCACCGCTTCAGATAAACACTCTTTGCAGATTGATTTTTTTTTTTTTTTTTTTTTTTGCTAAACGAATTATTTTGAGTAGAAACCACATCCTTCCTTGCTTAATTATCGGAAACTTAGGCTCTGTTTGATTCACTCTTCAAAATAGCATTTTAAGTTTTTCCAATAAATTTAAACAGTTAAATTGGTTTATTCTCAAAATATTATTCTATATTATTCAACTTCTTTTAAACTCCCTAAATTTGTTAATTTAACTAAACGCCCCTAATTTTTTTTGTAGAAATTGCAAAAACACCTCAACAACCCGCATTTACTAGATTATGGCCACCAATGCCGAAAGTTGGCCGGAATCTGGTATAATAGCACACTTCAGGATAAATCTGGCCGGTAGTGTGCCGATCTAGTGTGGATCTAGTAGGAAAAGGTCGATCAATCGGCCGATTTTTTAGTCAGAGACCAATCGCCTGATCTATGGCCAATATAAGGTCGTCGTTAACCATCAACGATGACCGTATCTTTAACCGTCGTTGACTACCAAATGCGATCAGATCTAGCCATAGATCTGGTCTTTTTCGACCGGATCCACTATCGACGCATGACTAGCAAGATCCAGTCAGTCATGTACCGATACGGTGACTCTGACCACTCTCAAGCAATGATGGCTGGCTATTCATATTTAATAGGTGGATTAGGGTTATTTTTATTAACTTTTAATATTTTATTATAAGGGTATTTAGTAAATAAACAAACATAAAAATATTTTTATTAATTTATAAATAGTAAATCATAATATTCACCTTAACTTAACCTTTTTTTTTTAATATTATTCTAAAAAGTGTAAAATAATTAACCAAACCAACCCTTAAATATCATTTGACTGATCTCAATAATCTTTTATTATCCTTAATTAAAATAATAAACAATGAGGGCTGCGTTTGGTGTAATATTTTTATCCCTATTCTGGATCCTATTTTTCAAATAGCGTTTGGTACAATATTCTCAAAATATTACCCTATTTTTTTTAATTACATTTTAACCCCATAAAGTTATTAATTTCACTAAATACCCCCTAAAAAAAAGTTTAAAAATTAACAAAAACACCCCCATCAACTCAACTTGTGGGATTCTTGCCACCACCGCTCTGGTGATAGCCTTGGACCGCATAATCGCCAAATGCCCAAACTTCCCGAAACCTCCAAAGAAATGGCCTTGTTCACTGTCCCCTTTTCCACGATCCACCACTCGGATTCCGCCTTAAAAGGTTGCATTCCAAGTCGTTAAATTGACGGCCAAAGAAATGGCCGCCGATCGGGCCAACGACGGTTCCAAATCTTGGTCGCCGTTGACCAAAAACGACGGCCACATCTTTGCCGCCGCCGACGGCCAAAGATGGCCGCCGCTTACATTTTCCTACCGTCGACAACAAAACAAACGATCTGTTTTTCCGCCAGATCCACCATGGATCTAGCCTAAAAGGCCATAACGACGCGGTTACGGTATCCGACAAGTCCGTGCCGTAAGTTCTTCCTTTTTCTACGATTCCTATGGTGGCCTAATCGACGACTGCAGATGGGTGGGGGTTTTTGTCCATTTTACATGTTAGGGTCTTTATGTAAATTAGTAAACCTAAGGGCTTTTTTAAAATTTTTAAAATTTACCTCGTAATACTCCCATATCCAATAACCCAATACTATCCCTAAAATCCTATCCAAAATACTAAACCAAACACACCCGAGACTTTTGGAGAGTGGAGACTGGAGAGAAGAGGTGCACTTCCCAATAGTCAATACAATTCACCGAATGAAACTGACATGCCTTGTATAGGCTGACACAAGTAGCCCACTTTCCTAATTTTTCTAAAGCAGGTTACCCCACGCTCCAGAATTCACATGCCCTTCATAATACCAAGTCAACATAAAAACAGGAACAAATAAACAAACACAGCATGGACTCTTTCAACACAAAGCCATACTTTGTTACAAAATTTAATCTCGTGTTTGAAACGAAAATAGTAATAATAAGAAGAAAAGGTTACAGAGAGAGCAAAATCTTCAAACAAACTATACATTGTAAGCACTCATCCAACTAACATGGATGAAAACAAGCTTAGAAAGCCCCTGAAGCTATCATTCAGCTAATGTCATGGTTTGATAGAGTTTAATCTTAAATTGTCTGTTTTCTGTTGAAGTCACATGAAATTATTTTTGGAATTAATGCCCATTTTTCACATAAAATATATCTTTTATATTTGAGAGAATCAACCTAAGGCTTATAAATTAAAGATCTAGATTCTCGTTCACTAATGATATGTTTTTTATGTGTTTACCATTGGAATGATTGTTCACTTTGGGTACAAAAGGTCTTGAGGCAGAAATGAATGGACACTTCCAAAAGCTAACATTCACACTAACTCTATCAAAACTCTTCTTCTTTGCTAACAATATGATATAAGTATTACGCCGAAAGGATGTTACTGGTGAAGAAAAGGCATTGAATTTGAAGCGTTTGTGAAAGGGTAGGAGGGTCCTCAACTCATAATGGCCACTTGCCATGACCCACTTACGACCTGTTTTGGAGAGAATGCGAAGCATTAGAATGGTTAAAAATGTGACGTTGTGGCTAAAAAACAGTAAATTATGAAAAATGAATAATATCTTGACCACACATAGTACTGTTTGTTTTCTCAATGGGGTTATAATTTGAAAAATAAAAAATAAAGTTGAAAGTTAAGTATGAATCTATGGTGTCCTTAAACTGAAATCTACCTCTTGCGTTCACATTATGTGTTGGCTTTAAAACATGAACAGCTTTAAGGTTTATTCATTATTGTAAGTAACAACTTAGTTAGATTGGTCGGTTCTAAAAAATAGTAAATAAATTCAAATATTATGAAATAGTAACATTATAAAATAGATCCATCCGTCGTAATTAATTTCTTAAAGCACGCTTTGTTGTCATAAAAATTGTTCAGTTGTGTAGTTCTACATTTGCTCCCTGCTTGTTTTTGTTGTCATCTTAGTTTTATTTTCAATTAATTTCTTTCACATCCTAACACATTAAGGGAAAGATATGAGTATTCAAACTGTTGTTTTCATAAAATAACAATTTATATATTGTTGAGGAACATTTTCTCTATATATTATAATCAGAATGACAACAAGAACAATTTATAAAATCTGAAACAGTATAAATTGAGAAACAGATACATAAAATAATCATCTTATCGTTTTTGTGCAATATAGCTAGCCAGCGTATGAGTTCAAACTTTAGAGCTTTTCTAGTTTGCATAAAGAAAAAGATGGTGGACATAAAATAATTTCTAATACCTCTTTAACTATATTCATAACACATCATTTTGCTCTTTTAACGGTATATTTGATATGTTATTTATTTTCATATTGGATGTATTTCACAATTTCACAACATTTTGTGCATGTATAAATTACATGCATAAATTAAAAAAATAAAATAATTGGGTGCATGTACTAAGCATGCAACGAAAGGAAAGAAAATGAATAATCATTCATATAGATATGCATGAACTTGAGTACTTGACATGCCGTGCATAGTGTCACGCACTTAACTTCTTTGCTAAGTTCGTGCGGCCTTAACTCGTCGGAAATGAGCTAAGCAGCCTAACGCTCACAGGCTAACAGTATATGAACAAGAGAGAAGTATAGAGAAAATGTAAACTCTGTGTATTGCTGGAATTCAAGTTATATGATTTACATGGTGGAGTTGCCTATTTATAGGCTCAAGCACCTCAAATTAACTATGACTAAGTTGCTATAGCTTCAAAGCATTAAGAAAACCCCGGGTGGGACATTGGTGCACCTTGGAAACGAAGTGAGGGTGTGAGCATATGTGCAACCTTGGAAACGAAGGTGCTTAGTCGCGAACCTAGGCCCGCCGAGTCGTTAACTTAGTTCCTAAGTTAACTTAGCTCTTAAGTCTCGCTTCACCTAAGTATACTTAATCGGTAACGCAGCAAAGATGTTGGCAAGCAAGGCTGTGGGTCCGTGACATTCTCCCGCACCCTTAATGTCGCGACGCCCTGCCGCATTGTCTTTATATAACAGATCGAATCTTGGAATTGCCATAATAAGTCTTCGCCTCCCAATCAAGCTGACGTAGAAGTCCCTTCCATTTAATGAAGTATTCCCGATAGTTTGGCACACCACGTCGGCGGGCGACTGTGGCAACTATTTCTTCGATTTATCAAATGATGTTACAACCGCCGTTGGTGCTCGTTTTGAGACTCCTCGAGATGGCTCCTCCGGGTCTTCATGGAATGGCTTCAGCAAGCTTACATGAAAAACCGGGTGTATCTTCAGTTTCGGAGGGAGTTGGAGTCGATACGAAACTTTGCCAATGCGTTGAATCACTTGAAAGGGCCCTTCGTATTTGCGCACGAGGCCTTTGTGCACTTTCCTCAATGTCTTGAACTGTTGGGGCAGGGAGCTTTACAAGAACCAGATCACCCTCTTGGAACTCAACGTGCCTTCTCTTCTTGTCAGCCCACTTATTCATTCTCTTTGCTGCCTTGTGTAGGGCTGCACGAGCAAGTTCGGTTTGTTCGTGCCTAAGACTCGGGCTAACCCGTATTCACAGGCTCTTTCCATCATAGCGTGTGGCTAGGGAAAGAGGTGTGTTTGGTTGTCGTCCCATGATGATCTCAAAGGGACTTTTGTTGGTTGCCTCACTCCGTTGCAAGTTGAATGAGAATTGGGCTGTGTCAAGAAGCTTTGCCCAATCCCTCTGACTAACGCTCACGTAGTGCCGCAATACAGCTCTAACAGTGCGTTGACGCGCTCAGTCTGACCATCAGTTTGGGGATGGAAGCTTGTCGAAAAGTCTAGGTTTGATCCTAGCATCTTGAATAACTCTGTCCAAAATCTCCCGGTGAACCGAGGATCTCGATCACCTGACTATCACTTGTCGGAATGCCCCATAACTTGATGATGTCACGGAAGAAAAGCTTGGGCGCTTTTCCTCATGCAATCGGTGGATGCGAGGATGAAAGGCATACTTACTAAATCACACAATGACAATGATGCTCCCCGGACCCCTCGGACTTTGGCAAACACGTGATGAAGTCCATTGAGACACTTTCCCATGGTCTCGCATGGGCAATGGTTGAGGAACTTGCCCCGCTTGTCATTGTACTACCTTGTCTTGTCCGGCAAACAAGGCACGTGCGTACATACCCTCAATGCTATCCCGCATCCCGTGCCAATAATAGGCATTTTAAGAGAGCAAGGGTGCGTCCTCATACCCGGGATGGCTCGCCCATAAGGAGTCATGACACTCCTTGATCAGCTTCTTTCCTCGATTGTCCCATCTCGGGATGTAGGCGGTTGCCTTTGGTGTAGAGTAAGCCGTCACGCCCAAAACCTCCGGGTTTTCCCTTCTTCCACCAAGGCAATGATATTACGAGCCAATGGCCTGCGCCGGAGTCCTCGCTGATTCGGCTTCACCAATGCGCTTGTGACTTGACTAATGCTCGCCAACTCCTGGCCTTGCGACTTCGTATCGCCACTACATTGGTCTTGCCCGCTTGTACTCCAGACATAATCAAACTCTAGGCAAGAAAGTCCCCACCATCGTGCTCTGCTGGACTCAACTTCTTTTGGGTCCTGAAAGTACTTTGTTGCATGTTGTCTGTCAAAGTAACAAACTTGGACCCAAGCGTAGTGTCGCCATACTCTAAGACAATGGATGATGGTCTCATCTCCTTTTTCTTCGCATGTGGTAACGCCGCTCTTGGCCTCATTGAGCTTTCGACTCGTAAGCAATCGGATGCCCATTCCGCATGAGTACTCCCGATGGCAAAAGTCGGATGCGTCTTGTGCACTTATATGGTGAGTATGGTCCTGGGCAAGGCAAGCACAGGTTCTTTGTCGATTCACAGCCTTCAGGCCTCCTCAAAGGCTTGACACTCATTAGACCAAATCTACCCCGGCTTGCTCTTCTTGAGTAATGTCATCCAGGCGGGCCTTTGCCTTGAGTAGCCTTTGATAAACCGGACGGTAGTAGTTTACTAATCCAAGGAAGGATCGTAACTTCGGCACTTTGGTGGGTGTTTCCCACTCTTGAATGGCTTGCACTTTGCTATCCTCCATCATAAGTCCCATCCCATCCGATCTTGTGACCCAAGAACATTACCTCCGGCTTGGCGAAAGAGCATTTCTCTTTCTTGATATACTCGTTGTCCCTCAAGACTTGGAACACTTCCACGAGGTGCCGCATATGCTCCTCCAGTTTTGCTATACACCACTATGTCGTCCAAGGTAGACGCATCACTGAACCGGTCGAGGTACGGATGGAATATCTTATTCATCAAGGTGCAAAATGTGGCTGGTGCATTTGTTAGACCAAATGGCATAACCAAAAATTCATAAGACCCATACCTTGTAACACGGTGGTCTTTGCCTCCCGCCTTCGGCTATGCGCACTTGATAGTAACGACCGCAGATCCGGTTTGGCAAGATGGGCATGCCCCACCCCAATGATCGGGGGTCATGGCAATCAAAGGAATAGGATAGCTATTTTTAACGATACCTTGTTCAAGGTCGTAGTCGATGCACATGCGCAAGGAACCATCCTTCTTCCTTTGAAATAGGGAAGTGCGCCACCTAGAGGGGAGCTTTGGAGGCTTGATGAACCCGCATCAGTGTAGTTCTCGTAATCGCCTCATTAGTTCCGTGCCTCTTTGGCCTGCCATACGGTGGACCTCCCTTGGCAGGGTGGCTTCGCGCCCGGTTCCAGCTCAATCTCGGTGGTCTACCTCCCTTCTAGGTGGTAGCTCCTTTGGCGCCTCATTTGGTGAGACATCAATAAACCGCCGAGTACTTGTGCTACCTCCCAGCAGGCACCGCCTCCGGCGGGATTGGCTCCTCCGTCACGTATTGCTTAAGGATGGCCAAGTAGCTTTCCTCTTTCCTATTGATGCCTTTCTTGAACTCGCAGCAGCTGAGTGTTGTTCAAGTCTCTCGGCTTGGTGATGGGCAGTGGGCAACACAAGCTTGCTCCCCCGTCCATGATACACATGGTGTTGGTTGATGGCAATGGAAATGCCCCCGACTTGTTCCATGAACTCTAAGCCAAGAACAACTTGGTAGTCATCCATCGGCAGCCACCGAGAAACCAAGACCTTGGACCAAGTACCCATTGTGGTTCTCGACATGCCCAGCCACTCCCCGTATGCTGTGCCACCCTGGTGTTGACCTCGCCTTGATGGTGCCTCCACCTCCCGAAGCCTTGATGTCTAGGCGTGCTTCACTTACTGAAATGAAGTTATGTGAAGCACCCGTATCTACCATGGCTTTGGTGGCCTTCCCATTGATGGCCATATCAACATGAGCAACCCTTTTGTTTGGGTTTTGGGTTTTGGATTGATTCCATTGAGTTGTTGTTGCATCGATCCCATATGTGCCCCATCCACTACTACTTTGGCTTGTTCATCCCCGATGTTGGCAATGAGGGAAGTAAGAGGGCTTTCTTCGGGATGCTTTCACCCAATGAGGCCCATTGCAAATAAAGCAATTGTTGCGGGGGTTTGTTGGAGCCCTTGTCCCAAGCGTTGCCCTTGTCTTTGCCTTTGGATGAGGAGTAGTCTTCCATGGGTGTCTCGGTTGCTTTCTTTCGATCCCCACTGCCTCCCGCACCTTTAACAAAGCGTCCCCTCTTATCTTTGGATTTGTTTCAGGGCTTGGATTCTTTTTGGGGTGTCATAATCAATCAAACTTTCAAGCCAATTCTTATGGGCTGTGGCAAGATCTTGCACTCCCCGACGCCTTAGCTCTGTTTTCACCCATGTTTGCAACCCATCCATGAAATTGAAGAGCTAGTCCTTGTTCGGACATCTCCCGGGATTTCTAGTATCAAGTCGGTGAAGTCCCCGATATAATCATGGATCGTCCCCTGTTTGCTTGATCCGCGCAAGCAAGCTTCTTGCCTCATCCTCGGCATTCTCCGGGTAAAGCGCCATTTGCTCTCTTTTAAAATCATCAAAAGTAGAGATAGTGCAAATACCTTTTTCGATGTCTCCTTCTCGCCTCTCCACCACAACCTTGCGGTGTCTGTGAGATAGAGGACGCAGGTTTCAATCCTCGAGCTTTCCTCCGTGACGCCAATGGCCCCGAAGTACTTGTCTAGTCCCCCACAGTTGAAGTCCACCTCTTGTGCCCTTCGTGAGCCACCAAAACTTCTAGGCCTTGGGGACGTCAATCCTTTGGCTTTCAATGGACGCTTTGCCGGTCCTAGTAACCATGCCGCGCTTGCATCGCGCTAACTCGCTTGCACCTCGTCTAACGACCAGCGTGCTATTGATTTCGGCTTGGAACACATGACGGGTTTTGGCAAGCTCCCCCACGAACTCCTCACGGATTCTCCCCCATTTCGTCGGCGACTCTTCCATTTGAAGCAACATAGCTTTCACGGCCGGTGTGAGTTTGAAACCTCCCGACTCTAGATCATCCACTCGATGATCTAGATCCTCCGGCTAACGTGCTCACCCTTTCTTACACGAGATAAGCGTGAGTCAAACTGGAAAGAAAATCTTTGGACTTACCTCTCGCCTTCGGGTTGGGGCCTTGGGGTTGGGGTCGACTTTCTCTCCCATCGACCACGTTCGGGAAGCCCTCCCCATCTCGGTTTCTTGGTTCCTTTGGAGACGTATCTTTTGCCATTGAATGAAAACCGAGGTTATGCTAACCGAGGCTCGTACCACTTGTCACGCACTTAACTTCTTTGCTAAGTTCGTGCGGCCTTAACTCGTCGGAAATGAGCTGTATAACGCCACAAAGCAACAAGATATGAACAAGAGAAGTATAGAGAAAATGTAAACTCTGTATTCTTTGGAATTCAAGTTATATGATTTACATGGTGGAGTTGCCTATTTATAGGCTCAAGCACCTCAAATTAACTATGACTAAGCTACATGTTCCTAGATTAAGAAAACCTCGGGTGCGGACATTGGCGCAACCTTAAACGTTAGTCGTAGGGTGCTCGAGCATATGTGCAACCTTGGAAACGAAGGTGCTTAGTCGCCAACCTAGGTTGGCTGAGTCGTTAACTTAGGTTCCTAAGTTAACTTAGCTCTTAAGTCTACTTCACCCCCGAAGTATACTTAATCGGTAAGTAACGAGCAGCATGCTTGGGCAAGCAGGCTGGTCGTGACAATAGGCTGACACTGACACAAGTAGCACCTTACCCCCCCCTTCGAATGTCCTTTAATATATTAACTTAATGGCTACTTGCCAGTTGCCACTGCCCACTGGCGACCTCATAATGGTACTTGCCACTACCCACTGGCGAGTGGCGACCTCATAATGGCCACTTGTCACAGGTTTCACTTAATCTGTTTAATGTAAATGTAAGTATGTGAATTATTTATTAAATTTATGCTATTAATGTTTGTTTTATACTTCAAATTTTAGTTAGCGGCTAGTAAGATTATTGTATCACATACAATACTACTGATATTATGAATAATAAATAATATGTTGATGCTTTTGGATGATTTTATAAAGTCTTAGGTAACTTGTCATTTTCGATCTCTTCATCCTTCTTCACCATATTAGGCCTATCGCAAGTGGGACTGCATGCATTTGTTTGCTTTCGGTTGGGGTTCGTATTAATCTCAATCACCCCCAAGGGTGTGTTTGGTCAGGGCAGTTGAGAGATTAATCCGGTTATCTTTCTTGATTTCGTACATTCTTTTGCTTGGTTTCAAAGTAATTAAAGATTAGATAACTTTCATTCCCGCTAGTGATTACTTTTGATAAAATAAGATAACCTTTGGTTCAGAAAATGTTATATTATCGAGAAATATTGTATTACTAGAAAGATAGATTACTAGAGAATTTTTAGAGAAATGTGTTTGGTCGATTGAAATAAATTGATGGGTATGTTATAACAATATGTTTGGTTGGGAGGATAAATGAGTGGGTATGTTATATACATTACTAAATTGCCCTCATTTTAAAATAATAATATAATATTATTTTTATTATTATTTTATTCTATTATTTTTTAAATTATTTCTTTTAACCCCCCATATTTGAAATTTTACCAAAACACTCTAACCACATACAACTTTAATTTGTAGCGAAGTCACCCCCACTCACCCCAAACCACCACCGGCAGCCACCACCACCACCGGAAGTCGTTGTAATGGCGCATCACCATCTTGGCATTTGGCTAGTCGCACGCCGATCGTGCCTAATCCAACCCGGTATCGACCGCATTCATGGTCGTTTTACGGCTAGATCTGGCCGTTAATATGGCTATTTCACGGCCAAAGATGTGGCCGTGAAACGGCCATAGATCTGGCTATGAAAAGGCTAGACCTTTGGCCATGAAACGGTCGCCGTTTCACTACCAAAGATCTGGCCTTTTCACGACCAGATCTATGGCGTTTGCACGGCCACATCTTTGGACCATGAAACTTAACTGTGATCTCGGTCGTTTCCTTACCATAGATCACAAATCCATGGTCGAAAATGTCCTTATCGGCACACAACCAACAAGATCCTGTCGGTCTTGTGCCGATATGACGACTTTCGCCGGTGGCCAGTGGTGGTGGCTAGCGGCCGACGGTGGTCTTGGATGATTGGAGGTATTTTGTTAACTTTTAAACTTTTTTGTGGCGGGAGTGTTTTAGCTAAGTTCTCAAATGTAGGGGATCTGAGTTAATTGTTATTTGGTAGACATATGAGGGTAAATATGTCCGAAATGATAAAATATTAAGGGCAAAATAGGGTAAAAATTATGATTACCCAGGTAATCTAACATTAACACCCCTTGGGAAGGTAATCTGATTACCTCCAGAATTACCAATAGTAATTACTATTTGCAATAAAATATTACTGTAATATTATATTACTTGACAACCAAACGAGGGAATCTTGAAAATTAAACAAAGATTACAGGATTTATCTTATTTCACCCTGAACCAAACGCATCCTAAGAGTAATAAGATTATCATCATCTCACAGGATAGTATTAAAATATTAATAGGATAATCTTTATTTTACATATATTTGCCCTTTAATTATATATCATTTCTTATCCAGTTATACTCAAATATCTATCAAATAACAATTATTTATACCTTTTTTATATGAAAGTTTAGTAAATATCCTAGTCACAAAAAAATTTAAAAGTTAACAAAATACTTTTAGCCACCTAAGACCACTGCTGGCCGCCACTAACAGTCGCTTGATCAGAATGCGATGAACAGGATCTGGCCACTCATACACCAATCTAGCTTTTCTGACCAGATCAAAGGCCAAAAGCAACCAGATAGTTGTGGATCTGGTCGTAAACAGCCATAATAGATCTGGCCATATCCTTTTGAATAGATCTGGCTAGAAACAACCAAATCGTCATGGATTTTGCTGGTTCGATCTGGCGGGAAACAGTTAAAATAACGCATGGTCGGTCAGATCCCACTGATCGTTAACTGTTTTAGTGACCGATGATAGATTGGGTGGCTGAGGGTATTTTGTTAAAATTAAAATTTTTATTTTTGGGGTATTTTAGCTAAATTCTCAAATATAGATCATTAAAAGAATTTATTTAAATAATAATAATAATAATAAAGTAATTCAGTAAAAATCTCTATAATATTTTATTATTTCTAGCTAAATATCTTAATTATTTACATTCACTA
The DNA here is from genome assembly GCA_026225825.1 of Pistacia integerrima. NCBI lineage: Eukaryota > Viridiplantae > Streptophyta > Magnoliopsida > Sapindales > Anacardiaceae > Pistacia > Pistacia integerrima. Next base: position 4,474,322 of record CM047748.1, read on the forward strand.
ATCTGATCAAATATATTAATATAATATTTTCTTGTAACCTTTAAAATTATCTATTTATAAGATAATTCTTATTTTTCTGTTAATATAATATTTTTATAACCAAAGGTAGCATAAGTGAATTAACTTGTGCACACTAAGTCTTAGATAAGCTATCGCACATTTACACCAAACATATGGCCAATTTCTCTTGTTAGAAACAAAAACAGAAAAGCAAAAGACATGGTAGTGACCAAACAAAACATTGAAACGATTCAATGAACATGTTGAATAATTGATGAGAGTAAATTGCTTAAGATGCTCTTACAGACATCCCCTCATCTCTCACTTCTTTTCACATTCATTGTAGGGGAAGACGACAAACAATGGATGTGACCAAAGTTGAAGACAGCTAGATGGTATTTAATTGTTTGTAGTTGTGACAGAGAGGTAGTACAATAATTGTATTTAAAGACTCAGAAAAACATTTAAAGCTTTACAATAATTGTCTGTGGTTCTGGCAGAGCGGTAGTACAATAATGACGGAATAAGAGGATGGAAGCGGGTAAGTTGAAACTTTTTTTAGCGATAAGAAAGAAAGAAAGAAGAGTGAAAAAGCAGTAGAAAGAGGCGTTTAGAGAGGTGGAAAGGAAAGGAATGAAGAGATTAGTGATTGATGGCAGTAACGGTATGAATGAGAATGAAACAATAATAGCAATGACTGGAAACAGAGGCGGATGGCAGAATATAACAGGAGTGAAATAAGACTTTATCACTTCATTAACAGCCGTAGGAGGAACCCAAAATATAATTAAAAAAAGATTCTACTAAAGAAGTGAATAGTATTGTATATTGGCTCAAATTTGGCTAATTAGTTGTTAAGGTCAAAACAGTCTTTATGCCTTCGTAGTTCTATATAAAACTTTGTTTCTTTGTGTTAGTTGTCTTTAGAGGACGTTTGGTTCAAGAATGTTAGATTACTGAAAAGATAGATTATCTTGGAAGATTATCAGGAATCTTTAGTATGTTTGATTAGTTGGTGGGTATGTTATATTAATATGTTTGGTTATAGAGAATAAATTGGTGGGTATGCTATTTAAATTGCTAAATTGTCCCCCTTTTAAATATTAATATAAAATTATTTTTATTATTAATTTTTGAATAATTTCTTTTAACCTCCAATATTTCAAATTTAGCTAAAACACTCCGCTTATATAAAACTTTAGTTTATGACGAAATCACCCCCACCTCCTGCTGCCACCGCGAACCACTGCCGGATGTCCCTGAAAGTCCCAGTGAGTACGTCCACCGTGACCTAAGAGGCTCGCATGGCCGCTTTCTAGCCATATTGATAGCCGAAAACGGCCATATCGGGCCAGATCTGGCCAGAAAGGGTAGCCAGATCTATTCTACGGCTTTAAGGCCGAGATCCTTGGCCATTATCGACTGTGTCCGGACCAGGACGGACCCTGCAACGGCCGGTTCCCATTGATCGGCTTTGATATGGCCGTTTTTTACCATTAATATGGCCGAAAACAACCATAGCGAAGCCTCCCGGAGCCTCCCACATAATTTTCTTCTTTTTTAGGGACTCCGACGATTTTCCGACGGTGGTCCGTGGTGGTTGGCCCGCTGTCGGCGGTGGTGGCTGGGTGGCAGTGGTGGTCTGTAAATTATTTTAAATATAAGGGCATTATTGTCCAAAATTTTAATTAAACAAGGGTAAAATTGAAATATGATATTAATGTAAATTTGTTTTAAAGTAGGGGTATTATTGTCCAAAATTTTTATTAATAAGGGACAAAATTGTAATAAAAAAAGATAACTTGGTAATCTCAGAAAACCTAAGAAAATGGAGGTAATCAGATTACATCTGATATTACCAATAGTAACCACTATTGGTATTTGAAGATTATCGGTATCTTATATTATTTGACAACCAAACATGGTAATTAAGTAATATAAGATGACATTACCCCAGTAATCCCACTTAACCCCTAACCAAACGCCCCCTAAAGGTAACCGTCGCAATTAATTCCATTAATTGACCCATACAATATGATCAAAGGACACAAAAACATTTATGTCTTATTGACTATAGAAAGATAAGCAAAACCATGGTATTGATGATTAATTAGGAGATCATGCGGTACGAATAACATAGAATATAAATTACATCACAAAGAGAAACCATATTTAATATGGTTTGATACAGCTTGTTTATATCAATGAATAAGAGAGAAATCCATGATAATAATGTCAACATGAATATACCTTGTGTGTTTTTTGAAACCTCCTATAATCTTGAATTAGTTTTCATCTTTATATTTATAGGTGATACATGAGATATTATACTCTTAATATATAAAAATCATATTCTATTTATAAATCATAATAAGATTGGCATAATTATATTCCTATTTATAATTATACTACTAATTAAATAAGTATTTCTAAAGAGATACAATTTATATAGAAAAGGAGTTAAAATATCCCAATAATAGCAGAAGCAAAATTCTTGCATGAAAGTAAAAACAATAAGAAAAAAAAGTAATATCCTAGCTCCGTCATTATTTATTCCATTAATTGACCAACAAAACCTAATCAAAAGACGTAAAAACCTTTATATGTCTTATTGAATATAACAAAAGAAGCAAAACAATAGTAGTGATTTTTAGGAGATCACACGTGGTAAAAATAAACATTAAAAATAAATAACATAGAATATAAATCCCACCACGACATAATATCTGTCATCTGACGTGGTTTCACACTTGCTTTATAATTATTATTATTGGCCTCTGATATTAAACTAACCTATTAAATTTTTTTAGAAGTCCTCGCCGGGCCTCTGTAGATAACGATAACAATGTCGGTAGATATAGTTACATATAATTGAGTATTATTAGTGTTATGATCTGAGTGTTATTATCAATTTGATTCTTACAAGAACAAACACCTGATCCTCTACCCTTGAAGGAAACACAACCTTCACTGAATTATACACCTAATCGCAAAAAGAATTACAAGATTTGAGACTAAAAGTGAAAAAAACCCAGCAGAGAAAACAGTTCTCAAATGGAGTTGAAAAATCTGCTTGCAAACTGGCGATTAATGAGTTTATACACTGTTTGACCAAAGACTTGATGGCCACCGTTGGATCACAAGAAGAAGCAACGATCAGGATTCATTTATACAGAAAAAACCAAAACGACAGTGTACGTGCGCTTCACATTTAACACTTGGATACGGTTATATCAAGATAAAAGTAGCAGAAGTAATTTGAAGTCATGCCCAATGACTAACACAAACATAATCAGATCATCAAAGTAATTTATTTATTTATTTGAATATCAGTAGAAAATTGATATTTCAAAAAACAGTAGACATAAACTTTGTGTACAAAATGTATTGAGACAGAAATGAATGGACACTCACAAAAGCAAAACTCTACCAAAACTCCTCTTCTTAGCTAAAAATATGATACAAGTATGAAACAGAAAGGGTGTTACTAGTGAAGAAAAAGCATTGAATTTGAAGGGTCCCGTCCCGTCTCATAATTTAATAGCCACCTGGTTTCATTTATTGATCTGTGATATTTTTCCTTTCCTAACTTTTATCTCCAACATGTTCAGGATTATTACTCATAGATACAAAGAATACTTCATCATGTTAATTAATTTTTTTTTTTTTTTTTTTTTGGTAGAAGACGCATTTTAGTACAGTATAATACTGCACAACAAACGCGTCTTAGATCATCTTTATCATAACACCAAGTCGCTAACTTGTTTTAGTTATATTTTATTTTGAGTAATATTAACCTAAAGAAACATAAAAAAAGATAAATTCAATTATTGAAATTCATGATTCTCTCTCTTTCTCGTTTATGATTGCCCTTTTTTATCTCTTTTTCCCTTCTTTAGAAAGTTGGATTTATTTTTTGTATACCTCTTTGTAAGTAAGGTTAGTATTACTTTTTTATTTTTTATTCCGCCTATTAGCTATAAGCTCACTCTTTGCATTTGCTTTCAATCAAGATACACACGCTCAACTCAACACTATTTCCTTCATATCCCTCTCTACTCCACCTCTCTTAACCTCCTCCTCCTTTTCTACGTATGTTTTTCTGTTTTCTTCTCCTTCACCGCTTCAGAGAAGCACTCTTTGCATATTTTTTTTGTTTTGCTAAAAGAATTCGTTTGATTAGTAACTACGTCTGTTTGTTTAATTATGGAAATCTTATATTATTTTTTCGTATTATAAAATGACTTTTGTTACCCTTAATGAAATGACTTTTAGAGAGTGGAGAGAAAAGGTCCATATCCCGATAGTCAATACAATTTAATGATTGAAATTGACATTCCTTGTATATAGGCTGACACCAGTAGCCCACTTTCCAAAATTCTTTGAAGCAGGCTACCCACTCTTCACAATTCACATGTCCTTCGTTGATTAACGCTACAGTTATCCAAAGATATGCATGGAATTCGTAGAATAACATGACTAAATTTGGACACTTATCGATTATAAGTTAATATTAATTAATAATTATAATTTTGTTATATTATTAGATATATAAATTTAGTATATAATTTTTAATAATTCTATCATTTTTTTAATACCAATTCAACATAAAAAATAAAAACAAATAAACAAACACGTTACAAAAATTTATTGAAAGATTAACGAGATTGAGAATATTATCGTTTTGTTTGTTTTATTACTTTAGATATGATATTGAGAATAATATTGGGTAGTTGAATAAGAGAGTATTACAAAGTAAAATTTAAAAATTTACAAAAAAACTCATAGGTTTGTTAATTTAACTAAACACTCTAATATATAAATTTTTTATAAAATAAAAGAAACACCCCTATCCACAGTGTCAGATTCTGATCTGAAAAATAGTATTATGATATAGACCAGTCAAATCTAATGGGTAAGACATCGATGTGGTCTTTTTAGACCAGATCTACAACTAGATCTCGTCGTCAATGTCTGTAAAAATTTAAATTTGACTATCAACAACGATCAAAGATATAATCATCATTGTCAGTTAAATTAATAAACTATGATTATAAAGCTAACATGTTTGTATTATCTATAAATTATTTGAACTTATAGCAAATAAAGAATGCGAAAATTAACTTGCAATTCCAAAATTTTTCATGTTATAAAATAGTTCATATGATGGGCCACAATTTTATAGTATTAAAGATTTTGTTATTTCGAGATTCCTGGAGATATTTATATAAATATTAAAATAAAAACGGCATGTAAAATGAAGGTGTTATTGGTTGACGAAAGGGCCCAATAAAATAAACGGTTCACGTGGTTTAAACTTTAAAGAATAAAGAGACCGTACATGGTGATAATGTGGGGGCCCTGGAAAATATGCCAAATGTCTTGTGGGCCATGGTTAGCAAAGACGTTATTTATGCATGAAGAAAGCACAACTTGCATGCAAATTAAGCTACGTGAAACGTCTTCATTCTTGTGGTAATTTAAGAAAAATATATTAAACTAAAATTATTGATTAAGAAAAATGTGATACAAGATTAAGAACTATATGCTTGGAGTGAAATTTGCATATTTTCAGAATTTTTTTTTCTAAATTGAAATTAATTTTTTTTTTTTTTTGGCCAAAAGAATTGTTTTGAGCAGAAACCACGTCTTAGTTGCTTATTTCTATCCATATTCTCAATCCTATTCCCAAAATATTGTTTGTTTATTTGAGAATTATTAGTATATTTTTTTAATTACTTTTAGACTCTTTAAGTTTATTAATTTCATTAAATACAAAAAAAAAAGTTTAAAAATTAATAAAAATACCCTCATCCACCCAAACTTGCCAGATTACGGTAACCACCATCGGTGGTAGCCGGAATATGTCACAACGGCCTACAAACGATCGGAATTGGCCAGTAATTTATCGAGTGGATATGGCCATCAGCGACGACCAGATTTGGACCTTTTCAGCCTTCAACGGCTAGATTTGGCATTTTTCGGCCAGATCCGTGGTGGATCCAAAAAAGGCCATATCGACGCCCTACCCGCCAGATCCGATCAGTCTGCGTAGTAGCGCCATTTTTCGATCAGATTCTGACAGTGGTGGCCGGAATCTGGCATTGTGGGTGGGTGAGAGTGTTTTTGTCATTTTACAAAAATTTATATATTGGGGTGTTTAGTTAAATTAGTAAACCTAGGAGGTTTTTTTGAAAATTTTTAAATTTTACCTCATAATACTCCTATATTCAACTATCCAATATTATTCTCCAAATCCTATCCAAAATAATAAAACAAACTGACCATATTATTTAACATTATCTCAATAATCTTTTATTGTCCTAAGGATGCGTTTGGTTTAGGAAATGTTATATTATTGAGAAATGTTGTATTACTAGAAAAATAGATTACTAGGAAATCTTTAGAAAAATATGTTTGGTGGGTTGGAATAAATTGATGGGTATGTTATAATAATATGTTTGGTTGGGAGGATAAATGAGTGGATATGTTATATAGATTACTAAATTGCCCTCATTGTTAAATAATAATATAATATTATTTTTATTATTATTTTATTCTATTATTTTTTAAATTATTTCTTTTAACCCCCTATATTTGAAATTTTACTAAAACACCCCAACCATATACAACTTTAATTTGTAACAAAATCACCCCCACTCACCCAAGCCACCGTCGATAGCCACCACCGAAAGCCGTCGTAATGGTGCAGGACCAGCTAGATCTGGCTGGTCGTACGCCAATATGGCCTAATTCGGCCAGATCTGGTAGTGAATATAGCCGTTTCATGGCTACATCTGGCCGTTAATACGGCCATTTCAAGGCCAAAGATGTGGCCGTGAAAAGATCTTTGGTCTTTGGGTGAAATGCGATCGTTTACGGTCAAAGATCTGGCCTTTTCAAGGCCAAATCTGTGGCGTTTCACGACCACATCTTTGGCCGTGAAACGGCCAGATCTGGTTGTTTCCGGCCATGGATCACAAATCTATGGCCAGAAACGTCATTATTGGCACACGACCGGTAATATCCTGCCAGTCTTGTGTTAATATGACGAATTTCGCCGGTGGCTAGCGACCGATGGTGGTCTTTAATGGTTGGGAGTATTTTGTTAACTTTTAATCTTTTTTGTGGCGGGGTGTTTTAGCTAAATTCTCAAATATAAAAAGTTTGGGTAATTGTTATTTGGTAGGCATATGAGAACAAATATGTCTAAAATGATAAATTTTTAATGATAAAATAGGATCAAAATTAAGATTACCTTGATAATCTTATAATAACATCCCTTGAAAAAATAATTTAATTATCTTTAATATTATCAATAATAAATATCATTTATAATAAAAAGTTACATAATATCTTATTAGTTGATAACATGATAGAATTTTGATAATTAATAAAGATTACAAGATTAATCTTATAACCTCTCAATCAAAAGCGACCTTAATGAAACGATAAACAATGAGACTTGTGGAGAGTGGAGAGAAGAGGTGCACTTCCCAATAGTCAATACAATTTAATGAATGAAACTGACATGCCTTGTATAGGCTGACACAGGTAGCCCACTTTCCTAACGCGTTACCCCACTCTTCAGAATTCACATGTCCTTCATAATACCAAGTCAAATAAAAAAAAAAAAAAAAAGGAACAAATAAACGAACACATCGTGGACTCTTTCACCAAAAAGCCATACTTATTACAAAATTTCATCTCGTGTATGAAACGAAAATAGTAATAATAAGAAGAAAATGTTTATTGATACGTGATTTTTACTTCAACGAATATACATATAAAATATTAAGTTGATTAAAAAGATATATGTAAATATAAAAGAAAATGATAATAAATATAATAGGGATAGTTTTTAAAGTGATTTGGATACTAAGATAACAAATCCTACTTCCATTAATGTTTATATTGATAATAAGGGTTAGGTCGTTTTAGCTGACTGACTTTACAATGATAATATGAGGTATCAAATACTAAAAATTCTAGAGAAAGAGAGAGAGAGAGTAGCTAATCAAATGTAATATATGCGAATTCTCTTCAATGGGAAAGAGGCTCTCAATTTATAGAGGAATGGATTGAGGCAATCATCACTGAATCTGTGGATTGGTGAGATTATTCGTGTAAATCCTTATTTAAGTAACATTGCCCATCTTCTATAGTGATTTGCGCGATTTGGAGCAAGGATTGAACATGTGGGATCATCACAATTCTTGGTTGGCCTGACGTGCACCCACTATTCTGACAAAAACAGGTTGCAGACATTCCCATAATCTTACTCTTGTATACTGACTAGACCTTATATCAGGCCTTAAATTTTTTAGCCATAACAAGGTTACAGGGAGAGCAAAATCTTCAAACAAACTATATATTGTAAGCACTCATCCAAATAACATTAATGAAAACAAGCTTAGAAAGCCCCCGAAGCTATCATTCAGCTAATGTCATGGCTTCATAGAGTCCAATATTAAATTGTCTGTTTTCTGTTGAAGTCACGTGAAATTATTTTTGGAATTAACGCCCATTTTTCACCTAAAATATATTTTTTATATTGAGAGAATCAACCTAAGGCTTATAAATTAAAGATCTAGATTTTCATTCACTAATGATATATTTTTTATGTGTTTACCATTGGAATGATCGTTCACTTGTGGTACGAAAGGTCTTGAGGGCAGAAATGAATGGACACTTCCGAGAGCTAACATTCACACTAACTCTACCAAAACTCTTCTTCTCTGCTAACAATATGATATAAGTATTACACCGAAAGGATGTTACTAGTGAAGAAAAGGCATTGAATTTGAAGCGTTTGCAAAAGGGTAGGAGGGTCCTTGACTCATAATGGCCACTTGCCATGACCCACTGGCGACCTGTTTTGGAGTTTTGGGAGAGGGAGAATACGAAGCGTTAGAATGGTTAAAAATGTGACATTCTGGCTAAAAAAAATAAATTATAAATAATATCTTGACCAGACATAGTACTGTTTGCTTTCTAAATGGGGTTAAAATTTGAAAAATAAAACATAAAGTTGAAAGTTAAGTATAAATCTACGATGTCCTTAAGCTGAAATCTATCTCTTACATTCACATTATGTGTTGTCTTTAAAACATGAACAGCCTTAAGGTTTATTCATTATTCTAAGTAACAGCTTAGTTAGATCGGTCGGTTCTAAAAAGTAGAATAAGTTCAAACATTATGAAATAGTAACATTATAAAATAGATCCATTCGTGGTAATTAATTTCTTAAAGCACACTTTGTTGTCATAAAAATTGTTCAGTTGTGTAAAAATCGGTGGCGTGGGGTGGGGGGTGAGTGGTGATAATCAAAGTTTGAAAAGACCGGATCGGTCGGTAGCATAGAGAGAGTGGTGATCTAATACTTGGTTCTTGGGAAGTAAGGATGGTGGAGTTGAGTCGATCGGTCAGGTAGAGTGGAGATCCAATACTTGGTACCTGGGGAGTGAGGATGGTGGAGTTGAGTTGGTCGATCGGTCGGGTGGAATGGAGATCCAATACTTGGTTCCTGGGGAGTGAGGATGGTGGAGTTGAGTCGGTCGGTCAGTCGGTCAGGTAGAGTGAAGATCCAATACTTGGTTCCTAGGGAGTGAGGATGGTGGAGTTGAGTCGGTCGGTCGGTCGGGTAGAGTGGTTTTAGTGGAGTTGGGGCAAATGTCGGGAATGAGTACGAGAGTGCCCCAACCATGGTGATGATGCCCTAATGTGGTGTTCCGGTAAGTATACTAACCGGTGTGAACATGGCTGCCCAAGGGACGAATGCTACTAATCCGAGTGGTTCGGGCAGGCAATAGGGGAGTGGGGAAGACTCCAAAGGAGTTGGTAGTCCATCCTTGTCTAGTAGTGACTCTGAGGACGAGCCGAGTCAATACGAAAGTGGGATTCTAAGTAGGGATTATCCGCCTGTGCTTAAGGAAAATGACTTGTGGCGGCTCCGGATAATGTATTACATTCCAGATTCGATCCAGATTAGGGTGCCATGTTCGTATGAATGGGTTGACTCGGAGGTAAAAGGCTGGGTGAGTGTTGGCGATAGGGTGATCAAGTCGGAGATAGGAGAGACGACTCACACCGATGACACTTAGTTTTATTTTTCTTTTGCTCATGTATCTCGGGGCCTATGATGCCTTTTCCTGGCGTGTGTGCCTTTCATTGTATTCTGAACTTAGCTGCTTGAGGCTTCTTCTATATGGTACTTATGATTCTGTTTTTGATGCTTTTCTTTATGGTGAATGATTTGTTGATTGCTTCCTTGTTCGTAGATGTGCTAGGGGTTGAGCCGTATGCTTGTGTTATGATTTTGGTGCAGCCCAGCGGTTGAGTCGTGTGAACTCTCTATTGGGTTGGGTCGATGACTTGTCGCTTTTGAGGTGTAAGAACCCTTCACTCAATTTGGCCGACTGAATGTGTAGCTTCATGATCCGAGCAAGGCCAATCGAAGGTGTGGATCCACAAATCGGGCAAGGCTGATCTGGAGGTGAAACTGTGGATTGAGCAGGGTCGATTCGAAGGTGTAAGTATGTGGATCGGGTAGGGCCGATCCGAATGTATAAATTCGTGGATCGGGCAAAACCGATCCGAAGGTGTAAGTTCATGATCAAGCAAGGTCGATCCGAAGATGTAAATCTGTGGGTCGAGCAGGGTCGACCCGAAGGTATAAAAAATCCGTGAATTGAGCAAGGTCGATCCGAATGTGTAAATCCGTGGATTGAGCAGGGTCGATCCGAAGGTGTAACAAACATTTGATCGAGCAGTGTCGATTTGAAGTTGTAAATCCGTGGATTGAGTAGGGTCGATGCGAAGGTGTAATTAACATTTAATCGAGTAGGGTCGATCTGAAGGTGTAAATCCGTGGATCGAGCAGGGTCGATCCGAATGTGTAAATCCGTGGATCGAGCGAGCAAGGTGGATCCAAAGGTGTAATAAACATTTGATCGAGCATGGTCGATCTGAAGATATGAATCCGTGGATCAAGCAGGGTCGATCCGAAGGTGTAATTGACATTTGATTGAGTAGGGTCGATCTGAAGATGCAAATCCGTGGATCGAGTAGGGTTGATCTAAAGGTGTAAATCCATGGATCGAGCAGGGTCGATCCAAAGGTGTAAATTCGTGGATCGAGCAGAGTTAATCCGGAGGTGTAACAAACATTTGATCGAGCAGGGTCGATCTGAAGATGTAAATCTGTGGATCGAGCAGGGTCGATCTGAAGGTGTAATTAACATTTGATTGAGTAGGGTCAATCTGAAGATGCAAATCTGTGGATCGAGTAGGGCCGATCTGAAGGTGTAATTACGTGGATTGAGCAAGGTCGATCCAAAGATGCAAATCCGTGGATCGAGCAGGGTCGATCCGAAGGTGTAATTAACATTTGATAGAGCAGGGTTGATTTCGAAGATGTATATCCGTGGATCGAGCAGGGTCGATCCGAAGGTGTAATTCCGTGGATCGAGTAGGGTCGATCCGAATGTGTAATTCCGTGGATCGAGCAGGGTCGATCCAAAGGTGTAGCAAACATTTGATCGAGCAGGGTCGATCCGAAGTGTGAAAACTCATGAATCGATCAAGGCTGATTCGAAGGTGTTGCTGAATAATGCTTCATTGAATTCGGGTCATGAGACCGACTGTCTATGAAGGAGGTGGATGGGCCCACTCATCCTTTTTATATAAAAAATAAAAACACAACAAATATTTAGATTGATTTCACCTAAAAGTAGTAGCGTGTGGGATGGATTGCATTCTAACTGTGTGGGATGGATTGCATTCTAACTGTGTGGGATGGATTGCATTCTAACTGTGTGGGATGGATTGCATTCTAACTGTTGCTGATGTCTTTGCCTTTGGGAGTTTAGAGCCGGTAGGCGCCCTTCCCTGCTTTGGTGATCTTGTAGGGCCTGCAATCAATCTGAGCTTTGGCCTCCTGTCATTCTGCATTCAGTCATATCTAGCGTGAGTTGCTTAATTTATCTCATCTTCCTGCCACCTTATCTGGATCACTGCTCGGGCCAGAGCGTCTTCTATTGTGGTGCAACCCAGCTTCGACAGTTCTTTGTATAGTTCTCCATTCGGGAGGAGACCCTTCCTGAAGGCATCTACTACTGTCTCGGGGTTACATGAAGGGATGGAGATCTTCTCTTTGTTGAACCTGCTGACATACTCTCTCAGTGGCTCTCCCCTTCTTTGGTACATTCTGTATAGATCGGCCAACAGCTTCTCGAGTTTCTTGCTATTGGCGAACTGCTCCACAAAGGTGTCGATGAGCTGGGTGAATGAATCGATGGAATCGTTCGGGAGATTTGTGTACCACTGGAGTGTTGGACCAGATAGGCTCGAACCGAAACTTTGCACATGCTGGCTTCCTTCAGCGGTCGGGGTATTAAGATAGTGAACATCCGCTGCTTGTAAGAGGTTATGTGATCATCCGGATTAGTTGTGCTGTCATATGGTTTCATGTTGGGGATAGTAAACTTCTGGGGCATGTCGGCTAGCGCGATCTCATCTACAAAGGGTGAATCTGCGTAGCAATGAGGCCTGTTCTTCTTGGGGATAGTAAAAACCTTTATATGTCTTATTGAATATAACAAAAGAAGCAAAACAATAGTAGTGATTTTTAGGAGATCGCATGTGGTAAAAATAAACATTAAAAATAAATAATATAGAATATAAATCACACCACAAAAAAGACATAATATTTAAGGTGATTTCATTATTATTATTATTATTGGTCTCTGATATTAAACTAACCTATTAATTTTTTTTTTTTTAGAAGTCTTCCTCGGGCATCTGCAGATAACGATAACAATGTTGTTAGATATAATTACATATAATTGAATATTCTTAGTGTTATGATCGGAGTCTTATTATCAATTTGATTCTTACAAGAACAAACACCTGATCCCCTACCCTCGAAGGAAACACAACCTTCACTGAACTATACACCTAATCGCAAAAAGAATTACAAGATTTGAGACTAAAAGTGAAAAAACCCAGCAGAGAAACAATTCTCAAACGGAGTCGAAAAATCTGCTTCCAAACTGGCGATTAATGAGTTTATATACTGTTTGACCAAAAACTTGATGGCCACCGTTGGATCACAAGAAGAAGCAACGATCAGGATTCATTTATACAGAAAAGCCCAAAACGACAGTGTATGTGCGCTTCACATTTAACACTTGGATATGGTTATATCAAGATACAAGTAGCAGAAGTAACTTGATGTCATGCCCAATGACTAACACAAATATAATCAGATCATCAAAGTAATTTATTTATTTATTTGAATATCAGTAGAAAATTGATATTCCGAAAAAACAGTAGACATAAACTTTGTGTACAAAATGTATTGAGACAGAAATGAATGGAGACTCACAAAAGCAAAACTCTACCAAAACTCTTCTTAGCTAACAATATGATACAAGTATGAAACAGAGGGTGTTACTAGTGAAGAAAAAAGCATTGAATTTGAACGGTCCCGTCCCGACTCATAATTTAATAGCCACCTGTTTTCATTTATTGATCTGTGATATTTTTCCTTTCCTAACTTTTATCTCCAACATGTTCAGGATTATTACTCATAAATACAAAGAATATTTCATCATGTTAATATATATATATATATATATATTTTTTTTTAAAAAACGCGTTTTAATACAGTATAATACTGCACAACAAACGTGCCCTAAATCTTCTTGATCATATGAGTAATGATATGTACATTAATCAATTTATACTAATCCAAGTAGTAACATTAAAAATTTAAATTCTTTTTTAAAGATAATTTAAAATTTTTAATATTAGTATTTTGATTAATATATATTTGTTAGTACATATAATTTTATTCTTATCATATATTTTTATTATATTTTCTTTTTCATTCCGTCTATACCTATAAGCTCACTCTTTACGTTTGCTCTCAATCAAGATACACTCTCTCAACTCATCACTGTTTCCTTCATATCCCTCTTTACTCCACGTTCCTTTACCTTCTCCTCCTTTCCTACACACGTTTTTCTGTTTTTTTGGCTAAAAGAATTTTTTGTTTGTTTAATTATCGAAATCTTATATTATTTATTTTAATTATAAAATGACTTTTATTACCCTTAGTGAAATGACTTTTGGACAGTGGAGAGAAGAGGTGCATTTCCCAATGGTCAATACAATTTAATGAATGAAATTGGCATGCTTTGTATAGGCTGACAAAAGTAGCCCACTTTCCTAATATTTCTAAAGCACGTTACCCCACTCTTCACAATTCACATGTCCTTCCTAATACCAAGTCAACATCAAAATAGGAACAAATAAACGAGCACATCATGAAAATTTGTCGATAGGTTAATGAGATTGAGAATATTATCATTTCGTTCCAAATGAATATCCCACCCATACTGTACACAAACAAGCTTAGCCACAAATTGAATCATCTCATTATCCTTGTTGGGAAATAGCTGGCCAGCATATGATTTACCTTTAACTTAAACAGCTTTTCCAGCATGCATTCTAAAGCCACTTTAACCATGTTCACAACACATGTTTGCGCCTTGTTACTGTTTTTGTCTTTTTAGCTGACTTCGAGTTTTTACATTTACCAAAGAAGTTCTTCATTTCCTTTAATTTCTTTTTATTTTTTATTTTTTTAGAAAAATATATTTTTCATAGCTAACTTTATGTCCAAATGTTAAGGATTATTAGTCATAATCGTAAATACAACGAAAGCTTTATGATTATAATTTTGGTTTATTATTATCGTTATTACTATTAATCTGCAAGTTTGAATGTGTAATTTTTTATATAAAACAAATATATTAAATACATGGATCGAATTGATATTAATGAGGTGAAAAGAAGGGGCATGGGATGGGAGGGTTTGAAGGAATAGTAGAGGAGTGAAATTATAATATGGAAATAGGCTGGTTAAAGATTAGGAGTTTAAGGTGTGGAGTGGAGGAGATATGGAGTCTATGCATTGGCCAATTAATTTTTGTCTGTTTGCTTCTCTTTAACCGCTTCAGATAAACAATCTTTGCAGATTTTTTTTTGGCCAAAATAATTCTTTTGAGTAGAAACACATCCTTGCTTAATTATCGGAAACTTCTGGAGAGTGGGGAGAAGTGGTGCACTTCCCAATAGTCAATACTATTTAATGAATGAAACTGACATGCCTCATTGCCTTGTATAGGCTGACAGAACTAGGCCACTTTCCTAATTTTTCTAAAGCAGGTTACCCTACTTTATTTTTGGAATTAACGCCCATCTTTCACCTAGAATATATCTATTATATTCAAAGAATCAACCAAGGCTTACAAATTTCAGATCTAGATTCTCATTCACTAATGATATGTTTTTTTTTATGTGTTTACTTTTGAAATGATTGTTCATTTTGAGTACGAAAGGTTTTGGGCAGAAATGAATGGACACTCCTAAAAGCTAACATACACACTAACACTAACAAAACTCTTCTTCTTTGCTAACAATATGATACAAGTATGACACAGAAAGGATGTTACTAATGAAGAAAAGGCATTGAATGAAGCGTTTGCGAAAGGGTAGGAGGGTCCCTGACTCATAATGGCCACTTGCCACTGCCCACTGCGACCTATTTTGGAGTTTTTAGAGGGGAGAACGATTTATACATACCCAAGATTTATCGTAATGACAAGTTTGTACCCAAAAGGTTTTGAAATGACAAATAGGTACTTTCCGTCATGTTCTGTTAGTGATTTCTGTTTATTACTGTTTATTAATAGTGAAAAGACTAAAATACCCTTAAAAGTTTGAATTTTAGTTTTTTTATAAATTTAAAAATTTCAAAAAACCCCCTAAGTTTACAAATTTTACTAAATACCCCAATATATAAAAGTTTTATAAAATAACAAAAACACCCCCAGCGAAGTGCGATTCCGCCACCACCGCGGAATCAGAAGCAGGAAAGTTGCGTTACGACACGAGCGTCGGATCTATGTCGTAAGCAGCGTCGATCCTGGCCGGAAAAGGCCGATCTACGGCTAGATCGCGCCGTCGCCGCCGCAAAACTCCATCTGCGGTCGTGGCGGCCGGTATGTCGACTGCCTTCTGACGGCCGAGATCTCGGAGGGGCCGGCCAGATCCGTGGCGGATCACGGCAGGCTGAAAAGGCCACGGTGAATTTACGACTGATCCAGTGGGGATCAGTACGTAATGCAATACCACTTCGTTCCGCGATGGTGGCCTGGAATGCGCATTGGGGTGGTGGGGGTGTTTTTGTCATTTAACAAACTTTTTATATATGGGGGTGTTTAATTAAATTAGCAAACCTAGGGGGTTTTTTAGAAATTTTTAAATTTATAAAAAACAAAAATTGAAACTTTGAAGGGCATTTTAGTCTTTTCACTATTAATAAACAAAAATCACTAACAGAATATGACGGAAGGTACCTATTTGTCGTTTCAAAACCTTTTAGGTATCAACTTGTCATTACAGTAAACTTTGGGTATGTACAAGTCGTTCGCCCTTTTTAGAGAGGGAGAATGTGTGAAGCTTTAGAATGGTTAAATATGTGACGTTGTGGCTAAAAAACAATAAATTATGAATAATGAATAATATACATGCATAGTACTGTTTGCTTTCTCAGTGGGCTTATAATTTAAAAAATAAAAATAAAATTGAAAGCTAAGTTTGAATCTATGATGTCCCTAAGCTGCAATCTACCTCTTGCATTCACATTATATTTGGCTTTAAAACATGAACGTGCTTGAGGTTTATTCATTGTTGTGAGTAGCAAGTTAACTAGATCCATCAATTCTAAAAAGTAGTAAATATGTTCAAACATTAAGAAATAGTAACATTATAAAGTAGATCCAATTGTCGTAATTAATTTTTTAAGGCACACTTTGTTGTCATAAAAATTGTTCAGTTGTAATTGTATAATTCTACATTTGCTCCCTGCTTGTTTTGTTGTCATCTCAGTTTTATTTTCAATTAAGGGAAAGATAGAGTGTTCAAATTGTTGTTTTCATTGCCTCTAACTTTGAAGTTTTTCCAGCAGGCATAAAGAAAAAGATAAAGTCATCGATGGGCCTAGCTGCTTTTTTAGTCTTTAATACAATTATTGTGAACATAAAATAATTTCCAAAGCCTCTTTCACTGTGTTCACAATACATCATTTTTGTTACGGAAAGAAGTGAAAGATGAAGAGCATCTTAAATGGTTAAAATTTGCCAACTCTCACCGGTTATTCATCGTGTAAGACAAGATTATCATTTTAAATTTTTATTATCTTTTAACTCTTGAGATAATATCAAGGACAGAGATTAAATAACAAATTCTCCACCTCTAGATGAAATTTCTTTTTATATACGGTCATAAACTTTAAGTTGAAATTATCAAATTAATCATTTATAGTATGATTAAAGATATATTTGATATGTTATTTGTTTTCATATTCAATGTATTTCACAACCTCACAACATTTTGTGCAAGCATTGGATTTGTACGCGTTTTGGTACAGTACAATACTGCACAGCAAACGCGCCCTAGATCTTCTTTATCATATATACCAAATCCTTTTTGTTATATTTTATTATTTTTCATTCCACCTACGAGCTCACTCTTTGCATCTGCTCTCAATCAGGAAACACTCGGCTATTATTTTTCTTACTTCCCTTAAGCTATCTTTTCTACATTTTTCTGTTTTCTTCTCTTTCACTGCTTCAGAGACCACTCCTACAGATTTTTTTTTTTTGGGCTAAAAGAATTCTTTTGAGCAGAAACCACATCACTTGATTTTTCACTCTCCAATTCTCTTATTCACCCCCTTTTAAAAAAAAAAAAAAAAAATCTCTCATTTTCTTTGTTACTTGTTTAACAAAAAAAAAAAAAAAAAAGTTTTGTTATTGTTTCTGTTTTAATTTCATTTGCTTTCATTCTCTCTATTTTTCAAAGTTAAAAAAACAAGCGAAGAAGAAAGGAAAATGGTAGATATTGCCGGGAATGTTGCGGGTATTGTGAGTGCTGTTCTCGGTGTCGACAAGTGGTTTATGTACTTGTTCAACTACAAGAGCAACTTAAGAACTCTCGAAAGAGAAGTCAGGATGCTGAAGGTTAAAAAAGATGAAGTGGAGGGTAAGGTTGAAGTTGCTAGAAACAATGCGGAAGGGATTAGAAAGCCTGTTGCGGAGTGGGTAAATAATGTGAACTCCATCGTTCGTGAAGCAGAGACGTTGATTGACGAGAGAGCAAACGTCCGATGTTTCAACTTTATAGCCCGCATCAAACAGAGCAGGAAAGCATCGAGAGAGGTGGAGTATGTTTCTCAACTACTGCAGCTACAAGAAGCATTCGGCGATCAGGTTTCCCGCCCTATCATTCATGAAGACCCGAGGCTATTGAATAAAGATTACTTGGCCTTTCAATCACGATTGTCCACTTTGGAGGATGTATTGGAGGCTTTAAATAAGGCCGAGGTGGACATTATTGGGGTTCATGGGATGGGTGGCATTGGTAAGACCACCCTGGTCAAAGAAGTTGGAGGGCAGGCGAAGGAAGACAAGCGATTTGATAAGGTGATTTTTGTTGAGGTAACTGAGACTCCGAACATAGAAAAGATACGAGAAGAAATTGCGAATGACTTAGGTTTGAAATTTGAAGATAAGGAGACTGAAACTGGAAGAGTAAATAAGTTGTTTGCACGATTGAAGGAGGAGAAGACAATCCTAATAATTTTAGATAACATTTGGGTCGATCTTGATCTGGAGAATATAGGAATTCCTTTTGGTGAAAATCATAAGGGATGTAAACTATTGTTGACAGCAAGGGATCGAAACGTGTTGGACAAGATGGGTTCAAAGTCTTTCTCGATTGACGTTTTGAAGGAAGATGAAGCTTGGAACTTGTTCAGAAAGATGACAGGTAATAACGTCTTTTCCTCGTACAATTTTATTGATTTGTCACAATTTTTAATACTATGTTATAGATTTCACTCATTTCAGAGCTCCCCAGGTCTCTAAAGAAAGTTTTATTCATTTAAATTTTGTAACACATAAATATAATACTTGCTGTTTTAGTTTAATTGATTGGATCAATTTTTTTGTTTTTTTTTGGAAGTAATAATAACATGAAAAATAGTTCAATTTCACCGATATACTCGTTAACTATAGCCTTGATATATAAATATGTATACCAAAAGTTTTATGTGAATAACATGAAAAAAGGTTCAATTTCACCCGTTTACTCGTTAAAGAGGACCATCTTAAGCCTTAAACACTTCGTAAGCAGCAACTGGAAGCCACATGCACTTCTATTCCGCCACCTAAACTTTGTATCATCACTGTTTCAACTGTACAAAAATTGAATAAATGATCATTAAAGAGAAAGTCACGAGAGGATAAGAAGCGCCGATGAATATTGTGTAAAGAAAAGTGTAAATAGAAATATCATTTAAAAAAAGATGTTTTGAAATTAAGTGCTATTTATTTATATATTTAGATATACTAACAATTTTGATTGAGAATTATTTAGAATGGTGGTCTATAAAAAAAATAGATGGAGAGAAATGACAATATCACTCAATTTTTTGCACTTTATATAGGTTTTTATAGTAGTGCTTTGGAGAAATAACAGTATATTCCTTTCGTTGAATCTTCAATTAGTTTCCTCTAGCCGTTTGAAATTATTCTTTAAGATTTTAGTATTTATTTGATATTTTAAAATTTTGTTGTAAAACAAAGTCTTTAATTGCATATAAATTATAATGTACACTTCGAATCATATAATTATATATACAACACTTTAAAATATATATAAGAATGCTATTTAGCATAGGTATTTTTTCTTTTATGCAAGTCTTATTGTTGTTAGACCTTAGCCCTTTTGATCCAAATGGCCCTGTCTCTGATGAACTTTTATATATAAATATCAACACCAGTTCATGCATCAATATTATATGATCCCGTAATAATATATATTTTCATTATTTTGTCCTTTTAGCAGTGTTTTCAAATTATGCGGTCGAAAATATTCTCAAATATTTAACAAACAAAAGATATATTTACTTTTTATATGTCAAACAATAAATTTCAGAATTGATTTTGTAATTTATTCTTAAAGAATTCTAAATTAATCAACATACTTTATACAAATTTATCTTTGTACCACCTTGATTTATAATTCTCATTCCTCTTGTAGGTGAAGTTGTTGATATGCGTGAGTTGCAATCTCTGCCGAATGATGTGTGCAAGGAATGTGGTGGTCTACCTATTGCCATTGTTACAGTAGCAAGGGCATTAAAGAGCAAGAGACAACTATCTCAATGGAGGAAGGCCTTACAAGAATTGAGAAGTCCTTCCCCAACAGAGTTCAAAGGAGTGCTGAAAGAGGCATATTCAAAGATAGCATTGAGTTACAATTATTTACAAGGTGAGGAACACAAGAAAGTTTTTTTGCTATGTAGTATAATGACATATGATGCTTCCATTTCAAATTTGTTCAAATTCGTTATGGGTTTGAATATACTTGAAGGAAATAATCTTAAAATAGAAGAAGCTCGAGATAGACTAGATGCGCTTCTTCATGAACTCAAAGAATCTTGTTTATTACTTGATTGTTCTTCAAGTGAACGATTTTCTATGCATGATGTTGTTAGGGATATTGCTATAACAATTTCATATAAAGACCATCATGTACTTACGGAGAGAAATGATGTTGAAGATGAATGGAACAATGTGGATATACTCAAAAAGTGCACCACAATCTCCTTAGCTAGAAGTGATATTATTAGTAAACATTGGGCTGAAGGTTTAGAATGTCCAGAACTTGAATTTTTCTATATGGATATGGAGGATTCTTCTTTTAAATTCCCTGAGAGATTTTTCTCAGGGATGGCGAAGCTCAAAGTTTTAAGTTTGAATTTTCTTCCATCACCCATTATTCTTCCAATAGGCCTTCAAACATTGTGTTTGGATGGCAGTGAAATTGAAGAAGTTGCTATTATAGGGGAGTTGAAGAAACTAAAGATCCTTAGCTTGAGATATTGTTATAATATTAAGCAATTGCCTGGAGAAATAAGTCAACTAATTGAACTAAGGTTGTTAGATTTAAGCGACTGTGAGAATCTTGAAGTTATCACACCAGATGTCATATCAAGCTTAGTCCGATTGGAAGAATTATACATGAGTGGATGCTTTGTTCAATGGGAGGTTAGAGGACCCAATGTTAAAAGAAATAATGCTAGTCTTGAGGAGTTGCTTCATTTATCTTGTCTCACCGCTCTAGAAATAGATATTGAAGATGAGAAGATTTTGCCTAAAGGCTTTTTCTCCAAAAAGTTGGAACGATACAGTATATCAATCGGATATGCGTCTCATTGTGTTAGTTTGGGCAAGAGCTTTGAGTTTATTCAAAACAAGGGTTCAAGAGGAATCGCAATGAAGCTTAATTCTTCCATTTGCTTGGAGAAATTGCAAGGGATCAATAATGTTGAATCCTTATGTTTAGGTGAATTGCAGAATGTCAAGAGTGGTCTTCAAGAATTAGACAATGATGGTTTTTCTCAATTGAAACATCTCTGTGTCCAATATAATCATAACTTGTTGTGTCTAGTTGACTCAACAAAATGCGTAACCGCCTTCCCCCTCTTGGAGTCACTAATTCTTTGCAGGATAATTAATTTGGAGAAGATATGTAAGGGTCAACCAACAACTGATTCCTTCTGCAATTTAAAATTCATAAAAGTGAATGGTTGTGATGAATTGACAATTCTCTTCTCTTTTTCCACTGCCAAAAGTCTTCCACAACTTCAAAGACTTGAAGTGGAAGATTGCAAGAATGTGAAAGAGATTTTTGCTATTGAAAGAGAAGGTAATGTCAACAATGGCAGCGATAAGATTGAGTTCTTTCAATTACGCTTCCTGACTCTGAAACATCTTCCGAGGCTTGCAAGCTTCTGCTCAGGAATGACGACAACATCAACATCACAATCGAGGCATGATGAATTGACACTGTTTGACGAAAAGGTAAGCTTGATGATAACCTTGTACTTTTCTATTATAGATATAAACAATTTTTTGTTCTTTACTTTATCTGAGAAAATATTGAATAAACAATTAACTTTTACTGCAGCTTGTTTTCTCCAATTTGGAGGAGTTAGAAGTTGAAGATATAGAATCTGAAATGATTTGGTGCAGTCCGATGACATCATTTTATCATAATTTGACAAGCTTGTTCGTGCTGGGCTGTAGAAAACTAAAATACATATTTCCAGCTTTTATGGTTCAAAGCTTTAAGCACCTCCAACACCTTCAGATTTGTAGATGCAGAGATTTAAAGGAGATTATTGCTAATGGAGTAGAAGAAACTCCTAAGTTTGTCTTTCCACGGTTAAAGTTTTTAAAACTTGTCAACCTATCAGAACTTACGACTTTTTACCCTGGAAGACATACTTTGGAATGGCCTTTGTTAGAGAAGTTACAGGTCTGTGATTGTGAAAAAGCAAAGATATTCCCTTCAGAATGTGGTAGCTCCAATGAAAACAACACGGAGGCCCAATTTCATAATTTAGAGCCAGCCCTTTTCTTGGTAAGTACCTATTTTCTTTAGTTAATGAACAAGAAAATAAACAAAATAGAATCATTAATAAATTTAGATATATACTTTCTATCTTTTTATTTTCTGTGACAAAATTTAGATATATAAGAAAAAAATAAATTTGTAGCTTGATTTGGAAAAATTTACTATGAAATATTAGATCATCCAATATAAATATGAGACATTCTCCTCCAAAGTTAACCATCGGAAGCAGTTGATTTCAAATCAGGCATGATCCGAATTTAAAAGAACATTGTTTTGCCACGTCAATGTGTCTTTGATGTTCAATTCAACATTTTGTTCCCCTTCCGTTTCTTGTTAAAATTATAAACTATTGGAATATTAGTGTTTAACTCCAACTTGCTGTTGTCAATTGATACACAGATCAACCTCGATTTGAAGGAATTGATAGTGGATAGCATGATTCCACTTGGAATCCTTGAAAGATTTAACAACCTAGAAAAGCTCAATCTAAATGGGGATTCAGATGAAGTATTATTCTCATGTAAAGAAGAAGAGAAACATAGTGAAATACCAATGAAGATAAAACATTTAGAGCTGGATCATCTTCATCATCTAAAGTACTTGTGGAAAGAAGACTGCAAGCTAGATCCTTATCTTATGTTTCAAAATCTTACCCATCTGACAGTAACAGATTGCCATAAAATAGAGATGAGCTTAATAACACTTTCAGTTGCCAGAAGTTTGCTACAATTGAGGGAAATGAGTATCTACAGATGCGATATGATAATGGAAGTAGTAGAAGATGAGAGAGATGGAGCAAAAGATGAGATTGATTTCCCCAAATTGAAGTCGTTGTCACTTGGTTATTTAGAAAATCTCATGTGCTTCCACTCTGGGAATTCCATTTTAAAATTCCCATCTTTAGAACAATTTCAAGTGGTTACATGTCCTAATATGAAGACTTTCTCTCAAGGGGTTTTGAGCGCGCCAAAGTTACAGAAGGTAGTAGGGGGATGTTCGAAAGAGTGGTGGAAGGGTGATCTTAATTCAACTATACAACAATTATACCAAAAACAGGTATGTATTTATTTACTTAAGAAAATAACTTTCCTTTTAGTTTTTAATAGATACAGCTATTAAGATACCATTAGCCAAAAAAAAATAAAAAAATTAAATTACATCTTTTAAATTTCATAAGTAAATTCACATTTTATAGTTTCATAATGATGAGAAATAGTAAAATAATTAAAAAGGTCAAAAAAAAAAAGAAAAAAAAGAAGAATGGTAAACTAGTACATTAAATTCCAAAAATACGTTTATAATGTTCCATTCATTATTTAGTAATTGGGTGAGGCTTAGGGTAGCTCATTCTTAGCCGATACATGTAGGCCTGTGAACCCAATAGATCAGCATGTGTAGGCCCAAGGTGCATGTAGACAACCATCACTATCTCCACCACCTTTGTCATAACTTCCATACACAGAGGACCAGGATTTGATTTCCAAGCCTATAAATAGGACTTTTATTTATGTGAATGGTTAAAGTAGATTATTAATTGAATGAACATCGTTTTCTTGCATTTTTGCTTTTAAATTATTTATTTATTTTTCCCCTTATCTATCAATTTCTCTGTCAATAATTCTATCTTGTTTATTTTTAAAATCATTCTTAGATAGAACAATAGGCCACATGTGGATAGTGTGGAAGTGAAGAATTCTATCAGTTCCACAATTATTCAATATGAATCCTCCCATTTTAAACGATAAAATAGTTGCATAATGCAAAAAAAACAAAATGCCACTTTTGGTACCAAATTTTTTTTTTTTTTTCTAATGGCTGAAGTAGTAGACAAGTTATCACTATGTAGGTATTATTACTTAAACCAACCCAGCCTCCAGTTTTGCCAAACTCATAAAACCACTTAGGTATTTATAATGACGCAAAACCCCCTGTTATATAAAGTTAATAGATTCCCATTACATTTGTCAGTCTAAGGGCAAAATAGTCATAGCATGGATAAACATTAGAAAAAAAGAAAAGAAGAAAAACCAAAAAACTTGGAGAGTCCCATGAACACACATTACTATAAAGAATTTTTTAAAAGGAGTACAATTTTGGGGCAAAATTTTCCTAAAGTTCAAGCAAAAAGCCAAAATTTTAACATTTGCATTTCAAGTGTGTATTATTGATTTTTATTACCAAATGCATTATGTTATTACATAACTTAACTAACCAAGGCTGACCTAGCAAATAACAACAAACTATCAATTAATAGGAACATCAATTTTAACATGATTTATATTATTTTATTTTCAGCTTTACTATGATCCGAAGGTGTTGACATTAATTGGAAAGGACCGCAAGCAAATATGCCGATGCCAAATTCCAGATGAAACTCTTGAGATCTGTATAGACAAATCAACAAGCATTCCAGTTGAAATCCTTGAGACGTTTCACAACCTCAAACACCTTAAACTAAAAGCAAGTTCATACAAAGAGTTGCTTTCATGTGGAAATGATGATAAACGTGTTGGGACATTCACACAGTTAAAGTTTCTGGAAGTCCTTCATTGTCACAATTTGACCATTCTACTGCCATCTTCTACATCGTTTGAAAATTTACGAACTCTGAAAGTACAATGTTGTAATGGATTGAGGAGCTTATTGACATCATCAACAGCAAAAAGTCTGGTGCTACTTCGAGAAATGACAATAAAACAATGTGAAATGCTTACAGAAGTAGTAGCAAATGGGGGAGATGTAGAAGAAGTTGTAGTCTTCAGGAAACTGGAGAGTTTGTCACTTGATTGTTTAGAAAATCTCACAAGCTTCTGCTCTGGGAATGACACGTTTAAATTTCTGTCTTTGAACAGATTAATTGTGGATAATTGTCCCAAGATGGAGACTTTCTTTGGAGGAGTTTTAAGCACACCGAAGTTGCGGAAAGTAGTAACGAAGAAGTATGGTCGTGTTGGGTTTTGGGATTATGATCTCAATACAACCATAAAACAATTACCAAAAAAGGTATGTAATTATTTACTTAGAAAGTCTGTGTTTTTGTTTTTGTTGATTTGATTACCTTCACATCTAACCATTAGAATTTTTAATTGTGCTGACTAAAAATCTAAAATAATGGTTGTAGACTGAACACTTGTCAACCCCATGGCCTAGTCTTTAATTTTTTCTTTAACTGAATTAGTGATCTCAATATGCATTTATTTAATTGAATACTAAAATTGATATCTTTAATTAATCAAACAAACATTTTCTACTTTTACTTTCAATACTAAAATTGATATCTTTAATTAAATACATATTTATTACTTATTTTATTAAAAACTTATTTTAAATATATTAATTATTGGTTTTTCATAATAATTTTGTATTAAAAATCTTTATTTAAAATAAAAATGTGTATTTTGTTGACCCCAACATCTCCCATATGCTCTCTTTCTTTCGCTTAGGGCTATAAATTTAGAGAAAACATAACAGAATAGTTATTATAGTCGTTTTGAACACAGCATATAATTTTCATTTTCATGATAATGTTGAAATAGGTTAAAAAATAGAAGTTGCCTTTTCACATCATGTGTTTATTGTCATTGTCAATTGGGCTAAAAATATCTGTATGGGTAATGAAAACTATAAGAGAATTCAAAAGATGAAGCAGTCGGACAAGTTAATTAGGGAAAGCCCAACTAAATTATCCATTGTGGTCCCACATGTTATGGCCTTAATTTAAATTCCCTCGTATTTATATAATTCAACCATTCCATAAGCTTACATAAGATGTCAACTAGATTCAATTAATAGGAGAGGCCCATCTAACAGAGAGAAGTTGATAAAGGGCAAGGCTTCACTCTCTCGGCCCACTTGGAATTATTTTGCTTTTATCTTTCCTTCTTCAATTGTGATGTTGCTCTAAAAATTTTTACATCACTTATGTTTCCATCATTTCATCATTTGAGGTTGAATGGTGGAAACAATTATTTTACTTCTTAATTTATATACAGTAAAATAATATTATTGAAATAAGAATTTTGAATGCAGGTTGTTTTCCTCGATATGAATATGTCAAACCGGAGTTCAACGATATGGGACATCAAGCATACCATGTCAATGTCTTCCTCGTATCGTAATATAACGCACTTTATTTTAAGTGGTTTTAATCATCTTAATTATGTATTTCCATCTTCTCTAGTAAAAAGCTTTGAACAACTTCAAGAACTTGAGATAAGATGTTGTGAGGCTTTAAAGGAGATTGTTACGATGGATGGAGTAGAAACAACTTCTACGTTTGTCTTTCCACGAGTAACCACTTTAAAACTTGTATGGTTACCAAGACTTACATCTTTCTGTCTTGGAAAACATACGTTGGAGTGGCCGATTCTAAAGATTTTGGAGGTGCGTGAATGTCAAGTCTTCATTTCAGAACACCTGAGCTTCCATGAGGATAGTGAAGATGCCCACTCTCCCTTGTTAGTGGAAAAGGTATGAGTTTCTTTGTACTTTCTTTAATGAACTAGAAAATTGAAAACATCATTATAATACATAAATTAGATCTCTTTGATTATATGATTAATTAATATCTCTTTTTTCTTTAAAAATTAAATTGGAATTTCTCAAGAGTTAATTAATGAGATAGGTTGCTTTGAAAAATTTGTTATCATATTTCATGGAGATCTTGTGATGTGTCTCCACTGTTCAGCTCAACTTTGGGTTGCTGAGATAATCTCCCTAAATAACAATAAGTTTTTAAGTGATGTTTTTATCTCTAGAATTTTGGGGATGGCCAGTATTCACCTGACTTGAGAAACGATAGTTTACACATTTAGGCCCAGTTATTGAGGCCAGTCCAATCAGACCTAATTCTCTTGGGCTAAAGATCCATCTCCTCTTTTATATTAGGCCTGGGCCCGAAATTTAATCAATTATAGGTTCAACCCTATTTATAAACTAGGTTTTTAAAATGATTTCTAGGTATTATTTAAACTCTGAAAGAATTAGACGGTGTTTAAATAGCACCTCTCCAAATTCTATAAATCTGTATGCCCAACACGCTGATAAATTTCATAAATTATTTGGGAAGTAATTTTTAGGCCCCATTATTTTTTCTTTAACCCGCATGTTCAAATTTAAGTGAGGATATGACTGTAATTAAAAAATATTCTTCTTCTTCTTCCATATTTTTAGTTATAAAAAACTAAAAAGGTAAAATTAAATCAATATGAATTAATAATAAAAACATGTAATGAAATTAATCAATATCGTTATCATACAATTATGAATTAATTTGTTTCCAGAATCAAAACCTCAAAATTCTTACACTCAAGTAATCACTTTTAAATCTATGTTGACAAAAAGAAAAGTTTATTTAATATGTACTTCAATGTAAATATTTATTTTCAAAAATTAGGTGTGCGTAAAAAAGTTATAAATTATACTTGATCAATTGTTTAAAAAAAGTTGAGCTTTTGGATCCAATGTTAAAATAACTTGAAAATCTCATTGGAAGATATAAAATTCATACATTAGTTTGTCTTTGGCCTTTGTTTCTTGACCCATCAATTCAACATTTTTTTGTCTCCTATATTTTTGAAAATAGAAATAAAAAATTCTGGATGTTGGGTGAAATCGTTAAAAGCTATTTTAACTTCAATTTGATTTTATCTGATTAATCTGTAGATCAATTCGAATTTGGAGGCATTGAGATTGAGCGAAATAGACAGCGTGATGACATGGCAGGGCCCATTTTTAGAAAACTTCTTTTGCAAACTTAAACGTCTTGTGATCACATTCAGTCTCCATGAACCAGCAAATGTGCCAGTTGGAATCCTTCGGAGATTTAAGAATTTGGAAATGCTCAAACTACATGGGATTCAAAGTAGAGAGATATTCTTATGTGGAAAGGATGAGAAAACTATCGGGATGCCCACTCACATAAAAAGTTTAAAGCTGGATAAATGTGTTGATTTGGTGTACCTATGGAAACAAGACTCCAAAATTGCCTCTATTCTTCAAAATCTTGAAGTTCTTGAAGTTTACCGGTGTTGGAAATTGATCAATGTAGTGCCATCATCATCATCTTTCCAAAATCTTAAAGTTCTTACTGTAGCAGATTGTGGTGGAATGGTAAACTTAATAACATCTTCCGCAGCAAAAAGTCTGGTGCAATTGACAGAAATGGAAATACGAGGATGTGAAATGCTGATTGAAATAGTAGAAAATGATCAAGATGAAGCAGAAGATGAGATTATTTTCACCAAATTGAAGTGGTTGTCATTTGAAAATTTACGAAGTCTCACATGCTTTTGCACTGGGGAATACACTTTCAAATTCCCAGCTTTGGAAGGGTTAATTGTGAAAGATTGCCCGAACATGAAAACTTTCTGTGAAGGAGTCTTACGCACACCAAGATTACAAAAGGTATGGGAAGACAAATTCTTGGATATTGGAAGTTGTTCGGAGGGTAAGCTTAATACAATTATACAACAATTACACAAAAACATGGTACGTCCTCATTTATTTATTTTATTTTATATTTTTTGGTTTTTGGTTTTTATGTAATTGTTGTTGCTAAATATATAATTAAGTTGGCTCATAGAAATCTCTTTGGCGAAATTCAAATTAGAATTTTTATATTTAAAAAAATATATATAAATGAAAAAAAGTCAAATTCACGTATCATATATAAATATACATTGCATAAAAAATAATACATTGGGTTTTCAGTATCTAAAAATGTTCAATGGTCACTCAAGATTATCTGTGAAAAAATTAAGAACACTAAACGGAAAAAGAATAACAATTTCCAAATTGTAATGAAATATAAATAAAATAACAACAACTAAGATTATTATGTGGAGAAAGTAGATGAATGAAAAATTTAGTTATTGAGAAACAATCAGTTTTTAGTTTGAAATTTTGAATCTTGGTAATGGATAAGTTTTTCATGACAAATATAAATTAACCTTTATCTAAAAATAAATATTAGAGTTTTGAAATTTCATTTAATCGGAAATGCATAAAGGATAGAAGTTTAAAAAGGAAAAGATAAACATTTAATTAGATTAAATGGAGTAAATATTCCATTACATGACATTAAACTGGAACCTTAATTAGTTATTAAGGGAAAGCTTATTAAAAGTAATAAATTTCAATGTACTTATTAAAGTTTAATTAATTGGGTCTTAATTCAATGAGAAGCCTCAGCTGCTTGCCCCTGCAGCCGTGAGCCTCCTGCATGCTAACCAAGAGGGTTAATCGTGCAGAAAACCCATGGACTTGAAAACCCAAAGCGTGACAATAGTTTTTCTTCTAAAAATAAATATAATTATTACTCGCATGTTTCCTACTAAACATATATAGTATTGTGTGATATTGGTTATGGGAAACATTAATTTTAACATGCTTTATATGATTGATCTTCAGGTTCATTTCAACTCAAAGATATTGGCAATAAGTGGAAAGGACATCACACCTTCTTGGCTTGACCAGTTTTCAAGCTATGACTTTGGGAAAGGGAAATCTCTTGAGTTCATTAAGGACGAATCAACAAGCCATGCTGGGATTTTATCGAAAATACAAATTCTGAACGTGTACAAGTGTTGTAGGTTGACTACTCTAGTGCCATCTTCAGCATCTTTTGAAAACCTGACAACTTTGAGAGTATGGCACTGTGATGGATTGAAAAACTTAATTTCATTCGCAACTGCCGAAAGTTTGAAGCAACTGGAAGAAATGACTATAAAACAATGTGAAATGATGACAGAAATTGTTGCAAATGAGGGGGATGTAGAGAACGATGAAATTGTTTTTACCAAATTGTGGTCATTGTCGATTGCAGATTTAAAAAGTCTCACATACTTTTGCTCTGGAAACTACACCTTCAAATTCCCATTTTTGAGAAAAATAGAGGTGAAAAGATGCCCCAAGATGAAGACCTTTTCTAGAGGAGTCTCTAGCGCACCACTTTCACTAAGCATACATTATAACATGGAGGAGTACGATTGCAAAAAGGATGAGGATGAGGATGACAGTGAGGAAGAGTATGAGGATGAGGAAGAGTATGAGGAAGAGCATGAGGATGAAGGTGAGGATGAGCATGAGGAAGGGAATTGTGACCTAAATGAAATCATACAACAATTACACAAAAAGAGTGGTACGTATTAATTTACTTGAAACTCTTATTATCCAGAATGCTCTTTCTCAATTACATAGATTTAGTTTCCCCTTCACATCTTAGTTAATATAATTTAACAATACTTCACTTCAAAATGCCTATGGATAGAATACTACTCAATCCTCATCATCTCATCCTTAATTTTGTCTTTAGTTAATAATAGATCTTTTTATTCATCTCTAGAGGGAGTCAATAAACTCTCAAGTACAGAGCAACTACAATATTATGTATTTTTTTTTTTCTCAAATTTCCTTAATATATATATACACCACCATAATATACCATCATGATAAAACGCCATGATCAAATAAATGTTTACTTTATTTCCTCAATTTTTCTTTTAATTGATAAATTTTATTGTTCAAAGAAACCACCATAATATATATATACACCACCATAATATACCATCATGATAAAACGCCATGATCAAATAAATGTTTACTTTATTTCCTCAATTTTTCTTTTAATTGATAAATTTTATTGTTCAAAGAAACATTCTCTATAATTTTTGCATTCACTCAATGTGTTGTAATTTGTGAATATTACAGAACGTTTAGAGAAGTAAGAAATATTTGGTCAAACTCCGATGCAACCTGTGGAATAAGGCCTTTATGTACAAGGTTTGTGGGGCATTACAGTTCATGTTCCTTATGTTCAATTCGAGACCGTGAGAGGGTTCTCTGTTTTCATCTTCATTTTGCTCTGTTTTTATCTTTCCCTCAATTTGAGATTTCTACTTTGAAAGTACTTGAACACTTACGTTTCTATCGTTTGATTATTTCAGGTTGAATGTGTTAGGTGTCCAGCCAAAGTTAATTTTGAATTTCTTTTTGCTTTTTTTTTTTCTTTTCTGCGCCCGGGGGGCGTGTGGTTTGGTTGTTGTAGGTGTGGGGTACAATGGGCTAAGATGTGACTCTTTTGAGGCAACATGTTTGCATCTCTTGAATTGTAAATATAAGGAGAAAAAAGAGTTGGTTTTTGGGCAGGAGAGAAACAAAAAGGGAAAACAAGTGATAAACAGGAGAGACACATGCAACGCAGGGGAGGGAGAAAGTAATGAAAACAGTTTTTTCTGGCATTTATCCAACGATGAATCTTGCTCCGTTTTGGCTCAATTTTCATAGCGTTTTTGTCAATCACAAGATCTTTCATCCAACGATCGGTTTTTTGATAATCCTCTTCATTGTGGTGCTTTGCTGAGATCGCCCATTTTCTCTATTTGAGTGGTTTTCTATTAAAATCTATCTTCTTGATGATGATTGGTGATAGTGATGTAGCCTCTTGTTTTGTTCAGAGAAGAAATCATTGTACCAATTATTTACTATAGTGGCAGTTGAAATCGGACTACGGTCTCGTGGTTTTTCCCGTTTGGGTTTTTCACGTAAAATTCATGTCTAGCTTGCTATTGATTGATTTTATTTTGCAGTTTGATTTAAATTATTGGACTAATTTTACGAACCCATTTAAATCACACAAAGAGGGAAAAATAATTTGCTCTGCTTTTGTAGATTGTTCACTGCACCTGGTCCAGTTTTTTCCCAAGAGAATGTTGGACAATTCCTTGCCTCATTTGAGACATTACCAATTAAAACATTACGAGATTAATTAGCCTCAAGCCCTATTTGACCAGCATGCGCTCTTGCAAGCCATGCCTCTTTTCACTTGCAAAATCTCCAATACAACTCATACATCACTTCGTGCTAATCACATATATGATACATAAAATGCTATTTAACTGTTGAAACAAAGATTGATTTCTATAGTTTTTACTTTTCATTTATAACAACTTTCATATTCTTTTTCACTTTTAAAACGTGTTTTAGATATCCAAAATTCATTGTATTTCCGCTTTACACAGCAGCATAATTCATGCCTGAGACTCAGCGAAATGTTGCACTTCGATTCCCAGTTGCTGGAAAAGCAAAATGGCGTTTACCTTGTGAAAGTTACTTTGTTCCATCGTCTTTTTGGCCTTCACTACCAGCTAAACTTTTCTTCTTATCCCCAAAATCACGTGGGTTCTTTTGGTTTCCGTCAATCCTCACTGATTCTTCCTCCGGAGCTTCTCCAAATCTGATCTGTTTCCTTGCAGTTCTTTTGGTTTCCGTCAATCCTCACTGATTCTTGAACGAAATAAAGACAACAACAGGAACAAAATAATAATAGTAAAACAAAACAAACAGTAAACAAAGAAAATAATACGCGCGATTTACCCTGATTCACCCAATGTGGGCTACGTCCAGCTGAGTCAATATTATTGCAATATGCCTCACCTCTCTCGTTTACAATGAATGAATTGCTCTCTCACTCATAACAAGAGAAAAGTATGTTTATATACTAGGTTTAAGAGATTAAACCTAGTTTTACAAGGATTCCTATTCCTAAGCCCAACCCAAAAAGGAATTAATAACCCAGCGGGACCCCCGAGTGCGTCTCCGTTACCCTTTAATGCTGAAGTAGTCAACAACTCCAACAATTCTTCCTTCGGAGCTTCTCCAAATCTGATCTGTTTCCTCGTAGCTTCAAAATCAAGTGGCTGTACCTGCAAAAAGCCAATATGTTTTTAAGATTTCTTAAGTGTTCCAGGTTTCGTATTTTTGTTCCCTGATTGCAGGCATTCCTGGAAGCTTGTAGATAAATCAGAGCGTGACATTGGCTCATCTTGTTTATCCATTTCCAAAGAAGGCTCCGCAGGGTCATCCTCCCTGGGCACATTGGTTTTCCAAGTTTTCATGTGTTGATTCCTCTTCATTTACAATTTTACATCATCTTTCAACATTATAACGTCTTCTGTATTGGACCTAGCAGATGGTTCAGCAGGAGGATCCTCAGATTGGATTTCTAACATTACTGGACTCTTCCACGACAGGTTTTGGCTGTTCACCACTGGTAAAAGTTGAGACGGATTGAAGGTTCTAAGAAGATGTAGCAGGCTCCACCTTGACCTCTTTAACTGCCTTTGGCTGTTCATCCCTAGCAGAAGGATACAAGATCGCATTCACTTTGGCAACAACCGCACCTTTGCACAACCTTCCCTTATCTCATAAATTTCACATAATATTGAATCAAACAACAAACAAGCCAACAAATAGACAGGTTTCATAACAGTTTGAAAAAATAACCATTCAAAAGACTTTCAGAAAATTAACTTCACAAAACAGAGGCAAGAAAGGAAAAATTGGCAGTCAAAGAAAAGCTCATTTTGCCATTTAACAAGAAATCAGCAGCTGTTGCTCATCCCTTTACTAGAACGGAATAATTACAGAGCAAGCAAAAAGAATAAGTGCATTAAACTCACCTTTTTTTTCAGTATCAAACTTTCTCTCTGCTCCAAAACCTTGGGTAGGTTTCTTTAGAGCCTGAACAGTTGCTTCAGCAACCTATAAAGAAATAAACATTTTAAATTACAGCTATCAGTTTAGGAATTATAATCAATACAAGGCATTAACAATCTATAACCTTAACTGAGGGGATATGCAAGTATGAGGAGGTGGTAATGCTTTCTCTGGAAAGCTCCGAGATACAAATGTCAGACTCCTTTTCATCACCAATTGCTCCAGGATGCTCAAAAGGTTCATGCTAAATTTAACATTGAATGCATTGCCACCACCAACACTTCCCATTATAACATTTGTGGAAGTATCAGCAACTAAAACTTCAGATTCATCATCAAGTGCTAAATTTACTTCCGAGGCCTACACAATCAGTATTTATTTTTCTGTAAATAAATGGAAACAACAACAAAGAATTTAACAGCAAAAAGAGTTGGAACTTAGAAAGTATTTGATACAGACCTGGGTTTTAATCACACATCCACCCAACATGACACGTGTGCCTTCCCACTAACTAATTCTTGTTGGCTTGATCACCCTATGTGGATCTTCTCTTTTGCTGGCGTGATCTTCTCTCCTGCTGGTTGTTACTTGGCTTTATTCCCCCATGTGGATCTCCTCCCTTGCTTGGTGTAACGCTTTGTGATGGGTGGCCTATCAGTATCATGTTTATGGCTCAGAAAAACTACATCAAACATGGATCACCAATTAAATACTAGGACTACTTAGTCAGTGAGCAGTTACTAAACAAGCCCATTTAACATGTCATACCCTTTCAAACTGGTCTAATGCATAAAATATCGATGCGAGACTCTTTCACAATATTACTGGAGAATAAAACTTATAATTTCTGCTTGCCCAGCTCAGAACTCTCTTTTTGCTTGTTGTGAAGCACAACATAACTTCAAAATGTGCAATATATGAAAGGCCAAAGATGTATGTCACGTCTTCAAAAATAAATTTGGTTAACCTTTTATAAACCCTTCTTTTTTCTCTTTAGAGGAAATTAAAACAATATCATTACTTGAAGAAATTACAAGAGAGTGAACAAGCTGTCCACAAAAGTTAAGATCCATCTAAAGGACTGCAAAAAACAACTCAACAAAAGCTACAAACAACTCAAAATTCAATGTCAACAGCACAAAATACTTGAAAAGCTTTGGAGACTGCAGCCTGCACAGAAGCAAAAACATAAAATTATTTGGAACAAGAGCATCAGCAATAACAGCTAAAATTCATTCAAATCCTATTTCCAAATTTATACAATTATACAAGTACACTCCCTTCCCTCCATGAGGTCTAAGCAGATCAAACATGATAAATTACACATTACAGGACACACTCAATATTTCTTTTTTTTTTTTTTTTTTTGGTTCACTAGTTTTCGACATTATGAAACAATTTACTCCAGCTCAGCTTTCTTCTTATGAAGCTCATCAAGATAAGGAATTTATTGCATGGGTAAATTAATTTCTTTTTTTCATTTGGTAGACAAATGACTGGCTGCAAGATTTATGTTAATTACTAACAAAAGATAACAATCCATCATGTACAGTTTGAATATTTGGAGAATCTTGACTTGATGATACCTAGTCTATGCTATCCAATTAAACAGTCAATCTATTCAAGGCTGACAAGGGTATGATTCACTGAAACAGCTCAATACCAAGTCACCCTAAATTACTGTTACATAACTAATTCAAGGCTGACGAGGATATGATTCACTGAAACAGCTCAATACCAAGTCACCACTATATTACTGTTATGTAACTAGTTTATGCAAGTCTTACGATTTCCATTCATCCCTCTTTCAACAGTTGAGCAACGGCTTCAAAAGCAGTAGAATTCTGCATAGAATCCCTAACAATGCTAGCAACCGAGCCAAGATTACGCTCAATATATGGATGCTTCGATTTCAATAATCGACATCACTTGCTATGAGTAAGAGGCATCTATTTGGCTTTTATCACCAGAAAAAAAAATGTAAATCAGGTTAAAACTCACCAAATGTTGTGTTATAAATAACAAAAATATAATTTAAGTTAAAACAAAAATTGGAAGTAGGTTATAAAACTGTGGCAATCAGCAGATCTCCCAAGTATCATCGAATCATCTAAAAATTTAAAAGTATAATCCTTGACACAACCATACAGATGGCTATGGTGCCATTTGAGGCTTGTCAAAGATGTCAAAGAAAAGCATCTGAGTTATAGATAGTTCATTTCCTGCAGCTTACAATCCTCATGCATATAAGATGGATAATGTAAATAAAAAACAAACAACAACTTACTGCAACAATGGCAAGCTGCTGAGCATTCATTCAATTCAGCCCCGTGGAACCTATTTCAACGTATGATTAGTTTCTGTTTAGAAAATCAACAAAACAAGAGATGCAAATAAAATTTTACAAAGAAAGGATAACAAGGAATAATTTTTAATACAGGATGTTATATACAAGCAGGTAGCTGTCACCTTAACTGAGACAATAAGGAACTAACCCATATATATAGAGATAAGAACTCTCTGTCAAAAGCTATTTTTCATACAGCTGCATGCATATATCATAACTGCGCTTGTATGACCTGTTTGCAAGAGAAATTTGCTCAACATGATGAAATTATGGTCAATAATGGAAAATAAATAGAAACAACTACAAACCCCAGCCAAACTCATGAAGTACCTAACCCAACAAAAAGTAGTGCCCATGAAGTTAATTTATGATTGAAAAAATTTGAAGAAGTTGGATTGAAACAATCATTTTCTCAAAAATCTAGGCAGTGTACCCAAGACAATGAGACATGAGCGAATGTCAAACAAAGACTTCATTAACTCTAAAAAGGTTGAAAAACAGAGATGGCTTATATTATCGACATTCACAAGCAGATACATTCATTACCAACAGGAGTATCTGCACTTTATTTTCAAGAAATCAATATCAGAAAAGCAGAAGTTAGAAACAAAAAAGAGAATTAGAAAGCCAAACATATCTGAGCATCTCATCGGGAAGGGGGCGTAATCTCCAATCTGCATTCTGATGTCTGCAATGAGTTGACTGATCAACCTTAGCAGAAAGGAAGGATTAAAAATAAAATTGAAACATAAAATATAGAAAAAAAAAAAAAAAAAACCAAACTATGGAGAGAATCAGAAGTAAATTAAAGGACCTACTCTTTGTTGGCAGTAACTCCACAAAAGCGCTGTAGAAGATACTCCAAACTATTTCTCTCCAATTTCAAGACCCTTGAGGCCTAACATAAAGTCGAAGAGAAATTTCACAATCGCATATCACAATAACACCATGGTAAAACTTAAAATAAACTAAAAACATATTAGGAAAGGCAAATATAAAAGACCAGAAGCATTACAAATAAAATCATCAAAAGGGGAGAAAAAAATAAAAACAGACCCCGTATTGCGAATACATCAATATGCATAGTTGACATGAAAGACTACTTTAGTAAAATCGACTTGCTACAAACAGATTCTTTCTTGGTGGAGTCAGAAACTAATAAATGCTGCTTTTTGAAGCCAAACATTGACTGAAAAAAAAATCAAATGAATGAACAATACAAAAGCATAATATGAAACAGAACATCAGCCTAACTAATTCAGTAGCAAGCAAGTTTGAGCATCATTAATTGCAAATAAGACCATATGTGATGTCTTAAATCCAAAATTCCCAATAAAATCTAATATGAGAATTTCAATTTAACTCAAAATAAAATCCTAATTTTCAAAGTAGTGGATTCAAAGTGCAAACTTGATTGTGCACCATATCGCTTAAAGGATTGGGATCTTAACTACACTTTATCCCCAAGTATAATAGTTTTGTGCAAATAAAGTTCTCTAGAAATGTAGAAATTAAAGATGCTGCAAAGATGAAACTAATATGGTAAAATTTTTGCCTTAAGTAACCCACGTCAATGTACCAATTAAAAATAAATCAACAGTCAGCCTTTACCGCAAACTCATTTACACTCCGGAATTTAGCAGCTAACTCCTTCAAATCTTTAACTTCTTCCACAAGCTTGAATGGTGTTTCCTCCAGTGATGTGGGTTTTACAGGTTCAACATACCCAATATCTTTATGCACAAAATCCAAAACAGAGAGACTCGCCTATACACATTGAGGAACAAAAATAAGCAAAAGTATTATACATATATTCTGGGAAGGATGAAATAATAAATACATGTAAAGATAGCGCGAGAAAATTTTTTAAACTTTGTTATAGTCGAATGAGAATGAGAATGAGAACAACTATGACATACCATGAAAATCCAAACAAGTAAAGAAAAGCATCAATATCTAACCATCATTCCACCAAGTAGAAAATGGGAGAAAATTTTAAAACTATTTATCACATAGTGGTAGCATTTAAGGAGCGACTTATGGACATCAACCAGTAGGGCAAAGGGAATTCGATATAGACATATCAAGTCATCTTTTGAAAGATCTTGGCTCTATCCAAGAAACGTCATCATACGACT
Organism: Pistacia integerrima; assembly: GCA_026225825.1. Lineage (NCBI taxonomy): Eukaryota > Viridiplantae > Streptophyta > Magnoliopsida > Sapindales > Anacardiaceae > Pistacia > Pistacia integerrima. Next base: position 4,512,859 of record CM047748.1, read on the forward strand.
ACAAATCAACATCACTTGCATCTACATACGACCTAGCATATTAGCATTATCCAGGATAACATCCCCGCAATAAAGCCAAAACCTACAGTTTTCTATAATAACAAAAATTATTTGAATAAATTATTCTGAGAGTGAATAAAGCTAGTCGGTATTAGAATTCAAAGACTGAAAAGAACATGTTTTTCCTAGACCTCAAAAGCTTCTTCTGTCCAGACACTAATTACTCTCCTAATCAAATCAAATACTAAACAATAATTCGCAAAAAAGAAATGAAAAAATAATAAAAAAAACTAACCAGAGAATGAAGAAAGCGCTGATTATCCTCACTCCTCTGTAACCAAACATGCTGAAATGGCTGGTTCAAATTATTCACCAAGATATTATATTTCTCTTGAGGTTTCTTTATAGTGGGTATATGAAACGGCACTTTAGCTCTCTCTTTCTTTTCCTTTACTTTCACATTCACCGAGTCTCCCTGCACCTTCATCCGACTCACTGAGTCACCACCACCACTCACCACAGAGACAGACTCTCCCTTCTTATTCTTCCCATAAACCAACTGAAACCCATCTTCATTTCCTCCCTCTCCTTTCTTCTTACCCTTTCTCTTCTCAAATTCATCAAAGGACGACTAGTCCGAACGTCTTGGTTTACATTAACCGGCCAATCGACAACTAATCATAGAAAATTCATTTACTTTAATTTGCCTCTCAAAATGAATTTTCTACATAAATTTTTTTTAAAGTTAATTGGAGATTTGGAGTTGGATGGATTTTAAATTTCATAGAAATATTAAATATTAAAAGGTAAATTATTAATTAAAAGAATTTTTTTAATAATTAAATACGATAAATAAGAAAAGGTTCTTTTTGTGTTTGTCATTGGAATGATTATTTACTTTTTAATTAGAAATATTATAAAAAAACAAACACCTTTAAGAATATATTAATTTAAATTTCAAATGAAACCATAATATTAAGAAGTCAAATATAGTTGAAATATCCGAAAGGATTAAAGTTTTTTCTAATCTTTGTAGAAAATATATAATGATGAATAATCCAAAAAATTTCTTTTTAAGTTTCATTACTAAAGGTTTTAGTATTAATTTAAGAGAATGGATAAATAAGACTAGAAGTAAGACTCCTATATGAAAGTAAAAGCAATAAGAAAAAAAGGTAATATAGAAAGGTTTAAAATTAAATTAAACTAAGATATTAATTCTTTCTTTTTAAAGGCTTGTTTAAGCCTCTACTAGTAAGTTAAAAATATAGTAGGTGATCCCAAGATTTTAAGATATGATAAATAACCCTAAGGTTCAAACTCAAAAAATTAATAATGAAAACAAACATTCTTGATTATAAAATCAACCTCTTAGGGGGCGTTTGGTTCAGGAATGTTAGATTACTGGGAATGTTAGATTACTGGGAATGTTGGATTACTGGAAAGATAGATTACCTTGGAAGATTACTGGGAATCTTTAAGAAAATATGTTTGGTTAGTTGGTGGGTATGTTATATTAATATGTTTGGTTATGGGGAATAAATTGGTGGGTATGTTATTTAAATTACTAAATTGTCCTCCTTTTAAATATTAATATAATATTATTTTTATTATTAATTTTTGAATAATTTCTTTTAACCCCCAATATTTCAGATTTAGCTAAAACACCTCCGCTTATATAAAACTTTAATTTATGACAAAATTACCCCCACCTCCTGCCGCCACCGTGAACCACCACCGGAAAATCGTCGGAGTCCCTAAAAAAGAAGGAAATTCTGTGGGAGGCTCTGGGAGGCCTCCTATGACTCCGCCCCTACCATATCGGGAAAGTCAGATCCTCGGCCATTATTGCGATCTAGACCTAAATCGGCCATTGCGACCATGTGCGTGGTCAGGGTGCGGCGAATCTGGCCCAGATCTAGCCATTAATGGCTAGGGATCTGGTCGTTAACAGCCAGATCTGGCCTGATGGCCGAAAACGGCCATATCGAAGTGTCCCGGAGCCTCCCATAGAATTTTCTTCTTTTTTAGGGACTCCAGCAATAGTTCGTGGTGGTTGGCCCGCTGTCGGCGGTGGTGGCTGGGTGGAAGTGGTGGTGGTGGCTGGGTGGCAGTGGTGATCTGTAAATAATTTTAAATATAAGGGCATTATTGTCCAAAATTTTAATTAAACAAGGGTAAAATTGAAATAGGATATTAATGTAAATTTGTTTTAAAGTAGGGGTATTATTGTCCAAAATTTTTATTAATAAGGGATAAAATTGTAACAAAAAAAGATAACCTTGGTAATCTCAGAATACCTAAGAAAATAGAGGTAATCAGATTACCTCTGATATTACCAATAGTAACCACTATTGGTATTTAAATATTACCTCTGATATTACCAATAGTAACCACTATTGGTATTTAAAGATTATCGATATCTTATATTACTTGACAATCAAACATGATAATCAAGTAATATAAGATGATATTACCTCAGTAATCCTACTTAACCCCCAACGAAACGCCCCTTAGAGTTATATTGTAATGGCTTTCATCCAAAGATAACTTTCTTCCACTGAATGGCTTGCCACAATCGTATAACTTTTTGCCTTGGAATAAGCTTGGGGCGCTCAAATTAAAGAAGGTGAATTATTATTATTATTATTATTGAGTGATTTGGAATTTTAACTCCAATCTGATTTTTATTTGATTGATTTATAGAGTAGGAACGGACAACATGATGACATGGCAGTGCCAATTTCCATAAAACTTTTCTTGCAAATGCAAAGAAATACTCCCATGTGGAGAGGACTATAGCAATTTCCTTGGTTGCAGTCCCTGTAGGCCAATGCTGTCCAGTGCTGCAAAACAAACGCTCAAGAGTGTTTTTACCTTTCTACCCTTGAAAAGCTTTAAAATGATAGATTATAAATAATTGATTAAATCCTAGTTGCAATATTGACATAATGAAATATATATTTACAATCAAATTAATTTAATTAATTGAGTCGTAATTACATTAAAATAAATGAGAATTGATATTGAATATTAATTAAATCCTAATTTCCCTAACACATGTATTGAACCAGTTCTTTAATATTCATTCAAGAGAAACAAAACCTAGATGAAGGAAAAGACAATGACTTTGGATTAAAGAAAACTTTACAAAATTTATTAAAGAAAATATCTTCCAGGCCTAAAAAATTATAAATTTTACTCTTAAAAAAATACTAAAAACCCCCAACAAAATTTCATTTCGCCCTCAAAATATAAAAAAAAATCGAAGGGGGGAAAATAAAATTTCCAAACCCACAGGACTGGTCCTGGGCCCATAGGACCGATCCGTGTCCTAGAGTTTCTCATGGGCATGGGACCGATCCCAGGCCCATGAGCGATTGGTCCCATTTGGGACTAGTCCCAAATGGGCTCAGGCCTGGGCCTGCTTGGGATCAGTCCTTGCCTAGCTCTAGGACGAAGATATACCACTTCACCAAAGGCCAATGGTGGAGACTCAAATCTGGCCTTAGCATGTTAAGTCTAATTTGGAGAAATTGACATTAAGTGGAAAGGAGATCATACCTATATCGCAAGAGCGGTTCCAAATGATGAGGTTTGTCAAGTGAAAGTTTTGAGGTGATTAAGAATGAATCAACAAACATTCCAATTGATAAAATCTTGAAATACTTGTATTAAGAGTAAGTCCATATCAAGAGACGTTCTTGTGTAGAGAGGACAAGAAACATTCAGGGATGCTCACATAGGTAAAAGAGTTGCAGCTTTGGAGACTCTTTGGTTTGAAGTACACGTAGAAACAAAACTCTCATTAGCACTCAATTCTTCAAAATCTTGAAATGCTATATGTGTAATATTGTCACAATTTAATTAATCTTGTGCGCATCCTTTGAAAATCTAACAACTCTGGATGTACGGTGGTGAGATGGATTGATAAACTTAATATCATCCTCAACAATCAAAAGTCTAGTGAAACTTGAGAAATTGGATGTAGGACATTGTGAAATGATGATTGAAATAGTAGCTAAATGTGGGAGATGTTGAAAAAGGTTAACTTGTTTTTAGTAAATTTCACGTACAGAAACGATTTTCTTCTTCTCATCATCCTTATGACTAATTAAATCATGAAATGCAGCTATAAAACTGTCCTCATTTCTTTACCAAATTGATTGCTACTATACGTTAACAATTGTAATCCCACCATGTTTAAACTAATTTTGAAATATTGATACATATCTAAAGATTTTCAAGGATTTGATTGGACCGCTTTGAACATAGAGTGGTTTGATATCTCTACACTGCAGGTAGCTCAGAAACTTCCTGGCAGCTCATCCAACAGTGGTAGCAGATAGAACAGTAAGTCTTACTCATAGCCAGATCATTAATTAATGATAAATCGTGTGATACATCTACGTGGGAATCAATAAACTCCTAAGCGTACAGCAGCTACAATATTACAATTGGTAATTGTCTATATATATATATATATATATATATATATATATATATATATATATATATATATATATATATATATATATATATATATATATATATATATGCTGATGCTTGATTTTGATACCAACTATTCGTACATGAGAAATAGTAAGCAGGTTTAGAAGTCACACATGATTATGGAAGTATTTTGTTTAATTAGTAAAGAGTGAAGAACAATATTTGAAGTGGTTCGGATGCTCAAGGCGAATCTTACGTCCACTGATATTGTATTAATGAGAATGAAGTTAGGTCGTGTTCAGTGGGCTGAGCTACAACTTAAAAAATACAAGAGAGAGAGAGAGAGAGAGAGAGAGAGAGTATGCTATTTTAGAGTGAAATTAGTCAATCCCGCAAATGAGAGAGAATGCCTCTATTTATAGTGAGATGAGTCAAGGTAATGATTACTGAATCTGCCAGTGAGGTGGATGCCGTGCAAATCCTTCTCTGCGTCCTATTGCTCACCTGCACGACCGATTTCCTCAACTTGTATAGAGATTGGATACGTTGACCATTTCCAACCATTTGCTAACCTGGCGTATACCCACTACATTGACAGAATCATGCCACTCACGTCATCACACAATGTGGCTACATCTGAACGGTCGTGAAATCTTCTTAAGTTTTGACCACCCCATGCTGACAAGACTCTGCATCAACCCTATTTTTTCATGCATAACAATATATCACCCTAGACGTCATATGATTATATAGAAATATTTATTTTATTCAATTTTCGTCAATGATAAAACTATAATCAGTTTGTTCTTCAGAGTCATTCTCCACTGATCATGCTTTCACTTTCGATATATTTTGCATATGACTACAGAGTGTCACAGTTATTAAAACTGATTCGAGTCAAACTTCAAGGAATAAGGCCTCTATGTAGTTTGAGGCAAAGCAGTTTATATTATTTAAAATTAGTTTATAATAATATAAAGTGATATTAAGCTAACCCTGTTAGTTTTTTTTTAACAAAAGGCTTGCCCCAGCCTCTGCTGATAACTATAACAATATAATTTGAGTATTTTTGGATATGACTATTTAAGATGCAAGTTACCAAAAAAAAAAAAAAAAAAAAGGTAGAAGATTTAGAATATTAATTTAAAGTGATGCATCAATCTTGCCCAATGACAATTAAGAAAAAGCATTGAGTGTGGATATTTTATATAAAAAAATATATATAAAAAGATCAGAAGAGTAGATTTTGTACATTCCGAGGAGAAAGAGAGAGAGAGAGAGAGGCTTAAGCCCCCAACTTCGTAATTGTACACTAATAATATTTTTTATAAATTTTTTTTACAACTTTAACATAATAATTCATAATTGATCATCTTATAATTAATTAGTGAGATTTATTCAGGACTTATGTGAGTTCTGTTATAAATTAACTAATTATGAGTTATCATATTAAAGTTACGAGAGAAAGTTTGTGAGAAAGAGTCTTGCTGTTGAATTATTATTATTTTTTTTTTTAATTTCATTTTTTTCAACTGAGCTCCAACTAAGGTAGGCTTCTGATTTTGTCGTATTCTCTGGAGCGTGTGTATCTAATGAACCGAGATATGGACACGTGTCTCTCTCAGAGTGCAAAATTATTTAAAGGTCCTACATTCACACAATTCCCTCAAATCAAAAGTCTTATTCTCAAAACAAATTGATACGATGATTGATGAACACTCTTTTCTGGGACCATCTTTTTGGCCCCCCTCTAGCTCTCTGCAATCGACACGTGTTATATTCAGTTTGCTTTAGGGAGTGATTTATAGATTTTTCTTTAACATATCAAGTGGTGGCTAATGGTGGATCCTCTGCCGTTAATTTGTTTGATGAAAAAGATTCACAGCATCATGAGGATACAAACAAATGAAGTGGTAGGCTACTTTATCGAGGAGTTGGGGATAATCAGAACCGTTGATACAAATATATAATCCTAAGATTATTTAGATATGAAAATTTATCAAAGATAGACATGTATGTATTAGGATTAACAAAGGTCAAAATTGTAATTGGATTCATGTATATTTTTATGTTTCTGTCAGCAGTTGGGAATACACATTGTTTTTTGTCCTTTTGCGTGTAAAAAGTTGTATTCCTTAGGGCTATTTTTGCGTGTAGAAGATGGAAAGGAAAAAAAGCTCAAATATGCTTTTGCTTTTTTATATTCTCTTCTTTCAATATATTTTTTATTGGAATGTAAGGAGGATCGCTCGAGGAATATAACTTTAATGTAAGACTATATTTTCAAATAGATAAAAGTTTTACTCCAAGAATGGAATCATTTATCACCTTGCCTTATGAACAAGAAATACTATGTTTCAAGACATATTATTGTTTGCTTTCTCAATGGGTTTGGTGTTAATCTCAATCATGCAATATTCGATAAAACTATTATTATTCACGCTAAAATATTCGAGTGTTTGTAATTCTAACCAATCAACAGCGACCAATGCAATTGTTATAATTTAAAAAAAAAAAAAAAATAAAGTTAAAAGTTAAAGTATGAATCTATGCTGTCCTTAAGTAGCAATCTACCTCTTGCATTCACATAATTATTCACGCTAAAATATGCTTGTTTTATTGTCATCTCAGTTTTATTTTCAATTAATTTCCTTCACAGCCTAACACATTAAGGTAAAGATAAGAGTGTTCCTTCTTTTTCCCTGAAAATCAAATATCATTGATGAGCATCAATATTTTAATAATCTCATCATCCTTATGGAATATGAGTTGCCTTTAACTTTGGAGCAAGCCAGCATGAATAAAGAAAAAGAAAATGCATTTAGGCGGTGTCCTATTCGCTATTCCTATCCCCCGTGAAGCAACCCAAATACTCCAAATCTTTTTTGATATATTTTCATTCAAGAAACTCGGCTATTATTTTTCTGACTTATACCACAACTGATCCCTATTTCCTTCATATCCCTCTGACCCTCTCTACTCCACCTCCCTTAAGCTCCTCCTTTTCTACGTTTTTCTGTTTTCTTCTCCTTCACCCACTCTTGCACATCTTTTTTTTTTTTGATTTGTCAAATTTATTATGAAAAATTAGATCATCCAATATAAATATGAGATATTCTCCTCCAAAGTTAAACACCGAAACAATTGATTTCAAATCAGGCATGATTTGAATTTAAAAGAACATTCTTTTGTCACATCAATTTGTCTTTGGTGTTCAATTCAACATTTTGTTCCCCTTCAGTTTCTTGTTAAAATTATAAACTATTGGGATTCGTGTTTAATTCCAATTTGTTGTTGTCAATTGATATGCATATCAACCACAATTTGAAGGAATTGATTGTAGATAGCATGGTTCCGCTTGGAATCCTTGAAAGATTTAACAACCTAGAAAAGCTCAAACTAAATGGGGATTCAGACGAAGTATTATTCTCATGTAAAGAAGAAGAGAAACATATTGAAATACCAATGAAGATAAAACATTTAGAGCTGGATCATCTTCATCATCTAAAGTACTTGTGGAAAGAAGACTGCAAGCTGGATCCTGTTCTTCTTTTTCAGAATCTTACGAGTTTGGAAGTAACCGGTTGCCATGGAATATTGATGAACTTGATAACACCTTCAGTTGCCAGAAGTTTGCTGCAATTGAGGGAAATGACAATCAGCAAATGCAATATGATAATAGAAGTAGTAGAAGATGAGAGAGATGCAGCAGAAGATGAGATTGATTTCCCCAAATTGAAGTTGCTGTCACTTGATTATTTAGAAAATCTCATGTGCTTCCACTCTGGGGATTACATTTTAAAATTCCCATCTTTAGAAAAATTAAAAGTGATGGGATGCTTCAATATGAAGACTTTCTCTCGAGGGGTCTTGAGCGCACCAAAGTTACAGAAGGTAGTAGGGGAATATTCGAAAAAGTGGTGGAAGGGTGATCTTAATTCAACTATACAACAATTATACCAAAAAAAGGTATGTTTTTATTTACTTAAGAGAATAACTTTCCTTTTAGTTTTTAATAGGTACAGCTATTTAGATGCCATTAGCAAAAAAAAAAAAGAAAAAAATTAAATTACATCTTTTAAATTTCATAAGTAAATTCACATTTTATAGTTTCATAATGATGAGAAATAGTAAAATAATTAAAAAGGTCAACAAAAAAAAAAAAAAAAAAAAAGAATGGTAAACTAGTACATTAAATATCAAAAATCCGTTTATAATGTTCCATTCATTATTTAGTAATTGGGTGAGGCTTAAGGTATACAATGGGCTCATGCTTAGCCCATACATGTAGGCCTGTGAACCCAATAGGTCAGCATGTGTCAGGCCGAAGGTGCATGTAGTCTGTAGACAACCATCACTATCTCCACCACCTTTGTAATAACTTCCATACACAAGAGGACCAGGATTTGATTTCCAAGCCTATAAATAGGACTTTTATTTATGTGAATGGTTAAAGTAGATTATTAATTGAATGAACATCGTTTTCTTGCATTTTTGCTTTTAAATTATTTATTTATTTATTTTCCCCCTTATTTAACAATTTCTCTATCAATAATTATATCTTGTCTAATTCTAAAATCATTCTTAGATAGAACAATAGGCCACATGTGGACAGTGTGAAAGTGAAGAATTCTATCAATTCCACAATTATTCAATATGAATCCTCCCATTTTGAACTATAAAATAGTTGCATAATGTTAAAAAAACAATATGCCACTTTTGGTACCAAACTTTTTTTTTTTTTTTTTCTAATGGCTGAATTAGTAGACAAGTTATTACTATGTAGGTATTATTACTTAAAACCAACCCACCCTCCAGGTTTGCCAAACTTATAAAACCACTTAGGTATTTATAATGACGCAAAACCCTCTGTTATATAAAGTTAACAGATTCCCATTACATTTGTCAATCTAGGGGCAAAATAGTCATAGCATGGAGATAAACATTAGAAAAAAAACAAAAAAACAAAAATCTTGGAAAGTCCCATGAACACACATTACTATAAGGAATTTTTAAAAAGGAGTACAATTTTGGGGCAAAATTTTCCTGAAGTTCAAGGAAAAGGCCAAAATTCATCTATGAAGGAAATCCCTAGTAGTGACCTTAAAATCTGGACCAAAACCTAACTCAAAAACTCCACAAGTGGCTAACAAAATTTATTATTTCATTGAGACCTTTTATCAAACACTTAGTGAGCCTGAGCTTTTGACATACAAAAATCAAGTACAGCTAACAAAATCAAAACATCTACCCAATTCTAAGACAGAAGCTTGTAACTAATTATATGTATGTAATATGAATTAAAAATAAGAAGCAAAATACCAGAAAAATCCTTACAAACTGAGATGGTGGGATCTTTGAGAGATATAAAAAAGAGTATGAGCATAAAAAAGGAGGGCGTAAAAGTGATCACTTTCCATATATATATATATATATATATATTTAGTTTTAGTGTACTAATGATGAGACCAATGGCAATTGCTTAGTTACGTTTCATGGTAATTGAATTATATTTTGACTTCTAAATTTGCATTTCAAGTATGTATTATTGATTTTTATTACCAAATGAATTATGTTATTATGCAGCTTAACTAACTAAGGCTCACCCACCAAATAACAACAAACTATCAGCTACTACTAACAAAACTATAAATTTTAACATGATTTATATGATTTATTTTCAGGGTAACTTTGATCCGAAGCCATTGACATTAATTGGAAAGGACATCAAGCAAATATGCCGAGGCCAAATTCCAGATGAACCTAAGGTTGATCAAGTGAAAGCTCTTGAGATTTGTAAAGACGAATCAAGAAGCATTCCAGTTGAAATCCTTGAGACGTTTCACAACCTTAAAAGCCTTAAACTAAAAGCAAGTTCATACAAAGAGCTGTTCTCATGTGGAAATGATGATAAATGTGTTGGGACATTCACACAGTTAAAAAATCTGGAAGTCCTTCATTGTCACAATTTGACCACTCTAGAGCCATCTTCTACATCGTTTGAAAATTTAGTCACTCTGGAAGTACAATATTGTATTGGATTGAGGAGCTTATTGACATCATCAACAGCAAAAAGTCTGGTGCGACTCCAAAAAATGACAATAAAACAATGTAAAATGCTTACAGAAGTAGTAGCAAATGGGGGAGATGTAGAAAAAGATGTAGTTTTCAGGAAACTTGAGAGTTTGTCACTTGATTGTTTAGAAAATCTCACAAGCTTCTGCTCTGGGAATTACACTTTCAAATTCTTGTCTTTGCAAAGATTAATTGTGCATAATTGTCCCAAGATGGAGACTTTCTCTGGAGGAGTTTTAAGCACACCGAAGTTGCAGAAAGTAAAAAGACACGGGGATCTTCATAGATTTCCGGCTGCTGATGTTTTTGGGTGTTGGGATTATGATCTCAATACAACCATAAAACAATTACAAAAAATGGTACGTAATTATTTACTTGGAAAGTCTGTGTTTTTATTTTTGTTGATTTGATTACCTTCACATCTAACCACTAGAATTTTTAATTGTACTGACTAAAAATCTAAAATAATGGTTGTAGACTCAACACTTGTCAACCCCATGGCCTAGTCTTTAATTTTTTCTTTAACTGAATTAATGATCTCAATATGCATTTATTTAATTGAACACTAAAATTGATATCTTTAATTAAATACATATTTATTACTTATTTTATTAAGAACTTATTTTAAATATATTAATTGTTTGTTTTTCATTATAATTTTGTATTAAAAATCTTTATTTAAAATATAAATTAATATTTTATTGACTCCAACATCTCTCATATCCTCTCTTTCTTTCGCTTACGGCTATAAATTTAGAGAAAACATAACGAAATAGTTATTATATTCGTTTTGAACACAACATATAATTATCGTGATAATGTTGAAGTAGGTTAAAAAATCACATCATGTGTTTTATTGTCATTGTCAATTAGGCTAAAAATATCTGTATAATTATAAGAGAATTCAAAAGATGAAGCATTCGAACAAGTTGATTAGGGAAAGCCCAGCTAAATTATCCATTGCGGTCTCACATGTTATGGCCCTAATTTAAATTCCCCAATACTTATATATAATTCAACCATTTCATAAGCTTACATAAGATGTCAGTTAGATTCAATTAATAAGAGAGGCCCATGTAACAGAGAGAAGTTAATAAAGGGAAAGGCTTCACTCTCTCGGCCCACTTGGAATTGTTTTGCTTTTATCTTTCCTTCTTCAATTGTGACGTTGCTCTAAAATTTTTTACACCCCTTATGTTTCCATCATTTCATCATTTGAGGTTGAATGGTGGAAACGATTATTTTACTTCTTAATTTTTATACACTAAAAGAATATTATTGAAATAAGAATTTTGAATGTAGGTCGTTTTCCCTGATATGAAGGTCCCAAAATTGAGTTCAACGTTATTGGACATCCAGCATCTGACGTCAACGTCTTCCTCTTATCGTAATATAACGCACTTTATTTTGTTCGGTTTTCATCATCTGAATTATGTATTTCCATCTTCTCTAGTAAAATGTTTTGAACAACTTCAACAACTTGAGATAAGATGGTGTCAGGTTTTAAAGGAGATTGTTACGATGGAAGAAGTAGAAACAACTTCTACGTTTGTCTTTTCACGAGTAACCACTTTAATACTTGAAAACTTATCAGAACTTACATCTTTCTGTCTTGGAAAACATACAACGGAGTGGCCGGTTCTAACGACTTTGGAGGTGTATAATTGTGACAAAGTGAAGACTTTCACTTCAGAACATCTGAGCTTCCATAAGGACAGTGAAGAAGCCCACTCTCTCTTGTTAGTGGAAAAGGTACTGAGTTTCTTTGTACTTTCTTTAATAAACTAGAAAATTGAAAACATCATTATAATACATAAATTAGTTTGTCTTCAGCCTTTATTTCTTGACCCATCAATTCAACAATTTTTTTTTTCTCCTATATTTTTGAAAATAGAAAAAAAATTCTAGATGTTGGGTGACATCGTTAAAAGCTATTTTAACTCTAACTTGATTTTATCTGATTAATTTGTAGATCAATTCCAATTTGGAGGCATTGAGATTGAGCGAAATAGACAGCGTGATGACATGGCAGGGCCCATTTTCAGAAAACTTCTTTTGCAAACTTAAATGTCTTGAGATCATGAACACACATGTACCAATTGGAATCCTTCAAAGATTTAAGAATCTGGAAATGCTCAAACTACATAGGATTCAAAGTAGAGAGATATTCTTATGTGGAAAGGATGAGAAAACGATCGGGATGCCCACTCACATAAACGGTTTAGAGCTGGATACTTGTGATAATTTGGAGTACCTATGGAAACAAGGCTCCAAAATCGCCTCTATTCTTCAAAATCTTGAAGTTCTTGAAGTTTACTATTGTTGGAAATTGATCAATGTAGTGTCATCATCAACATCTTTCCAAAATCTTAAAGTTCTTACTATAGCGGATTGTAGTGAAATGGTAAACATCATAACATCTTCTGTAGCAAAAAGTATGGTGCAATTGATAGAAATGGAAATACAAGGATGCTCTATGTTGATCGAAATAGTAGAAGATGATCAAGATGAAGCAGAAGAAGAAATTATTTTCACCAAATTGAAGTGGTTGTCACTTGAAAATTTATGAAGTCTCACATGCTTTTGCACTGGGAAATACACTTTCAAATTCCCAACTTTGGAAGAGTTAACTGTGGAAGATTGCCCCAACATGAAGACTTTCTGTGAAGGAGTCTTAAGCACACCAAGATTACAAAAGGTATGGGAAGAGAAGTGCTTGAATGTTGGAAGTTGTTCGGAAGGTGAGCTTAATACAATCATACGACAATTACACAGAAACATGGTACGTCCTCAATAATTTATTTATTTATTTTTCGTTTTTATGTAATTGTTGTTGCTAGATATATAATTAAGTTGGCTCACAGAAATTCCTCAGGTGAAATTCAAATTAGAATTTTTATATTTAAGAAAAAAATATAAATGAAAAAAAGTCAAATTCACGTATCATATATAAATATACATTGCATAAAAAATGAATACATTTGGGCTTTTACTATCTAAAAATGTTCAATGGTCATTCAAGATTATTTGTAAATTAATTAAGAACACTGAATGAAAAAAGAATGGTAATTTCCAATTATTAATGAAATATAAATAAAAATAACAACAATAGCAACAACTGAGATTATTATGTGGAGAAAATAGATGAATGAAAAATTTAGTTATTGAGAAACAATCAGCTTTTAGTTTGAAATTTTGAATCTTGGTAATAGATAAGTTTTTCATGATAAATTTAAATTAACCTTTATCTAGAAACAAATATTAGAGTTTTGAAATTTCAATTAAAAGGAAATGCATAAAGGATAGAAGTTTAAAAAGGAAAAGATCAATATTTAATTGGATTAAATGGAGTAAATATTCCATTACATGACATATTAAACTGGAACCTTAATTAATTATTAAGGGAAAACTTATTGAAAGTAATAAATATCAATCTACTTATTAAAGTTTAATTAATTGGGTCTTAATTCAATTAGAAGCCTCAGCTGCTTGCCACTGCAGCCGTGAGCCTTCTGCATGGTAATCAAAAGGGTTAATCGTTCAGAAAACCCATGGACCTGAAAACCCAAAGCGTGACAACAATTTTTCTTAAAAAAATAAATATAATTATTACTCGCATGTTTCCTACTAAACATATATAGTATTGTGTGATATTGGTTATGGGAAACATTAATTTTAACATGCTTTATATGATTGATCTTCAGGTTCATTCTGACTCAGAGATATTCACAATAAGTGGAAAGGACATCACGCCTACTTAGCCTGACCAGTTTTCAAGCCATGACTTTGGAAAAGGGAAATCTCTTGAGTTCATTAAGGACGAATCAACAAGCAATGTTGGGATTTTATCAAAAATACAAAATCTACACGTGTATAAGTGTTACAAGTTGACTACTCTAGTGCCATCTTCAGCATCTTTTGAAAACCTGACAACTTTGAGAGTATGGCATTGTGATGGATTGAAAAACTTAATTTCATTCGCAACTGCCAAAAGTTTGAAGCAACTGGAAGAAATGACTATAAAACAATGTGAAATGATGACGGAAATTGTTGCAAATGAGGGGGATGTAGAGAACGATAAAATTCTTTTTAGCAACTTGTGGTCATTGTCGATTGGAGATTTAAAAAGTTTCACATGCTTCAGTTCTGGAAACTACACCTTCGAATTCCCATATTTGGAAAGAATAGATGTGAAAAGATGCCCTAAGATGAAGACTTTTTCTGGAGGAGTCTTAAGCACACCAAATTTATGGCGGATAGATTATAACATGGAGTATTATAAGAAAGAGTATGAGGAAGACAGTTGTGGCCTAAATGAAATTATACAACAATTACACAAGAAGAGTGGTAAGTGTTAATTCACTTGAAACGCTTATTATCTGGTGTGTTTTTTCTCAATTACATAGATTTTTTTTTCTCTTCGCATCTTAGTTAATATAATTTAACAATACTTCACTTCAAAATGCTTGTTGCTGGAATACTACTCAATCCTCATCATCTCATCCTTTATTTTGTCTTTAAACAAATCATCTTATTCATCTCTAGAGCGAGTCAATAAACTCTCAAGTATAGAGCAACAATATTACGTGTTTTTCTTTTCTCTAATTTCCTTAATATATGTATATACGCCACCATAAAACGTCATGATCAAATAAATGTTCGCTTTCTTTCTTCAATTTTCCTTTTAATTGATAAATTATATCAATTTATTGTTCAAAGAAACATTCTCTATAGTTTTTGCATTTACTCAATGTGTTGTAATTTGTGAATGTTACAAAATGTTCAGAGTTGTGAGAAAGATTTGGTCAAACTCCATGCAATCTATGGAATAAGGCCTCTATGTACACGGTTTGTGGGGCATTGCAGCTCTTGTTCCTTGTATTCAACTCAAACCATGAGAGGGTGGGGGTGGTGGGGTTACAATGGCTAAGATGTGACTCTTTTGGGGCAACATATTTGCCTCTCTTGAATTGTAAATAAAAAGGAGAAAAAAGAGTTGGTTTTTGGGTAGGAGCGATACATGCAACACACGGGAGGGAGAGAGTGATGAAAACAACTTTTTTCGGCAACTATCCATCAATGAATCTTGCTCCGTTTTGGCTCAAATTTTAGAGTGTTATTGTCGAAGACAAGATCTTCACATCTAACGATCTATTTCTCGATAATTCTCTTCATTGTAGTGTTTTGGTGAGACATTCCATTTTCTCTATTGAGTGTTTTCTATTAAAATCCATTGTTTTAGGATGATAATTGGTGATGTTATTATAGCCTCTTGTTTTATATAGTGAAGAAACTGTTGTACCCATTATTTAACATAGTGGAAGTTGAAATTGGACTATGATCCCATGGTTTTTCCCATTTGGGTTTTCCACGTAAAATTCATGTTTTGTATATGATTGATTGATCTTGTATTTTGCTGGTTATTTGATTTAAATTATTAGACTAATTTTGTGAACTCATTTAAATCGCACAAAGAGGGAAAACTTATTTGCTTCACTTTGTAGATTGTTCAATGGGTATTTTCTGAATATCACAAAGTACGTGAGTTGATGTAAAAACCGTGCTTTACCTAAGGATTTGTTGAAAAAGTTTTAAACTTCCTTTAGAATTAACAAGAAATTAAATAAAACCTTCATAAGTTTGTAAATTTTAGAATGAAAAGCAGCTTCCATGTATAATTATTGAAGAATACACATCAGCTCTACTTCAGCTCAGCTTACAGCCTTTCATTAATATTGTTTTAGTTAAATATTATTATAGTTAAATGTAACTACAGTTAACTGAACTAGTGGAGTTAGTTAGTGGAGTTGGTTAGTTGAATTAGTTGACTTACTTTACTAAAAGTAATTGTACAGAACTGGGCAAATTAATTGAATCTGAGGAATTCTTATTTTCTTCTTTCTACGTTTTTCCTCTCTATCAAAACCTTTTATGGTATTAGAGCTTAGGGTTTGACCTCCTAAGAATTTTTTCTTCCTTTCGTCAACAACCGATCTTGATTAGCTCATTACAGCTCATAGTCATGAATCCCAGCAGTGAATCAATGAATCCCAGCAATCAATCAACGATGAATCTCTCAGACACGAACTCGCCGCTGTATATTCACTCGTTTGATACTCCGGGGGTTGCCTTGGTAACTGAACAACTTACAGTTACTGAAAATTATGGGATCTGGAGCAGAGCCATGACAGTCTCACTTAGGGCTAAAAATAAACTTGGTTTTGTTGATGGTACATGCAAGAAACCGTCTGATTCGAGCTTAGGAGCACAGTGGGAACGATGTAATTCACTGGTCTTAGCGTGGATATTTAATACAGTGTCAAAAGAGATATTCAATGGCATAGTATATTCCACCAATGCGAATCAAGTTTGGCAGGATCTACAAGAGTAATATCACAAAGTGAGTGGTACGAGAATCTATGGGATTCACGAGAGATTGTTAACCTCACACAAGGTACTATGTCTGTAGCCATCTATTACAACAAATTAAAGGCGTTGTGGGATGAATTGAGCTCACTGATCAGTTTGTCACCACCTGATAGTTTGTCAGTGAAGGCCTATCTTGAACATTTAAATCAACAGAAATTACTACAATTTCTAATGGGATTAAATGACACTTATTCTATGGTTCGAAGCCAAATCCTATTGATGTCACCTCTGCCATCTGTTAAACTGGCATATTCTGTTGTCAATCAAGATGAGAGTCAGAGAATGCTGTCAGGAAATAATAGTGTCTCAGATGTAACCACCGCTTTGTATGCGCAGAACACACAAAAAGGGCAAAATTATAATCCCAAATATAAAGGGAAAAAGCCTTATATATAGAGTGTGAATTTTGTCATCTACCAGGGCACAAGAAAGATACGTGTTATAAGATTCATGGTTACCCGGCTGACTACAAAGGAAAAAATGGATCAAAAAACAGGGCAACAGCTAATCAAGCACATACACAGCCTGGTACAACCTCTAATACTCCTGTAGAATCAAACTCACTAGGAACAATACTCTCAGCTAAACAATACTCCCAGCTACTCCAACTTCTTGGAAAGGAGAATATCTCAACATCAGCTAATGTGGCAGGTACAGCTACATCCCTTTTCTCCTACTTTAATGATACTACAAATTGGATTATAGATTCAGGGGCAACTAATTATATGACTAATAGATTGTCTAGCTTAAATGCACCTGTTGACACAACTTCTCATCCATAAACCTATGTTGGCCTACCAAATGGAACCAAAACCAAGATTAAGCACACTGGATCTGTTAGGATAGATGAGATCAGTCTAGATCATGTATTGCATTTGCCATATTTCAAATATAATTTGTTCTCTGTTTCTCAATACACATCAGCTAATAATTGTGCAATTACCTTTTACCCTGATTTTTGCTTAATCCAGGACCTCTGGAGTGACAGGTTGAAGGGGATTGGTAAAAAATTTCAAGATTTATATTTTCATGTGGCCTTCACACAATCATCACTGCACAACTCTGACATCAAAACCATTGCCAAAATACTTTCTACACCGAATGTTTGCAACACAGCAATAAACAAGATTTCAATTCCTAGTTCTAGGGTAGTTTTTGATTTCAATGTTTGGCATAAAAGATTAACGCATGTCCCAAATCCTATTCTAAAACAAATGGTTAATGATTTGTCAATAGACAATTCTACATATTTTCCAATCTGTCCCTTGGCAAAACAAGCCAGAACACCTTTTCCCTTAAGCCAAAGTATTTCAAATTCAGTTTTTGATCTTTTACATATGGATGTATGGGGTCCCTATAAAGTACCTACTTTTGGAAATGCAAGATATTTCTTTACAATAGTGGATGATTGTACTACAGTGACATGGATTTTCTTAATGCAATTTAAATCTGATGTTTTTCAATTGCTTAAAAATTTCTTACTCATGGTTCAAAATCAGTTTAATGTAACACCTAAATGCATTCGTTCTGATAATGGCTTAGAGTTTTTTAATAGAATTGTCATGATTTGTTAGCAAACCTAGGTATTCAACACCAAAGTTCATACATTTACTCTCCACAACAAAATGGTATTGTGGAGAGAAAACACAGACACATTTTACCGGTTGCTAAAGCCTTAAAGTTTCACTCAAAATTACCACACACACTTTGGGGCTACTGTATTCAAATAGCAGTCTATCTAATTAATAGGTGTCCAACCCCTGTCCTCAAAGGTCTCTCACCCTTTGAAAAATTATTTGGCAAAACTCCTTCCTTGACACATTTTAGAGTCTTTGGTTGCTTAGCTTATTCCACAATCCTTACTCCTAAAGACAAATTTACCCCCAAGTCTATTCCATGTGTTTTTGTAGGATACTCCTTAAATAAAAAGGGATATTTGTTGTACAACTTAGACACCCCGTACAGTTCATACCACCTGAGATGTGAGTTTTTATGAACATATTTTTCCTTTCAGCTTGTCCAAAACAGAATTTTCAGTTTTTCCATTTGATTCTTTTCTAGAAGTCGATTGTTCCAATACACCTCTTTCACAACCTTGCATACATGTAGATGGTTTTCCAGGTCATACATCAGATCCAGTTGTGTCTCCTCACTCACATATACCTTCTCCAACAGATTCTACAACTGATACTTCAGTTCAGCCCTCTCCCATACCTTTAAGAAAATCCACCAGAATTACAAAACCTCCAATCTGGACTACAGACTACCATTGTCCTACACTTCCTCTTCCTCACAAACTCACTTAGTCAAATATCCAATTTCCAATTCTGTAAATTATAGTCACCTTTCACCCACTTACCAAGCCTACCTTAGTAAAATTTCTTCCCTTACTGAACCAGATAGTTTTTCCCAAGCATCCAAAGATCCTAACTGGGTAGAAGCTATGTCAAAGGAAATTAAAGCTCTAGAGAACAATCATACTTGGTTATTGGTTCCATTGCCGCCTGGTAAAAGTCCCATAGGATGTAAATGGGTATACAAATTGAAGTTTAATGTTCATGGCACCTTGGAGAGGTATAAAGCCAGGTTGGTGGCTAAAGGTTACACACAACAGGCTGGAATTGATTATGAGGAAACATTCTCCCCTGTTGTTAAAATGGTAACTGTCAGGACCATTCTTTCTTTAGCTTCACTTTATGATTGGCCCTTTTATCACCTTGATGTGGATAATGCATTCTTACAAGGTGATTTATCAGAGGAAATTTATATGTCTTTGCCTCCAGGTTTTCATAAACCTTCTAGATAACATTTGGTTTGCAGACTTCACAATTCCTTATATGGACTTAAACAGGCTTCTCGAGCCTGGAATTTTAAACTCACTTCAGCCTTGCTTCAGGGAGGATTTTCCCAAGCAAAATTAGATTATTCTCTCTTTATCAAACGACATAAAACTCACATTGTGGTGATTCTAGTTTATGTTGATGACATAGTCATCACTAGGAGTAATTCAGATCTGATTCATGATACAAAAAGGTTACTTCGGTCGAATTTTAAGCTTAAGGATCTTGGACTACTTAGGTATTTCCTTGGTTTGGAGGTGGCTAGGTCTGATAAAGGGATTTCCATTTGCCAACGCAAGTATGCTTTAGAATTAATTTCTGCTACTGGTTTATCAAGTAGCAAACTTGCTGTTATTCCTATTGATCAGCACATTAAGTTCACCTCTTTGGAATATGATAAGCAGTTCAATGTTCCTGAAGATCCCTTACTCAATGATGCTTCCGCTTATCAAAAATTAATTGGTAAACTGCTGTACTTATGCATGACTCGCCCTGATTTAAGCTATTCAGTCCACTTGTTGAGTCAGTTTATGCATGCTCCTAAGGATTCACATATGCAGGTTACTTTAAAGATTGTGAAATATGTTAAATCTGCTCCTGGTTTAGGGTTATTTTTTCCATCAACTGGTTCATTGCAGCTTTTTACCTACTGTGATTCCGATTGGGCTTCTTGTTTGCTTACAAGAAGATCCATCACTGGATTTTGTGTTTTTTCTTTTGGGTCCTCTCTTATCTCCTGGAAATCTAAAAAACAAGTGACGGTTTCTCGATCATCTTCTGAAGCTGAGTATAGGGTCATGCCTTCTGCAGTTTGTGAAATTGTTTGGTTGGTACAATTGTTGACAGAACTTGGTTATCCTCCTTTGTCTCCAGTTTCCTTGTTTTGTGATAACCAGTCAGCCTTACACATTGCTTCAAACCCCATATTTCATGAACGCACTAAGCATATTGATATAGACTGTCATATTGCCCGAGAGAAACTGAAGGCTGGTCTTATTCAAACTCACTATGTTCCTAGTGGTGATCAAAGGGCAAATATCTTTACTAAAGCCCTTGGGAGTGTTGAATCTTTATCACTCACCACCTTGAGGGGGGGTATTGAAGAATACACATCAGCTCTACTTCAGCTCAGCTTACAGCATTTCATTAATATTGTTTTAGTTAAATGTAACTACAGTTAACTAAACTAGTGGAGTTAGTTAGTTGAATTAGTTGACTTACTTTACTAAAAGTAATTGTACATAACTGAGCAAATTAATTGAATCTGAGAAATTCTTCTTTTCTTCTTTCTACGTTTTTCCTCCCTGTCAAAACCTTTTAATAATGTTAAACTTTTCCTCCCACAGGAAGACTCTCTTAAAAATATTATGGAATTTTTTTTAATAAATGGCGCTAGAAAAGCTCTCTTAAATTCCCCATTCAAATAGCTTATCAGAACCCAAAGGCCTCGTAAAATTTTCATCATTTGAGACATCACCAATTAAAACTTATCAGAACCCAAACGGTTCATAAGTTTTTACTTCCATTTATAATAACTTTCACATTCTTTTTTTACTTTTCAAACGTGTCTTAGATATCCATAATTCATTGCGTTTCCGCTTTAAACAGCAGCATAATTCATGCTTGAGACTCAGCGAAATGTTGCATTTCGATTCCCAGTTGCTGGAAAAGCAAAACGGCGTTTACCTTCTGAAAGTTCTTTTGTTCCATCATTTTTTTGGCCTTGATTACCAGCTGAACTTTTCTTCTTATCCCCAGAATCACGTGGGTTCTTTTGGCTTCCTGCAATCCTCACTGATTCTTCCGTCGGAGCTTCTCCATATCTGATATGTTTCCTTGCGGCTTCAAAATCAAATGGCTTTATCTGCAAAAAGCCACTATGGTTTTCAGATTTCTCAAGCTTTCTGGGTTTTCTATTCTTGTTCACTGATTGTAGGCATTCCTGGAAGCTGGTACATAAATCAGAGAGCGACATAGGCTCATCTTGTTCATGCATTTCCAAAGCAGGCTCTGCAGAATCGTCCTCCCTGGGCACATGGGTTTTTTCCAAGTTATCATGTGTTGATTCGTCTCCATTTACATCATCTTTCAACATTATAACATCTTCGGTATTAGACCTAGCAGATGGCTCAACAGGAGGTTCCTCAGATTGAACTTCTAACACTTTGGACTCTTCTGCGACAGGTTTTGGCAATTCACCACTAGTAACAGATGAGAGGGATTGAAGTTCTTTGAAGATGTAAAAGGCTCCACCTTGACCTCTTTAACTGCTTTTGGCTGTTCATCCCTGGCAGAAAATGAGTGGAATGGTAGATTCACTGAAAGATCTAATCTGATCGAATTTGATCTCTTCCTTGTCCTGATTAAAATGAACATCTAATTAATAAAAAAATGATTGAATGAAATCGTATTTTACTTATAAAATGCACCAATTAAAAAAGAAGATGACAGCTATGCTAGTCGAGTATACAAGATCGCATTCACTTTGGCAAAAATTGAACCCTTGGACAACCTACCCTTATCTTATGAATTTCACATAATGATGACTCACACAACAAACAGGCCAACAAATAGACAGGTTTCATAACAGTTGAAAAAATAACCATCCAAATGATAGTAAATAATGGAATA
The DNA here is from genome assembly GCA_026225825.1 of Pistacia integerrima. Lineage (NCBI taxonomy): Eukaryota > Viridiplantae > Streptophyta > Magnoliopsida > Sapindales > Anacardiaceae > Pistacia > Pistacia integerrima. Next base: position 4,535,286 of record CM047748.1, read on the forward strand.
AAGATCCAAAAGAAATCAACACTCTTTTATCTTTTTATTTTCTTTTCCTTTTTTAACAAGAGAAAAAAACATTTATAACTAACAATAGCCTTAGAAAATTAACATAAGAAAACAGAGGCAAAAGAAAGAAAGAAAGAGAAAATTTGGCAGGCAAACAAAAACTGATTTTGCTATTTAACAAGAAATCAGCAGCACATACTCACCCCTTTACTAGAACAGAATAATTGCAGAGCTAGCAAAAATAATGAGCACATTAAACTCACATTTTTTTCAGTATCAAGCTTTCTCTTTGGGTTACCCAGCAGTGCTCCAAAACCACAGGTAGGTTTCTTTAGAGCCTGCACAGATGCTTTAGCAACCTATAAAGAAATAAACATTTTAATCTACAGCTATCAATTTAAGATTATAATCAATACAAGGCATTAACGTTTTACAACCTTAACTGAAGAGGATATGCCAGTATTTGTCTCTCTACTTTGGCACGAGTTAGTAATGCTTTCTCTGGGAAGCTCCGGGGTATGAATGCCGGACTGCTTTTCTTCACCATTTGTTCCAGGATGCCCCAAAGACCCTAGTCCTTTTCTGTCAGGTTCTGTAACACTGCTTCCAAATTTCAAAGAAGGCAGTAGATGTGGAATGATGCTAGCATTGAATGCATTGCCACCACCAACACTTTCTATTGTAACATTTGAATTTTTCACATTTGTGGAAGTCTCACCGACTAAAGCTTCAGTTTCATCGTTAAGTGCTAAATTTACTTCAGAGGCCTACACAATGAGAGATTTAATTTTATGAAAATAAATGGAAATAATAACAAAGAATTTAGCACTAAAGAGAGTTGGAACTTAAAAAGTATCAAGTTTATTCTCTATAGCTCACAAAAACTCCATCAAACATGGATCACCAATTAAATACTAGGACTACTAAATCAGTGAGCAGTTACTAAACAAGCCCATTTAATAAGTCGTACCCTTTCAAACTGTCCTAATGCATAAAATATCCATCCTAGACTTTCACACAAAATTATTGAAGAAGAAAAAAACTTATAATTTATGATGGCCCAGCTAATGAACTCTCTTTTTGCCTGTTGTAAAGGACAATGTAGCTTCAAAATGTGCAAAATTTTCCTGAATATATGAAAGGCCAAAGATGTATATCACATCTTCCAACCTTAACTTGGTTAACTCTTTCTAAACCCTTCATTTTTTTTTAGGAGAAACTAAAACAATATCATTACTTGAAGAAATTACAAGAGAGTGAACAAGCTGTCCACAAAAGTACAGATTCATCTAAAGGATCTATACAGAAAAGGTTGAACAACTCAACAAAAGCTACAAATAACTCAATTCAGTGCCAATAGCCAAAATTAAACCAAACCCCTCCCCCATCTAAAGGATCTATACAGAAAAGGTTGAACAACTCAACAAAAGCTACAAATAACTCAATTCAGTGCCAATAGCCAAAATTAAACCAAACCCCTCCCCAATCTAAGTGAATAACGAAAAAGGCAGTGTCTTGAAAAGCTTTAAGAGACTGAATCCCACAGAGAAGCAAGCAAACAAACTCTTTATAAACCCTTCTTCACCAAAATGATTTTGAAATTACTAAATGAATTTACAACAGGTGATCATTTTAACATTCAAAAACATAAAATTAGTTGGAACCAGAACCTCAGCAATAACAGCTAATATTCATTCAAATCCTATTTCCAAAATTTATACAAGTACACTACCTTCCCTCCATGAGGTCTAAACTGATCCCACATGATAAATTACACGTTACAGGAGGTTGTACACTCAATGTTTCAAATTTTTTTTTTTATATATTTTTTTTTTTTTGGTCACTAGCTTTCAACATTATGGAACAATTTACTCCAGCTCAGCTTTCTTCTTATCAAGCTCATCAAGATAAGGAATTTATAGTATGGGTGAATTAATTTCTTTTTTTTCTTTCGGTATACAAATGACCAGCTGCAAGATTTACATTAATTACTAACAAAATATAAAAATTCATCATGTCCTGTTTGACTATTTGGAGAATCTTGATTCAGTGATACCTAGTCTATGCTATCCAATTAAACAGTCAATCCATTCAAGGCTGAGAAGGGAAAGATTCACCGAAACAGCACAATACCAAGTCACCACTATATTACTGTCATGAACCTAGTTTATGCAAGTCTCACGATTTCCATTCGTCCCTCTTTTAACTGTTGAGCAACGGCTTCAAAAGCAGTAGCATTCTGCAGAGAATCCCTAATAATGCTTACAACCGAGCCAAGATTACGCTCAATATATGGATGCTTCGATTTCAATAACCGGAGTAACTTGCTAGGAGTAACAAGCTTCTGTTTGGCTTTTATCACCAGAAAAAAAAAATGTGAATCAGGTCAAAACTCAACGAATGAGTGTTATAAATAACAAAGATAAAATTTAAGTTAAAGGAAAATTGGAGCAGTTTTCTACCAATTTCAAGAAGCGTTTTGTTAGGCAATATATAACCAGTACTTTCATCCTCTGTACGGGCAACAACATCTCGCCATTGACAAAGGCCCTGAAAACCATTTAAGTTGGGACCTATAAGAAAATGAAGTAGACATGTATACACAAATATGCTATAACCATATAAGTAGGTTATAATAATGTGTCAATCAGTTGATCTCCCAAGTATCATCAAATCATCTAAAAATGGAAAAATATAATCCATGACACAACCATACAGATGACTAAGGTGCCATTTGAGGCTTGTCAAAGATGTCAAGGAAAAGCATCTGAGTTATAGATAGTTCATTTCCTGTGGCTTACAATCCTCATGTATATAAGATGGATAATGTAAATAAAAAAAGAAAAAAAGAAAACAGTTTACAGTAACAATGGCAAGCTGCTGAGCATTAAATTCAGCCCCCTGTAACCTATTTCAACATATGATTAGTTTCTGGTAAAAAAAACGATAACACAAGAGATGTAGATAAAATTTTACAAAGAAAGGATAACAAGGAATAATTTTTAATACAAGATGTTAAATACAAGCAGGCAGCTGTCACCTTAAACTGAGATGATAAGGAACTAACCCATATATTTAGAGATATGAATTCTGTGTCAGAACCGCGCTTGTAGACCTGTTTGCAAGTGAAATTTGCTCAAAATGATGAAATTAAAAATCTCACAAGTACCTAACCCAACAAAAAGTAGTGCCCATGAAGTTATTTTATGATTGAAAAAGTTTAAAAAAGCTGGATTGAAACAATCATTTTCTCAAAAATCTAGGCAGCGTACCCAAGACAATGCAACATGAGGGAATGTCAAACAAAGACTTCATTAACTCTCTTCAGACTCATTGATGTATAATTCACAAGCATAAACAAGGATCAAAATGAAGGTCAAAACAAGCTCTACATTGTCAAAGAGGTCCATAAGGAACTTATTAAAGAACACACAGTCTGCATGAATTCTACGTCTATCAATGAAGCATCAGAGCTTTCGGACTACTTAGACATGAAGAACAATTCGATTTTCATCATATCATATATATACAACAAATACTGTGTATCTTCTCTGGCATATCTGTCATCGCAAGTAAAATCAAATTGTTCAGATATGCCAACCCCCAAATGTAAATTACTTAACAACGTTAGCAAATGAAGATATATTCATTACCAAGTGGAGTATCTGCACTTTATTTTCAAGAAATCAATATCAGAAAAGCAGAAGTAAAATGGAAAGCCAAACTTACCTGAGCATCTCATCGGGATGCAATGAGTCCTTAGCAGAAAGGAAGGATTGAAAATAAAATTGAAACATAAAATATAGAAAAAAAAGAAACCAAACTATGGAGAGAATCAGAAGTAAATTAAAGGACCCACTCTTTGTTGGCAGTAACTCCACATAAGTGCTATAGAAGATACTCCAAACTATTTCTCTCCAATTTCAAGACCATTGAGGCCTGAGATAAAGTCAAAGAGAAATTTCACCATCACTTCAATCGCAAATCACAATAACAGCATGGTAATACTTGAAATAAACTAGTTAAAGCAGTTGGATAAACCTTTGACAGGTTCAAAATTCAATCTTCAAGCTTACGTGTGTTCATGGGTTACTGCTGAGGTTGAGTGGAACTAGTCTTCAGTTGTTCCTATTTTGTAGCATTAAATCAGCATCCACTTTCTCCTGTATCTTATCCACGATTAGGTAGTTGCTGATCATGTTGTAATGCTGCTATAAATCTGAATGAAATCTCAGCAAACTAAAACTGAGAAGTTATCTCAAAAGCTTTGTATTTTATTTTGGTATCAGAGCATATCTTGGCCAACGCCATCAACAATAACAAAAACAAACGCTGACCCCTCACCCTCATGGCCACTCCTCCAAACACTCCAGGCAGTAGTAAATCACCAGGTACCAGTGAACCATCTTCTTTATCCGATTTGCAACTTTCAAACAAAATCTCACTTACTCCCTACGGTTCCATCAAACTTGACCGAACCAACCATCTCCTATGGGAAACACTTGTCCTACCTGTTATTAGAGGCCACAAATCAGCTGGCTATATCTTTGGCACAAAGCCTTGTCCTCCTGAATATCTGCCAAGAACCACACCAGGCAGTACAGTGAAAATACCCAATCCAGATTATGAAGATTGGATTTCAAATGATCAGTTGCTATTAGGATGGTTGTACAGCACCATGAATCCAGACATAGCTTCTCAGCTAATGCAGAAATTGACTTCTAAGGAACTATGGGATGCCGCGAAGGAGCTCTCAGGTGCACACACCAAGTCAAGAGTCATTTTCTATAAAGGTGAACTGCAAAAAACCAGGAAAGGGAGAATGAAGATGGAGGAATATTTGACCACAATGAAAGCCTTTTCAGACAACCTTACATTAGCAGGTAGCCCAATATCCTTGTCTGATCTAATCACCCAAATTTTGATTGGTCTTGATGCAGAGTACACCCCAATAGTGGTTCAACTCGGTGACAAAGAGTCACTATCCTGGATTGAGTTGCAAACTACTCTACTAACCTTTGAAAGCAGGTTAGAACAACTCAATACCTATCAAAATGGTGGCATCAATTTGAGCCAAGCTACAGCCCATATTGCAATAAATAGACCTGAAAACAGGTGATCCAACTTCAGTTATGGCAGAGGGCAGAGTCGACCACCAAACAACAACAATAATAAAGGCTCCAGAGGCAGATTTCGTGGAAGAGGAGGAAGAAGTAATGGAAGTAAACCAACATGTCAAATTTGCAACAAAATAGGGCACACTGCCTCAATTTGTTGGAACCGATTTGATCAGAATTCCATGGGCAACACATCAAATCAGTTTGACCAACCCAAAAACCAGTCATAAATGCTTTTATTGCCTCACCTGAAACACTTGAAGAACACTCATGGTATGCGGATACTGGAACAAGTCATCATGTCACCAATGATTTGGGAAATCTGCATCAGAAACAAGATTATAGTGGTAAGAATTTTCTTGTAGTAGGCAATGCAAGCAAGCTTGATATTAGTCACATCGGTGACTTAAAATTACCTACTCAGCAGGAAGATTTATTACTTAATAATGTATTACGTGTGCCTAATATCACAAAGAATTTGCTGAGTATATCACAGTTGGTAGTTGATAATAAGGTAAATGTTGAGTTTAATTCTTTTGGTTGTTTTGTGAAGGATGAGCTAACAGGACTAGTGATGCTACAAGGGAAACTTGAAGATGGTCTGTACAAGCTTGAAGTTGTTTCCACTTCAAATCAGTCCACCATCACAAAATCAAAACCGTCACAATCAAAGACTTCACGTTCTCAAGCCATTTCTCTTTTTGCTAATTTGTCAAGTCCGCAGTCATGTGTCAGTCCTTTTTATTTCTCTTTTGAGGATGAATGGCATAGGAAACTAGGCCATCCATCTAAAAGAGTATTGTTTCAAGTTTTAAAACAAAGCAATGTCAATTTCAAATCAAATGAAATAAATTTTTATGATGCTTGTCAATTTGGAAAATCACATGCTTTGCTCTTTAACAATTCTGATTCACATGCAAAATCCATATTGGAATTAATTCACACTGATCTTTGGGGACCTGCACCATTACTTTCATCCTCTAGATATCGTTTTTATATACATTTCATTGATGATTTTAGTCGTTTCACTTAGATTTATCCTCTCAAACTCAAAAGTGACGCTATTAAGGGTTTTAGTCATTTCAAAAATCTTGTCGAAAATCAATTTGGAACTAAAATAAAACAACTCTACTCTGATTGTGGAACCGAGTATCTACCCTTTTCTCAAATAGTTCAACAGTCAGGAATCATTTTCAAACACACTTGTCCATATACCTCAGTTCAAAATGGTAGAGCAGAAAGGAAACACTGGCATATTGTTGAAACAGGGTTAACTCTCTTAGCACAGGCTAAAATGCCACTAAAATTCTGGTGGGAGGCTTTTGAGAGTGTTGTTTTCTTGATAAATAGATTGTCAACTCCTATTCTTCAAAACATCTCACCAATGCAAAAATTATTTAACAAAGTTCCAGATTATTCTTTTCTAAAGAATTTTTGTTGTAGTTGTTTCCCATGTCTTAGACCATATCAAACTCATAAATTCCAATTTCATTCAACAAATTGTGTGTTTCTTGGTTATAGTGAATTCTTCAAGGGATATAGATGTCTCAGTTCCACTGGAAAAATATATCTTTCTAGACATGTAGTATTCAATGAAAAAGATTTTCCCTTCCATTTTGGGTTCCTAAATACCAAAACAACAATAAATCCAGTCATTATTTCTTCACCATTCTCATGGCACTCACCATCAAGTTCTTGTATTCACACAATAGATTCTGCCTGTACAGGCCAACATCAAACTTCCTCAATAGCATCATCAAATTCCCGAGGCTCAACTTCTATCTCACCAAGAGATTTATCTCAAGATTTTGCCACTACAGTTCCGTTAAATGCAGAATCAGTGCAGCCCTCAAATCAAGCAAAAATAGATGAGTCACAAGTTGAACCTAAAATAGAAATCGGTGCCACAAATGAGAGGAAAAGAGGTTTCGACACTCAACAGAACAGCCACTCTATAATGACTCAAGGGAAGAGTGGAATATTCAAGCGAAAATCCCCTTACATAGGTATTATCGAGACTAGTGAAAGTCGGAATTCTATGGAACCTATGACTGTCTCAGCAGCTCTCAGCAATAGTAATTGGAAGAAGGCCATGCAAACTTAATATAATGCTCTAATGCAAAATCAAACATGTCATCTAGTTCCATCATCTACATCTCAATCCTTGGTTGGCAGCAAATGGGTTTTCAAGCTAAAATACAACCCTGATGGGAGTACAGAACGCTACAAAGCGAGGTTAGTTGCCAAGGGATTCCACCAAACCCCTGGCATTTACTTCTTTGAGACATTTAGCCCTGTCATTAAACCTTCTACAATCCGAATTGTGCTCACTCTAGCTGTCTCCAAAGGGTGGGAGGTAAGACAACTAGACATAAATAATGCATTTCTTAATGGTTTACTTGCTGAAGATGTCTATATGGTGCATCCGGAGGGTTTTGTTGATCCTAAGAAACCAGATTTTGTTTGTAAACTTGACAAGGCTATCTATGGGCTTAAACAAGCTCCACGCGCTTGGTTTGACAAGTTGAGGAACACTTTAATTGATTGGGGGTTCTGTAATTCCAAATGTGACACCTCTCTATTCTTCTTCAAATCTACAACTAAAGTCTTGTTTATTCTCATCTATGTTGATGACATACTAATAACAGGCAATGACAACAAACTTGTGCAAACTTTCATTCACAAGTTAAATAAGGTTTTTGCTCTCAAAGACATGGGGTCCCTACATTATTTTCTCGGAATTGAAGTTTGCAAGGAAGACACTGGGATGTATCTTACACAATCAAGATATATTCAAGAATTACTTGCCAAAGCTGAAATGGGACACGTCAAAGCCTACCCAACGCCACTTGCAGTAGGTAAAACTCTATCTAAACAAGATGGTGAAATCATATAGAATCCTAAATCCTATAGACAGGTTATAAGGGCTCTCCAATATCTTACACACACTCGCCCAGACATAGCTTTCACTGTGAACAAACTGAGTCAATTTCAGCAACAACCCACAATGGTTCATTGGCAATCAGTGAAGAGAGTTCTTCGTTATTTAAGTGGCACTATTTCTGTTGGCTTGCATATTAAGCACAGTGACAGACTTCTTTTAAGTGGGTTTCCGATGCAGACTGGGCTAGTTGTCCTGATGATCATCACTCAATAGCAGGTTATTGTGTCTATTTTGGTGACACATTAGTTTCTTGGTCTTCTAAAAAGCAACATGTAGCGGCTAGATCAAGCACAGAGTCGAAGCATCGATCACTAGCTAATCTTGTTGTAGAATTGTCTTGGCTGACTTCTTTGTTGAAAGAGTTCTCGTTTCTTCTCTCTTCTAGAACAATTGTATGGGTTGACAACTTAAGGGCAGTTGCGCCTGCAGCGAATCCCGTGTTTCATGCTCAAACTAAGCATATTGAGATCGATGTTCACTTTGTTAGAGACATGGTTTTGAGGAAACAGCTAGAAATCCGATATGTACCCTCACATGATCAGATTGCAGATTGTCTTACGAAGGCCCTGTCACATTCTCGTTTTGAATTCTTGCATGACAAACTTGGTGTGGTAGAATCACCCCTTCGTTTGAGAGGGCGAGTTAAAGCAGTTGGATAAACCTTTGACAGGTTCAAAATTCATTCTTCAAGCTTACGTGTGTTCATGGGTTACTGCTGAGGTTGAGTGGAACTAGTCTTCAGTTATTCCTATTTTGTGGCATTAAATCAGCATCCACTTTCTCCCGTATCTTATCCACGATTAGGTAGTTGCTGATCATGTTGTAATGCTACTATAAATCTTAATGAAATCTCAGCAAACTAAAACTGAGAAGTTATCTCAAAAGCTTTGTATTTTCTTTAAACTAAGAACATATTAGGCATGAAAATATAAAAGATCAGAAGCATGACAAAAAAACATCAAAAAGGGGAAAAAAACAGACCACGTATTGCGAATACATCAATATGCATAGTTCACATGAAAAACTACTAGTAAAAATCAACTTGCTACATACATATTCTCTCTCTGGAGTCAGAAACTAATAAATGCTGCTTTTTGAAGCCAAACTTTGACTGAAAAAAAAAATTCAAATTAATTGAAAATACAAACAATAATACTACACTCACAACCTTTTTATATAAACTTTTTCTCACAAATTTATGTAGCAAAAGATGATTGGGTGAAAGTTTTACCCAATCATCTTTTGCCACATAAGTTTGTAGGAGAAAATTTGTATAAAATGGTTGTGGGTGTAGTATCACTCAAATACAAAAGCAAGTTTGAGCATCATTAATTGCAAATAAGACCATATGTGGTATCTTAAATCCAAAATTTACGATAAAATCGATTATGAGAAATTCAAATTAACTCAAAATAAATTCCTAATTTTCAAAGTAGTGGATTCAAGGTGCAAACCTGTCCAGTATAAAACATATTGCAAAAATATATGCCAAAGTCTCATTGAAGCCATACAATAGCTAGATCTGCTCCATGCATGACCTAATTACATTAAATAAAGTAGATATGTCATAAAGCCAAAAGAGTAGTGTGGTTGAAGAGAAAAACCTTTTTCTTGGTAGGGTCTTTGAAAACTTCCCGAAGATATGGGCCCACATGGACGCGAAATTTTCATGTCTACCACAAAATCTTCAGTTCTGGTAGAAATTTGCATCAGGCAAGTCAATCCTTGGAAAGATCGATATTGATTATGCTCCAAATCGACCTAGAGAAAGATTAAACAAACATTACAATGTTTTCATATTTACTTGAAAATCTCCCTTTCTAATGAAGTAGAAACTAATACCACTTTTTTTTTTTTTTTTTTTTCAAATTCATATTTGCTCAAGGATCTCCTTTTTTCATAAAGTAAAAACTCATGCCAGGTTTATTTCATGCTAGAGAGAAAAAATGAAGATGTAGTCAAAAGTGCAGTCCCATGTCAAGATACTAGATAAATTCCTTGGGCATACAAAACTAGCACCAAGAAAAAGTAGACAGCTGATATTATTAACCTGACAGGTAGATCTCAAAGGGTAGTTATTTTCTTTTTTTTCAGGTGGTGGTGGGGGTGTGGTGGTGCATCTTGCTAAACACCTCATTTTTCACCATATCACTTTGAAGGATTGGGATCTTAACTACACACTTTATCCCCAAGTATAATAGTTTTGTGCAAATAAAGTTCTCTAGAAATGTAGAAATTAAAGATGCTGCAAAGATGAAACAGATACAATAAAATTTTTGGCTAAGCACCCCACGTCAATGTACCAATTAAAAATAAATCAGCAGTCAGACTTTACCGCAAACTCATTTACACCCCGCAATTCAGCGGCTAACTCCTTCAAATCTTTAACTTCTTCCACAAGCTTGAATGGTGTTTCCTCCAATGATGTGGGTAAGATTAAACATCCCCTATACCTTTATCCACAAAATCCAAAATCCAAAACAAAAATAAGAAAAAGTATTATACATATATTCTGGCCAGGATGAAACAATAAATACATATACAGATCGTGTAGAAATTTTTTAAACTTTCTTATAGTCGAATGAGAATGAGAACAACTATGACATACCATGAAAATCCAAACAAGTAAAGAAAAGCATCAATATCTAACCATCATTCCACCAAATAGAAAATGGGAGAAAATTAAAACTATTAATCACATAATGGTAGCATTTAAGGAGTGACTTATAGACATGAACCAGGAGGGCAAAGAGAAATCGATATAGACATGTCAAGTCATCTTTAAAAGATCTTGGCTGTATCCAAGAAACATCATCATACGACTACAAATCAACATCACTTGCATCTACATACTACCTAAGATAGTAGCATTATCCAGGATAACATCCCCGCAATAAAGCCAAAACCTACAGTTTTCCATAATAACAAAAATTATTTGAATAAATTATTCTGAAAGTGAATAAAGCTAGTCGGTATTAGAATTCAAAGACTGAAAAGAACATGATTTTCGTAGATCTCAAAAGCTTCTTCTGTCCAGACACTAATCACTCTCCTAATCAAATCAAATACTAAACAATAATTCGCAAAAAAAGAAATGAAAAAATAATTAAAAAAACTAACCAGCGGATGAAGAAAGCGCTGATTATCCTCAGACCTCTGTAACCAAACATGCTGAAATGGGTGGTTCAAATTATTCACCAAGATATTATACTTCTCTTGAGGTCTCTTTATTGTGGGTATATGAATCGGCACTTTTGCTCTATCTTTCTTTTCCTTTACTTTCACATTCACCGAGGCACCCTGCACCTTCATCCGACTCACCGAGTCACCACCACCACTCACCATGGACAGACTCTCCCTTCTTATTCTTCCCATAAACCTACTGAAACCCATCTTCATTTCCTCTCTCTCCTTTCTTCTCACCCTTTCTCTTCTCAAATTTTTTTCATTAATTAATTGCTTCTCTGCCAATGCTTGTGTCAGGCTTGGAACTCGTGCCCTCGAGGTTGAGAGTTGAGACATGTAAAAGTTAGCTGGATGAGAGATAGATGGATAAGAATTTTTCAGATGTTTTTCAGTGTGTACAGCGTATAATATTTATACACAAACTCTCCATAACTTTCTCCTATACATAAGCTACTCAAAAATCAAAAACACTATCACAAACGTAACAAAGTTGTTGGCCAGAAATATCAGTTGTAATCTTCTCTGTTTTGACTGGGTATTCTTGTTCCGAAATATCAGTTGCAATCTTCTCTGTTTTGACTGGGCACTCTTGTTCCCTTGGTTGCTGCTGTGTCGTTAGAAGCAGGTTCTGTTTTACCGCCAATACGCCCCCTCAACCGAATGGGCAGATCTTGAACATGAAGGTTGGTTCGCAGGAGATGAAAACGAATGGATGACAGTGGTTTAGTTAATAAATCTGCAAGCTGATTTTTTGTGGATATAAATGAGACCTGAAGTTTTTTAGCTAAGACTTGATCCCGAACATAGTGAAAGTCAATTTCAATATGTTTGGTTCTGGCATGGAAGACTGGATTAGAGGACAAATACGTAGCTCCAATATTATCGCACCATAATATGGGACTGGTCAGTAAGGGAAGTCGCAGATCATGAAGAATGGATTGAAGCCAATGTAGCTCTGCCGCTGTGTTGGAGAGGGATTTATATTCTGATTCAGTGCTACTACGAGCAACAGTTTGTTGTTGTTTGCAACTCCAACTGATAAGATTGGATCCATGAAAAATGCAGTAGGCCCCAATACTACGTCGGTCATCTTTGTCGCCAGCCCAGTCGGCATCACTATACCCTTGAAGAGAATGATCTGAAGTACTCTGTAAATGAAGTCCATAGCCCACCGTAGATTTTAGATACCGAAGGATTCTCTTGACGACTTGCCAATGAGTGTCTTTGGGTTGATGCATGAATTTGCTAACACGGTGGACCGCGAAAGCAATATCTGGACGAGTGAAACCCAAGTAATGTAAGGCCCCAACCGTGCTTCGATAAAGTTGAGGGTCAGAAAAATCATGACCTTCAAACTTAGATAAACTGCAAGTGGTACTCATAGGAGTGGAACATGGCTTTGCTTCATGCATGTTAACCCGTTGTAGCAGGTCGGCCACATATTTTCGTTGAGTCAAGAAAAGATCAGGACCATCAAACAAAGCCTCTACACCAAGAAAATAAGATAGAGTGCCTAAATCTTTGACGGGAAAAATATCTCCAAGTTGCTGAATAAATTTGGCAATCGCATCTGAAGAGGGCCCAGTGATGATTATATCATCAACGTATATGAGGATAAAAATAGAGAAGTCATTGGTATGAAGTGTGAATAGAGAGGTGTCTGCCTTTGAACCAACGAATCCCATTTGCTGCAGTGTTTCGGTCAGTCTGGAAAACCAAGCTCGGGGAGCCTGTTTAAGACCGTATAAACTCTTTTTTAAGCGGCATACATGATTAGGAAAATCAGGGTGAACATACCCTTGAGGTTGTTGCATATAAACTTCTTCTTGCAACTGGCCATGGAGAAATGCATTCTGGATATCAATTTGTCGAATACTCCATTGTCGTGTAATAGCCAAAGATAATAACAGCCTTATAGTCCCTGGCTTAACCACAGGGCTAAAGGTTTCCGTGAAGTCCACACCGGGTTGCTGATGATAACCTTTCGCAACCAGTCGCGCTTTAAAACGGTCAACACTGCCATCTGCATGTCGTTTAATTCGGAACACCCACTTATTTCCAACAAGATTATTACATTGCGTAGGGGGGACAAGATCCCAAGTACCATTTTTGACAAGAGCATTAAACTCGGTGTCCATGGCGTCACGCCAGTATTGATGTTTTGAGGCCTCAGAAAAGCAAACAGGTTCTGCAAAAGAGGAGACATGATTAGTAAGTAAACATTGAGGGAGTGGGTATCGAGCTATACCGACATAAGGAGCTTTTGGCTTGAGAGATTGTGTTTGTGATCGGGTAAGCATGCGGCGTGGCATTGGAGTATCACGTGAATGAGGAGGATTTGGTTGGTGAGATGGTCCAACAGCATCTTCTGAAGTGTGAGTGAGATCCCTTGCTGGTACGTGAGCAACACCCGAGGGGAACAAAGTAGACTGAATATCCGAAGGCACTTGATTTTGGAGATTGATGTTATCAAGAGGCAGCTGGCCATTGGGACTTATGTATGGACCTGCATGGTTAGCCGGAGGACTCGGGTGACACAAGGAGAGTGGTAAAGAAAAAATTTCTGGTGTAGGAGGATTAAATGTAGATGACTCTTTTTGGTATGGAAACAAAGACTCATCAAAAATGACATGGCGTGAGACATATATTTTTCCTGTGGCCAAATCAAGACATTTGTAGCCCTGGTGTGATAGACTATAACCAAGAAAAATACAAGTTTTAGATCGAAAATCAATTTTATGTTTGTTATAAGCACGCAAGTTAGGCCAACAAGCACATCCAAAAACACGCAAAAACAAATAGTTGGGTTTTTTTATTATAAGCCAATTCAAAAGGGGATTTGTTGTTTAGTGCTTTGGAAGGAAGACGATTAATAATATAAGTGGCAGTTAAAAAGGCGTCTTCCCAATAAGGTTTGGGAAAATTTGAGTGAGCTAGCAAAGCTAAGCCCATTTCAACAATTTGACGATGCCGACGTTCAACAGAACCCATTTGTTCATGCGTGTAAGGGCAAGCTAAACGATGGTGAATTCCACAAGTTTTGAAATAAGTATTTAAACGTCGATATTCACCCCCAATCAGTTTGAATGGCCTTAATTTGGAAATCAAAATGCCTTTCAACATATTTTTGAAATTGAATGAAAATAGGTTCAACGTCAGATTTTAGTTTCAAAGGAAAAATCCAAAGGAATTTAGTAAAGGCATCCAAAAAACAAACATAATAACGAGATCCATAACTAGAAACAACCGAGCTAGGGCCCCAGACATCGGAATAAATTAATTCAAGGGGTCTTGAAACAGAAGAAAGGGAAGTAGAAAAAGGTAAATTATGGCTTTTAGCCATTGCACACTCAGGACAAATATTTTGTCTATTATTGGAACCAACAGGTAAATTATTATTGCCAAGCACATGTCGAGTAGTACCATAAGAGGCATGACCAAGGCACGATGCCATCAGTACCGAGATCCGAGCACCAACAAAGGCAGAGGGAAAAAAAGCATTGAAGAGAGGGAGAGAAGCAATAAAGACCATCGACACGAGCCTTTATGTAGGGACGTTCCCGAGTAATCCTTAAGCAAAAAAAGAACTGTGAAACTCAAAATAAACATTATTATCCTGAGCAAATTTTTGAACAGAGAGTAAATTTTTGGTAATTTGGGGTACAACAAGAATTTTGTCAAGAATAAAAGATGAAGATGAGTTAGATAAAGAGGCGGTTCCAATATGAGTTATTTTCAAACCTGTACCATCACCAATTTGAATTTGATCAGTGCCAGCAAAATCATCACTTCGGATATTCAGATTACTCATGTTGTTGGTCAGATGGTGCGTCGCACCAGTGTCGGGATGCCACTCTTGTTCAGTCGAGTGCTGCTGAGATTGGTTGGAGGCAAGGTGTGCTTGAGGAGTTGGGCGAGGTGGTGGGGTTTGGAAATTTGGATCAAAGCGCTTATAACAGCGGGAAGCCGTATGGCCTGGTTTCTCACACTTGACACCACATATTGGTGTTGCCGCGGCCACCTCCACGATTGCCATAGGATGGATTACGCCCCCTACCTCGAGGAGCTGAGAAGGTGCCAAGACCCCGTCCTCCTGTAAAGTGTTGCTGTCGGGTGGCAACATTGGCCGAAGCCATGGGCAGGGATATCATTTGATTATTATGCTCAATGCGAGCTTCACATGTCAGGAGCATCGAATAAAGTTCTTCCAATGTGAGAGAATTATCTCGGTGAGAAACCATGGAAACAAGAGAGTCATATTCGGGAACCGAGCCCAACAAGCAAATATGGAATAATTTCAAGACATCGAGCTTGACCAAGAATGGCCAATTCGTCCCGTGAGACGTTTGATAGTCATGAAGTAATCGCTTGCGATTGATTACCTTTCCGGAAGGGTAGAGAGTTGAGTGCGAACATGTACCGCTTTAGCACGGGACTGGGATGCAAAAGCAGAACTGAGGGCAGGGCCTTCCAAACTGCAGCGGAGGAGCAGCAGTGAGCAACCTGGGCAAGAACTTCATCAGAAAGAGAAGAGTTGATGCAGCTAAGAATAAGATTATCCTGGGTTTCCCAAAGATCATATGAGGGGTTAGGGGTGGTCGAGCCATCAGAGGTAGTGATGGTTTTTGCAGGTTGCTGAATGGTGCCATCGATGTAGCCGTAGACTCTCTGGCCTTTAAGGTAAGGTAACATGGTGGCTTTCCACGTAGGGTAATTAAGACGTGTGAGTTTGGTGGGGTTGATGGAGGAAGATGGGTTGAAGGTGGGAAGGTTGGTTTCGGCAACATTAGAAGTGGAGGAATTTGGGGAGGTAGACATCTTGAAGAGGATTGGTTTAGACGTGAGTCCTTTTGGGCTCTGATACCATGTAAAAGTTAGCTGGATGAGAGATAGATGGATAAGAATTTTTCAGATGTTTTTCAGTGTGTACAGCGTATAATATTTATACACAAACTCTCCATAACTTTCTCCTATACATAAGCTACTCAAAAATCAAAAACACTATCACAAACGTAATAAAGTTATTGGCCAGAAATATCGCTTGTAATCTTCTCTGTTTGGTAGGGTATTCTTGTTCAAATATCGACTTGCAATCTTCTCTGTTTTGACTGGGCACTCTTGTTCCCTTGGTTGCTGCTGTGTCGTTAGAAGCAGGTTCTGTTTTACCTCCAATAAGACACAGCTTCTCAACCACTGGGAAGGATTCAAGATTGACTCTCTCTTCTCAAATTCATCATAAGACTAATAGTCCGAAAACGTCGTCGTTTACATTACAAGCCAATCGACAGCAAATCATAGAAAAATCATTTACTTTAATTTGCCTCTCAAAATGAATTTTCTACATTAAAAAATTATTAAGTTAACAGGAGTTGGATAAATTTTAAATTTCATAATATTAAATATTAAAATGTGAATTATTAATTAAAAGAAATTTTTTTTAATAACATCAAATGAATGATAAATAAGAAAAGGTTCTTTATGTGTTTGTCATTGGAATATTTTTTTGCTTTTTAATTAGAAATATTATAAAAAATAAACACATTTAAGAATATATTAATTTAAATTTCAAATAAAACCATAATATTAAGAAGTCAAATATATTTTGAGGTTGAAATGTCCAAAAGGATTGAAGTTTTTTCTAATCTTTATAGAAATTATATAATGATGACTAATCCAAAAAAATTCTTTTTAAGTTTGATTACTAAAAATTTAGTATTAATTTAAGAGAATGGATAAATAAGACTAGAAGTAAGACCCATATGTGAAAGTAAAAGCAATAAGAAAAAGATTTAATATAAAAAGGTTTAAAATTAATTTATACTAATGTATAAAGTAAAATTAAACTCAGATATTAATTTTTGTTCAAAAGGCTTGTCCAGATCTCTACTATAAGTACGGACAACATGATGACATTGCAGTGCCAATTTCCATAAAACTTTTCTTACAAATCCATTGTTGAGATCAATAGTCATAAATCAACAAATATTCCATTCAATATCTTCACGCATCCATAGTCCATTCTCCATTCATGTAAAAGCTATACAAAGAAATATTTCCACGTGGAGAGGACTATAGCAAGTTCCTCGGTTGCCTTCCCTGTAGCCCAATGCTGTCCAGTGCTGCAAAACAGACGCTCAAGAATGTTTTTACCTTTCTACCCTTGAAAAAGCGTTAAAATAATACTTAATTAGATTATAAATAATTGATCAAATCCTTGTTGCAATATTGACTTAATGAAAAATATATTTACAATCAAATTAATTTAATTAATTGAATCATAATTACGTTAAAACAAATGAGAATTTATATTGAATATTAATTAAATCATAATTTCCCTAACACATGTAGTAAACCAATTCTTTAATATTCATTCAAGAGAAACAAAACCCAAGTGAAGGAAAAGACAATGACTTTGGATCTATGATATGAAAAGGGATTGACTTTATACTTAGTGAACATTGCGCCCAATCTGTGGAACGAAGATATACCACTTCACTAAAGACCAATGATGGAGATTCAAATCTAGCCTTAGCATGTTAAGTCTAATTCAGAGAAATTGACATTAAGTGAAAAGGATATCATACCTATATCGTAAGACCGGCTCCAAATGATGAGGTTTATCAAGTTAAAGTTTTGAGGTGATTAAGAATTAATTAACAAACATTCCAATTGATAAAATCTTGAAATACTCATTCTGAGAGCAAATCCATATCAAGAGATGTTCTTGTGTAGAGATGACAAGAAACTTTCTCGGATTATTATATAGGTAAAAGAGTAGCAGCTTTGGGGACTCTTTGGTTTGAAGTACACGTGGAAACAAAACTTTCATCAACACTAAATTCTTCAAAGTCTTGAAATGCTATATTTGTAATATTGTCACAATTTAATTAATCTTGTGTCATCTTCAGCATCCTTTGAAAATCTAATAACTCTAGAGGTACGGCGGTGAGATGGATTGATAAACTTAGTATCATCCTCAACGTTCAAAAGTCTGGTGAAACTTAAGAAACTGAGTGTAGGACATTCTGAAATGATGATTAAAATGGTAGCTAAACGTGGGAGATGTTGAAAAAGATGAACTTGTTTTTTATAAGTTGAAATCTTTGTCACATGACTTCTGTATGTCATATATCCTCCAGTGTCCCATCTTTTTTTTTTTTTTTTTTTTTTTTTAAGATAAACAACTGTTATATGATTGTTCTACGATAAAGAAATATCTATAAATATGTTATAACCTTAAAAATTCTTTGATGAAATAAAAAAAGCAAAGCCAAAGTAATTACATAAACTGTCCTTACGAGACAAAATTATATATTAAAACACTAGCAATATGGATATGCCTATATATTAAGACATTAGCAATATGGACATGCATTTATCAAGAATAAAGATAATAATAGTATGAATATATCTTTGATGTTATATCACGATCAAGTAACTTTAAAACAGATAAAGATAATTATAAAAAGTAATTAAGTTACATAAATAAATAAATTAAATTAAAATAAATGGGTGTGGATACTAACTTACTAAGCATGCAAAGGAAAGACAGAAAATAAATAATTAATTGATATAGATATACATGAACTGCCTCCTATTCAAAAATATAAATTTACATAAGATTATCCTATAAATTACAGCCTCAAAAACTTCATAAACTCCAGGTGCATTGACTCCCATTTCGATGTCAATTAAAGGAGGTGAGAAAGATGGTAATAGAATAGCCAGCCTCCAGAACACATGCAAAGATTTGTACAACTGTCACATCAATTAAAATTTCATCTAGAACAAATAAATAAAATTAATTAATTAAAAATAATAATAATAAACATTCCAAGATTTGTCCTTGCATAGATGTGCCTCATTCTGCGTGAACAGAGCAGTAAGACCACGAGCTCTAAGAAGAGGTCAATGGTGTCGTTGGTACCAAAATTGTTTTGGGCCGGAGTTGGGCTCCACCCACCACAGCCTGTTTTCCTCCTTCAACATCACTTGACCAACAATTTCCCATCTCTCACTCTGTGTTAAAAAATGAATTAATTCTTCCGAAAAAGAAGTAAACTTAATTTATAGAAAAACAAAATTGGCGTTCGATTTACGAGACTAAAGCCTCCTTATATAGTTGGATCCCATGATCTAATCCTTTATGTACTAAATACTAATTAATGAGTTTATATACACCTGAAAGGCTAAACGGAAAACCATTTTTGTAACTTGAAGTGTGTAATAAATTAGTAAATTAAAGTGATGTGAGAATGTGGTCTCCACACGCAAATTAATTTAATGGAAACACTCAGAGATTGAATAATTCATTAAGATTATGTTGGTGTAACAACTTACAGTATCAGACTAATCCTTGGTTAAATATTACTCGGTATAATAAATGCTTTCAAATGTAACTCTTAAAATTTCTAAATATATGTTGAGTAAATTCTAATTATAACGGAACTTGGATAAGATCAAAGCCAAATCAATCGATTAGAAAAAATTGTGGTAAGAATCATTTACCTTTTCACATAAAAGGTAGTCAATCTAAATTTAAAGTTAATAGCAAATTTTGAATAATTTCATATACGTTATTACTAGATTAAAAATAAGGTAAAGTTGTAAAGTATACTACAAACTAAAACTATATTCTAGCAAGTAACAGTATTGAAACTAGAGAGATGTTTGTTTCAAGGAGAAATTTCTATAATGTCAGATGCGGTATATATAAAACTATATCATCCAGTATCATATAATGACATTAAAATTGTGAGAGTGGGAATGTAAATGAACAAATAGTTTGGAGTTTGAAGGTTTAGGGTTTCATTATTCAAAACTTTAATATAAGACTATGTTTCCGAGTAGATAAAAGTCTTGCTCTAAGTATGGAATCATTTATCACTTTGCGTGATAGACAATAAATACTATGTATTGAATGATTCATATTTCTATTTGTTAGTGGTCTAAGGAGATGAATTTCAAGTACCCTTCCTTGTAATGAAGAGTCATTGAAGATCGAAGGTAGTGGGTTCTTTTGAAGAGAAAATTAAAAAAGATTGGACTAGAGGTACAGTTCAACCTCCAAAAAAATTTTATGAAAACGGGCATTGACATCCTGATTATTCAAGAATTATGTAGGCACTAAGCAATTTACAAGTCAGCGAATGCAATCCCACATACCCTAACCCAATAAGAAATTCAAGCCCATTAAAACCTAATGAAATTATAAGTAATAATTATGCATATATCTTACCCAATGACTAACACAAGTATAATCAGATCAGCAAACTAATTTATTTGTTTATTTGGATATCAGTAGAAAATTGATATTCCCAAAAAAAAAAAAAAAAAAAAAGGTAGCCACAAACTTTGGGCACAAAAGGTCTTGAGGCAGAAATGAATGGACCCTTCCAAAAGCTATCATCCACACTGACTCTGCCAAAACTCCTCTTCTTTGCTAACACTATGATACAAGTATGACACAGAAAGGATGCTACTAGTGAAGAAAAAGCATTTATTCTGAAGCGTTTGCAAAACGGTAGGAGGGTTCCCGAGTCATAATGGCCCCTTGCCACTACCCACTGGCGATCTTTTTTGCGAGAGGGAGAATGCGAATTTTTAGCTACTTTTAATTTATTGTATACTTTTCTTTTGCTTTACATAAATTATTACTGCCACTGCAAGTACTGTTTGCTTTCTCATTGGGGTTGGTATTAATCTCAATCATCTCATCATTCTTGACAAGTTGCCTCTAACTCTGGAGCTTTTCCAGCATGCATGAAGAAAAAGATAAAGCCATTGGTGGACCGAGCTGTTTTCTGAGTTTTTAATACAATTATTGTGAACATAAAATAATTTATAAAGTCTCTTTAACTATGTTTACAACACACTATTTGGTTGCGAAAAGAAGTGAAAGATGATAAGAGCATCTTAAACAGTTGAAGTTTTGCCAACTCTCACCAACTATTCATCTTGTAAGACAAGACTACCATTTCAATTAGGAATTTCTAACATGTCAGTAATGTTACTCTAATATGGTAATACAATTTTAAAATAAAATTATACATCTCAACTAAATATGCAAACTAGCCTTCATACTTTTTTTTTACTTTTAATACATGCTTACATTATAAATCTTATCTAGAATTACTGTAATTTATTTTATCATTTTAATTTATTCATAAACATCCACAACGTGGATGGTCAGATATATGATTTGCTCCCATAAGGTCCGGGCATGAGCCCCCTCATAGTCACGTACATGGCCAAAAGTATTCAATTTCAACTACATAGATTTGATAGAGACTCCAATTTCGAACTCAAGACTTATAAAACAAGTGGATAATTTGGATGGCATGGTGCGGCTTGCCCCCTTAGTAAATAGGGCTTCCCTGCTAAATCTGACGAATATCTCCGCCTTGCCCGATTGACATCGCGTCAAAGTATTCAATTTCAACTACCACAGAGCATGCATTTTCTACTGTTATGACTAAGAAATCAAAGGCTGACGTGGAGTTGCGTGACGAAACGTGGCTTGCTCCCGTCAGAACGGTAAGCGCACGTCAGGCCTGCCAAACGCCCTAGTGCTCCCACGTGTCCGCTAACCTGCTCCAAATCGCGTGAAATCGGCTTGGAAAACGGGTAATGGGACGTAAAATCAGATTAGGTCCTGACAATCACACCAACCCAAGGATTTAGTGATGATTACGCACATTCAACTGGGTATAAGAAGAGGAAGACCCCTTCATTAAGGGGATTCGACAATTTTACACAAAAACTTTGTCTCTCTCTCACGCTTTTGTATCCATTTCCCAATCTTTTGTAAGTCAGTCCGCTGTTGCGCCCTGACCCACACTATCAATATCAATACAAATCAGTGGACCTAGGATTTGCTACCTTAGCATCTGAACCACTTTAAAAACTCTCATAGCATTTATTTCGCTTTCTATATTCATTATCACGTGTGCTTTTTGACCAATCAACGCTACGCACGTGACAATTAGTTGGTGCCAAAATCCAGCATCAACAGTTTGGCGCTAGAAGGAGGGCCCTGATTTAGTGTCTACCCTTCATCAGGAGAATCTTTGACCAAATGGTCCTACGAGAAATGGCTCGCCAATGCAGCGAGCAAGCTAATCGATATCTTGAAGAAGTTCCGTTTCCGTAAAATGTGTGAGGGGATATCCCACTGACTTCACAACTTGACCTGTCTCGAAACTACAGAGGTTCGAATACTCTCCAGATGGATCGAACCAAAGGTTGGACCGTTTGGACCAAGGCATGTCATCTACCACAGCTAGGGCGGTGCAACCGCCAAAGATGCCTGCAGGTCGCGCGAAAGCGCGGCAAAGGGCAATAGCGTCTTGCGAGCTCTGTGTGCGTGAGGCGTAGAGGCAAGCAAGTGGCAAAAGGTCAGCCTACGGGCCCCCAGGGACCAGCGAGCACAAAAGGTGCCCCGAGCAGGGTATTGGCAAAGCTGAGACTCGGCGAAAAAGTGAATCCCGAGCAGTCCCATGCCACGTCGCAGGCGAACCCAAGCAAAAATGCCGCGCGCGATGATTCTTATCGCCGTCAGCAAAACGATCCCGATCGTTATCATGCGGGTGGCCCCCATACCTCGCGGGGCGGTTCGTACCACCGCAAGGGTCGTGAAAATGCCCTGCACGATCCATCCCCTTCGCAGCGCCTCTGCGCCGGGCATGTGTCGAGCGGCGAAATGGCGGCCTGGCGAGGAGGAATCGACCTCCCGGACCTTCTCCCCGAAGGCAAGTGGTCGAAGGTTAAGGACTCGCACGGGTGCAATCCCCGAGTGGCTCGTTGCCACAAATTGAGGAGCTACTTGACTGCTAGCGGAGTTAAGGGAGCGAACAAAATGAAGCATGCAGTCGCCTCTGCATCCCTTTTTCTCCCGAAGTTACTGATTGCTCCCACTTCCACCCGGGGAGGTTCGAATGCCAGATATGCGACCGTTTGATGGGAACTATGATCCGCAGGATCACTTATATGAGTTCAATGACCTGATGGAGCTCCACAAGATTTCGGACCTTGCAAAATGCCGTTGTTTGGCCGTAACGCTAACTTCCCACGTCAAGCGGTGGTTAAGGTCGCTCCCAGTAGATCGATCGATTCAGTGGCCTCAGATGAGCACGACGTTCCTGCGGCATTTCCAAGCCAATCGGAAGTTTTCGATGCCTTTGAGCTACCTCAGCAACATAAGGCAAGGAAGAGCGAATCCTCCGCAATCTTACATTGACCGTTTCCACGGGGAGGGGAACTTCAAGCAAGGTGGCCCACGCTCCGAGAAGAGTCCATCCGAACACTTATAATAGCCAGTTCGCCCATGCAAACCGACTCGTGGAAAGAAGCTGAGCGTGAGGGCGATATTTCCCTCACCGATTCTGACAACTGAGAAAAGTATCTCCGAGTAGAGAATTCATTGGCGGCACTCCGCTGCCGCGATCACGGCACTTCCAGCAGTATGTCTGGTCGGGGAGATAATAGGAGAGCTGATCGCAAAGGAGACATTGACGATCAGCGAAAAGGGAAGAAACCCCGCTACGAGCAGAAAAAGTCCTATGCTCCTGTTCCTCGTCGCGACCGCGACAGGACTCAATACACTTCGCTGAACGTGTCCATATCTACAATCCTCGATAAATTCGAGGTGGCCAGCTTGCTCGGTGAGCCCAAACCCATGAAAACACTTGCTACGGCCAGAAACAGCAAAAAATACTGCCGTTACCATCAGGATAACGGACATCACACTGATGAATGCCGAGCTCTAAAGCAGGCTATCGAAGAGCTCATCAAGAAAGGGCACTTCAAGGAGTACATTGATGACTCTCCAAAACAGAGCCAAGGAGAACAAAAGAAAAAGCATCGTGATCGCAGCGGATACAGCAGTGTTAACATAATTTTCGGAGGTCCGCACCTCACGGGAAACACGCGAGGAGTGCAGGAAAGGTATGCTCGCGAAGCGCATCACGACCCGATCAGGGTAATGAACACTTCGCAGCGACCTCAAAAAGCCAGAAAGGAGGAATCGATCACTTTCTGCGAGAAGAAGGCAACTCGCTTGCACCATCCTCATGAGGATGCTCTGGTGATCACGCCCCTGATAGGGTGCCATAATGTCTACAGAATGCTTGTAGACAACGGAAGCGCTGTGAACATCCTGTTCAAGTCCGCTTTCGATAGAATGAACCTAGTCGAAGCCGACCTGAAGCCGATTGCCTCCCGATGCCTGCATGCGGTTTTACAAGGGATCACCCGATCCCCCAAAGGAAGGCGATCCGCCTTACGTCACGTCGCGCAGCTACGACGAGGTGACTAGGAATTCTTGAATTTTTGGTCGAGGTGGGTGTCCATCGGCCTTTAATGGAATTCTTGGGGCGACCTCTGCTAAGAACCTTCGGGCGTCATCACCCCCATTTATCATCTCAAGATGAAGTTTCCCACTCCAACGAGGGGATAGGCGTAAGCGGATCGCGAGCGCATCTCGCGAATGCTATGTAAAAGCGGTCCGGGGATATGCGATAAGGAAAGGGAAAGGGCATTTCGCGATGTGTGCCCCTGCAGGCTATGGCGATCAGCCGGATCGAGCCACAGCCTGGTCCAGCGGAGGATAACATAGATCCGCGAATCCAAGAAATCCCTCCCAGCTCCGAGGTTTCGGTTGATCCAAAAGAGGCCGAAAGTGTTACGGATTGAAGTATTCAACCCTACTGCGCTCGCCTCCAGCCGGTAAGCTTCTTAAAGGAGAACATTGATGTGTTTGCCTGGTCGCACGCAGATATGGTCAGGATCAGCTCGAACATTATTTACCATTCATTGAATGTCTTAACCGGTGAAGCAAGCCGTTCGCGAGAAAAGAAGAGGGCTGATGGATCCGGAGCGATGCCGCGCTAAAATCGAGTGGAGAACCTTCTCCGGGTGGATCCATTCGTGAGGCTCTCTACCCGACCTGGGTTGCCAACCCGGTCCTGGTAAAGAAGCCAAATGGCAAGTGGCGGACCTGCGTAGACTTCAGCGACCTCAACAAAGCTTGCTCGAAAGACAGCTTCCCCCTGCTGAGAATCGACCAGCTCGTTGATGCCACCTCGGGGCACGAGCTGTTAAGCTTCATGGATGCATACTCGGGATACAATCAAATCCCGATGTATAGACCAGATGAGGAGCATACGACCTTTATTACGGATCGGGGGCTATACTGTTACAAAGTCATGCCCTTCGGCCTCAAAAATACGGGTGCGACCTATCAGAGGTTGGTCAATCGAATGTTCTCCGACCAGATCGGGAGGACAATGGAGGTCTATGTGGACGACATGCTGGTGAAATCCCAGGTCGCCTCAGAACATATTGCGCATCTCGCAGAGATGTTTGGCATACTCCGACTCTACAGAATGAAGCTGAACCCTCTCAAATGTTCATTCGGGTATCGTCGGAAAGAAAGTTCCTGGGATATATGGTCAATCAAGTGGGGAGGGCATAGAAATAAACCCCGAGAAGATTCAAGCTCTACTCGATATAGAGACCCGAGGCCCGCCAAAAAGCGTGTCATGAGTCCGAGACGGCGAATAAGCGGCACTTAGTCGCTTCATATCAAGACTAACAGACCGCTGTCTACCATTCTTCAATGTTCTGAAGGCCAATAAGAAATTCGAATGGACTCCCGAATGCGAGCAGGCATTCCAGAGTATAAAAGAACACCTTGGGAAGCCACCTCTCCTCTCTAAGCCTCTTCCACAGAAATCCTCATACATCCTGCCACCATCCGTCTCCCAGTTCAGCAGGTCGTGGCGGCTTTAATACGGGAAGAGGAAAAGGCTCAGTGGCCAGTATATTATGCAAGTAAGCATCTATCGGATGCCGAGATGCGATATCCGGAAATGGAGCGACTAGCTTTTGCTCTACTGGTCACGTCTAGAAAGTTGCGACTTTACTTCCATGCCCATACAATCAATGTAATGACAAATTACCCCCTCAGGCAGGTCCTTCAGAAACCAGAAGCCTCGGGTAAACTGCTCAAATGGGCCATGGAATTGAGCCAGTTCGACCTAAATTACAAGCCCTGTGTCGGGTTATTAAAGCGGAGGTGTCTGACTTCATCTCGGAATTTTCCTATCTCCCAAGCGAGCAACAGCCTAACGACAAAGCCGTGCAAGAAAGTATTCAGAACCTGTCGACTTGGAACCTCTACGTCGACGGGTCATCAAATAAGAAAAGAGCCGGTGCGGGTCTTCTCCTGTGAGTCCCAGGAGGGGCTCGAATTCATGGTATTCTTCGGTTCGGGTTTGGCGACCAAGCAGTGAGGCCGAGTCAGAGGCCCTCCGCCTCGTAGGGTTGCGACTTGCCAAAGAAATGGGTGCAACCGCGATCAGCATTTACAGCGACTCTATGCTAGTCGTCAACCAAATTCTAGGGGAATACCAAGCCAAGGAAGAGAACATGGTCTGCTATCTGAAAGAGGCTAAGACCGCTCTGGGGTCGTTTAAGCACTTTGAAATCGCTTAGATCCCAAGAGAGAGCAATTCTATAGCGGACGCCTTGGCAAAGATATCCTCGTTGGATTCAGAGGCTCCAGACAACATTCCTGTTCGTCTCATCGGTGCTCCAACTATCAGCTCGACCGAACAGGCCATAAATGTGGCTCAACCGGATTCCTGGATGACTCCCATTATTCAATACCTCAAGGATGGGACCTTGCCAAGCGACAAGGTCGAGGCAAGGGTCCTGCGAGTAAGATCTGCTCGTTTCACACTCATGGGGACCGGTACATGCGAGAGAGGATTCATGCCCCACTCCTCCGACGTGTGACCAGTTGAAGCAGAGACTATCGATGGGAAATCCGTGAAGGGATCTATGGCAACCACACAACTGCTCGATCTCTTACGAACAAGGTTGTTCGTCAGGGATATTATTGGCCCCGAATTCAAGAAGATGTGCACAACTTTGTCAAGAAATGTGATAAATGCCAGCGGTTCACAAACATTCCGCGAGCCCCCTCTCACGAGCTGATAACTATGTCTAGCCCCTATCTGTTTTCCATGTGGGGGATTGATCTTATTGGCCCCATGCCAGTCGGAAAGGGAGGGGTCAAGTATGCCGTGGTCGCTGTAGATTATTTCACAAAATGGGTGGAAGCCGAACCACTAGCCGCGATCACGACCAGAAAGCTGAAAGACTTCGTTTTCAAGAACATAGTATGCCGCTACAGAATTCCTTACACCCTCATCTCGGATAATGGAAAGCAATTCGATAACGAGGAGTTCAAGCAGTTCTGCGACGAGTTGAGCATCCATAAAAAATTTGCCTCGGATCCGCTGCATCGTGCGAATGGCCAAGTTGAAGTAATCAACAAGACCATCAAGCACACTCTAAAGGCCAAACTTGGGGCAGCCAAGGGGAATTGGGCTGACAACCTCCCCGAAGTCTTATGGGCGTACAGGAGAACTCCAAGAACTTCCACCTCAGAGACCCCTTTTTCGCTAGCCTATGGCTGCAAAGCGATGATCCCTGTAGAAGTGGGAACTGGTTCTCTTCGGAGGGACTTGTACGACGAGGTTGAAAACGAAGCACTTATGAGGGCAAGTTTGGATCTCGTTGAAGAGCATCGCAGCAAGGCTTCGCTAAGGATAACAACTACCGCGAGCAAAGAGGTTTTTTCGATTCAAAGGTCAAGCGAGACTTCCGAGTCGGGGACCTTGTGCTAAAGGAAGTTCTCCTTGGGACCGAGAGACGAGTGCGGGAAGTCCCCTCAAGGGACCTAAGCGGGAAGGGGCGTGCACGGGTCGACAAGGTGATCAGGCCGGAGACTTACCATCTCAAAAGACTGAACGGTTCTAAAGTACCCCGAGCTTGGAACGTCGAACACCTCCGACCATACTATCAGTAATCCCGAACTCAGCTCTCAATCAGTTTATGTTAATTTCATTTCTAATGTAAAGCTTAATTTTGTTCGCTGGAGACAGTTCGTATGTGTTCTGTTCGTGTAAGAATTCGCATGTAATATTGCTTATGCAAATTGAATTGTAAATTGAACTTATGTATGAAAAAGCGAACTGCAATTGAAAAGAAAGTGTATCTTCATTTATGTACAAACAAAAGTTAGATCTAATTACGATGGGGTTGACTCATTACACTACGACTGGTCGGGGGGATCCTTCGAACCAGAACCCCCTGCCTGGTCGGGTCGTTGGGCGGCCAGTTGCTGATACGTCCCTCCTCGGCCATGATCCATGAAAGTCTTTCTTGCCACCCTCCCGGAGGTCGAAATGTCCATATAACCAAGGGTTCCTTAATCGGAGGGAATAAATGGACCCGATCGCCTAGTCGGCGGCCTTTTCCTCTAGCTCTTCTGACTGATTCCGCATTTCTTCGGGTGCTGAAGCGATCCTTTCGCACTCTCCGGAGTTCGGCCACCAAGAGCTCGCTTCTCCCTGTCGGAGGCCTCCTTTTCCCCTGTTCAACTCGGCCCAGGCCCTACTGGAGGTCGCTTGGATCTCCTGATCCTTCTCCCCGACCACTTTGGAGAGCCTGGCGGTTGTCCTTTGGAGTTCCTTCACGTCCTCCGCGCGTCGCTCAAGCTCCGCCTTTTGGAAGTCCACCGTCAGAAAGCAAAGATCCTTTGGCTCGGGATACTGCGCCGCATCGAATGCTTGTGTTCTTTCAGCTTCGGTGGACTCCAGGCTTTTGAGCTTCGTGACCTCCTCCTGTAGGTCGCTAGCCGAGTCCTCTCCATAGACATCATCATCGCAAGTAGAGCCTGCGAGCACGGAATGGTTAGAAATGAACCAGAACAAAATTTTAAGAACAGCTTGTTTACCTTGGTTAGATGCTGGAACGACGTGGGTCATCGTGTCGCCCATGTCGGGTGAACTCATCGTAAGACTCGATAGTCCACACTGCGAGAGAATAGACTATTGGTGCGAGTACTCGGGCGAGCTCCCCAAAGTGAGTCCGGCTGCATGTCCTTCGCCTTGTTCGGGAGGTGATCGCCTCACTTGCGGGTTCCAATTGCCGAACCTCCGTGAGTCCCTTCCCGCGACCTCAAGGGCTCCTCCTCCGGATTCGGTCTCGACTCTTGGGCCTCGGACCTCTTTCCTCTTCTTGAGGCCTTTGGGCCGGGGCCTTCTCGCCTTGGGGCGTGCCGTCTAGATAGTGCCTGACGCACATGTACTTTGGTCACTTCATGCACGTGGGCGAAGGTGTAGCTGAGTTCGCACCGGTTGTGCAGGAATGGGACAAGCGCCTTCAGCCTCTCTCCTCCTCGATCGAGGGAAGGCGACGGTGCTGTGAGGTGGGGCTGCCAGTTCCTTGGGGGCGGGGCATAGTTTCTGCATTCAAGTTCGTTAGTAAACAAAATTGCTCCGCGACCAAGACGGGAATCAACGTAACTTACCTTCCAAGGGTTCTAAAGACGCTTTGTTCTGAAAAAACCGTACTTCCGCAAGTTTGCGGTTGTTACGAGCTTCCTCGCGTCCCGGCTCTCCTCGTCTAGTACTCCAAAAGATACGAGCCTGTCCGGCTCATCAAGTAAGTCTTGGCTGGTCGTTCTGTTAACTGCAAAAGAATACAGGTCGTTATTATAGAGCATACGAACAGATAATATGCCTTACGAGGAATAACCTACTTGGTGTCTGAAAGCGGTAGTGGCCGTCATAGCAGAAAAAGAAGAATTTCGTCTCGTAGGGCCCCCAGCGTTCTTTGGGATAGCTATGTATCCCCTCGGCGATGGTAGTCGTCGGGACGAGTATGAATCCTTGTCCCCGCTTCTTTTTTGAGGTAATAGGCGCCGAGCTCCACCGCCGTTGGCTACTCAAGCCGTTTCGCGGGGACGCGATGTACATCGCGACGGCGATGACGTATGCGTTTGGCGTGAGTTGCATCGGTACGATCCCGAAGTGGTCCAGGACCGACCTGATGAAAGGATGGAGGGGAATCGTCCCTTCACCCTCGAAGATCTCTTCGGAGATCGCGGCAGGCCATCGGAAGGGTGCCGTGACGACCTGGTATGGTCGAGGAACACCTCCGCGCGAATGTCAAACTGCTTTTTTATCCTATTAAATTCTTCTTGGGGTGAGCCAACCGAAGACATCAAGGGAAATGCGTACCTCTGGAAGCCCCGTCGAGGAGGGGAGCCAGTCGTTTCCTCTCGTGCGGATGTTGGACGGATCCATTCCAGATGCAGCCTTATCGGCAGAACACCGGTTCCATTTAGGCCTTCGTGTTTTGTCCCGTGTGGCGGGAGGGGACAAATTCCTAAAACCCTAATAATAACTTGAGCCGCCACCCGCGGCTCGAGTCTGGCAACAGTGGCACGTCTCTGATGGAACACCGAGAGACCCAACGCCTTTGCCCACCAACCAAACACATGCAAAAAAGAGAAGAGAATCTTATTGGCTGGGATGTATGTAAGAGGCCGAAAGAAACTCGTTTCGATTGCCCACGAGCGCCGATCGGAAAAGAATGGTTTCTGGTTTGCAAAGGCTTGTCACTCGAAGCAAAAGGGGTTTTCGTGACCTCATCTGAAAAATGTGAGTTTTTATATGGATTGTGAATCGACGGTTACCACTTCTCGGAACCGAAATGACAGCCTCCTCTCTCTCCCCGCATTTAATGCGCCCCACGTCGCATTAAATGTCGTGATATGAGTCGTCGTTTCAAGTGCGTCGATGCCGCTCAGTCTGCCGAAACGAAGCCGAAGTCAAGACAACGGCATTTAATGTTTGCTGCGACTGCAGCAGCATGCGCGCTGCGCGTGGGATGCGGTGTTCATTGAATCTCTCCAAGGCACGTAAAAGAGTGCCCGAAGAATCCAGGTCGTTAAAATGACGATTCTCAGGTCGTTTGGGCGAGAATTGTGCGAGGTCGTGTTCGCCAAAGGTCATGTCCCGAGCTTCTTCTATTCGTGCGAACAACCAAAACCTCCAATCGGGCGGCATGACTTAGTTTCCAAGGTTCGACCCTCAAACCTTACAAACTAGGGGGCTTCAGTTATGACTAAGAAATCAAAGGCTGACGTGGAGTTGTGTGACGAAACGTGGCCTACTCCCGTCAGAACGGTAAGTGCACGTCAGGCCTGCCAAACGCCCTGGTGCTCCCACGTGTCCGCTAACCTGCTCCAAATGGCGTGAAATCGGCTTGGAAAATGGGTAATGGGACGTAAAATCAGATTGGGTCCTGACAATCACACCAACCCAAGGATTTAGTGATGATTACGCACATTCAACTGGGTATAAGAAGAGGAAGACCCCTTCATTAAGGGGATTCGACAATTTTACACAAAAACTCTCTCTCTCTCACGCTTTTGTATCCATTTCCCAATCTTTTGTAAGTCAGTCAGTTGTTGCGACCTGACCCACACTATCAATATCAATACAAATCAGTGGATGTAAGATTTGCTACCTTAGCATCCGAACCACTTTAAAAACTCTCATAACATTTATTTCGCTTTCTATATTCATTATCACGTGTGCTTTTTGACCAATCAACGCTACACACGTGACAATTAGTTGGTGTCAAAATCCAGCATCAACATCTACCATTTGCCAAGTCCTCATTTTCACAAAAGTAGTGCCGCAGATTCCCAAATCCTCAAGTAGCAGGAAGAGGGAGCAAACCCCGTGTTAACACCTATTTATACGAATGATTAAGATCTATTCCCCATTGATATTCACTCTCCATAAATCGTGCATTCTAATTTCTAGCTAATGGATGTTAAATCACAGTTCATTTATCATGTCTAAGTAAAGCAACTCAAATCCTCACCTTCATGAAAAATCAACTTCAAGAATGCAATTACATGCCTTGAATGAACAAACACCATTCATAATCACAGGCATTACTCCGTGTGGGTTATCATTTCAAATTTTCATTGGATCATTGCAATTCATTATCTTTTAACTCTTGAGATGAGATCAAGGACAGAGATCAAATAACAAATTTGGACAAAGTACATTTTTTCATTCCTTTCTTAGAAAAATAAAAAATAAAAAAATTCTTAGCAAGAAACCAGTTCATTTATTGGTCTGCAACATGTTAAGGATTACTAGTCATAAATACAAAGAAAGCTTTATGATTAGAATTTTGGTTTATTATTATTATTTATATAGCTTATCTGTGAGTTTGAATGTGTATATTTTATTAAAAAAAATATATATTAAAAGAATAGTACAATTAATACATGGATCGAATTGATATTAGGAATAGAAGATAAACAAACTCCAATGAGAAACTGACAATATGCTTATAAATATAAAAGTTGTGCAGTACTCTTAGTTAATTTGTTTATTGTCTTCTTCCTGTTTTGAAGAAAAAAGGTAATAGCCATAAAATTAGGGTAATTCACTTTCGGTGTCGACTTGTTCTCTTTATCATGTTAATTAATTTTTTTTTACAGGAAGCGTTCTAGTACAGTGCAATACTGCGCAACAAACGCGCCCTACATCTTCTTTATCATATACACCAAATCGTTTTTGTTATATTTTCTGACTTATACAGCGACTTCCTGAACCTCCCTTAAGCTCCTCCTTTTCCAGTTTTTCTGTTTTCTTCTCCTTCACCGCTTCAGAGACCACTCCTGCAGATCTTTTTTTTTTTTGGCTAAAAGAATTCTTTTGAGCAGAAACCACATCGCTTGATTTTTTACTCCTCTCCAATTCACCCCCTTTTTTAAGCAAACAAAAAAATCTCCCATTTCCTTTGTTTCTTGTTTAATGAAAAAAAAAATTGTTTTGTTATTGTCTCTGTTTTAATTTCATTTGCTTTCTTTCCCTCTATTTTTCAAATGTAAAAATACGAGTGAGGGAGGAAAGAAAAAGGGTTGAAAATGGTCGATATTGCCGGGAATGTCGCAGGTATTGTGAGCGCTGTTCTCGATGTTGACAAGTGCTTTATGTACTTGCTCAACCACAAGAGCAACATAAGAATTCTCGAAAGAGAAGTTGGGAAGCTGAAGGTTGCAAGAGATGAAGTGGAGCGTAAGGTTGAAGTTGCTAGAAACAATGTGGAAATGATTGAAGAGATTGTTGAGCAGTGGGTAATTAAAGTGAACTCCATCGTTCCTGAATCAGAGACGTTGATTAAAGAGAGAGCAAACGTCCAATGTTTCAGCTTGAAAGCCCGCTACAAACAGAGCAGGAAAGCATCGAAAAAGGTGAAGGATGTTGCTGAACTCCTGCATCTACAAGAAGCATTCGGCGATCAAGTTTCCCGCCCTATCATTCATGAAGACACGAGGCTTATATTGAATAAAGATTACTTGGCCTTTCAATCACGATCGTCCACTTTGGAGGATGTATTGAAGGCATTAAAGGAGGCCGAGGTGGACATTATTGGGGTTCATGGGATGGGTGGCATTGGTAAGACCACCCTAGTCAAAGAAGTTGGTAGGCAGGCCAAGCAAGACAAGCGATTTGATAAGGTGATTTTTGTAGAGGTAACTGACACTCCGAACATAGAAAAGATACGAGAAGAAATCGCGAATGACTTAGGTTTGAAATTTGATGATAAGGGGACTGAAAGCGGAAGAGTAAATAAATTATTTGCACGATTGAAGAAGGAGAAGACAATCCTAATAATTTTAGATAATATTTGGGTCGATCTTGATCTGGAGAAACTAGGAATTCCTTTTGGTGAAAATAATAAGGGATGTAAACTATTGTTGACAGCACGGGATCGAAATGTGTTGGACAGCATGGGTGCAAAGTCTTTCTCGATCGACGTTTTGAAGGAAGATGAAGCTTGGAGGTTGTTTAGAAAGATGACAGGTAATAACGTCTTTTCCTTGTACATTTTTATTGGTTTGTCACAATTTTTAATACTATGTTATAAATTTCACTCATTTCAGTACTCCCCGGATCTATAAAGAAAGTTTTATTCATTTAAATTTTGTAACACATGAATATAAACAAAAATCGAATGAATGATCATTAAACAGAAAGTCACAAGATGATCAGAAGCGCCGATGAATATTGTGTCAATAATTTTATACAAGAAAAGTGGAAAGAGAAAAATCATTTAAAAAAAATATTTTGAAATTAAGTGGTATTTATTTATATATTTAGATATACTAACAATTTTGAATGAGAATTATTTAGAATGGTGTTTGATAAAAAAATAGGTGGAGAGAAATAACAATAACAATTTTCAAGGAGAATTATTTATACAACACTTTAAAATATATACGAATGCTTTTTAGCATGGATATTTTTTCGTTGATGAAAGTCTTATTGTTGTTAGACCTTCTGAACCAAATGGCTCTAACTCTGAAGAACTTTTATATATAAGTATCAATACCAATTCATGCAACAACATTATACGATTCCATAATAATACATATTTTCATTATTGTTTCTTTTTAGTAGAGTTTTCAAATTATGCGGTCGAAAATATTCTCAAATATTTGATGAACAAAAGTTAGATTTATTGTTTATATGTTGAATGACAACATTACATAATTAATTTCGTAAAATCTTCTTAAAGAATTCTAAATTAATCAACATACTTTATAAAAATTTATCTTTCTACCACCTTGATTTACAATTCTCATTTTCCCTTGTAGGTGAAGTTGCTGATACATGTGAGTTGCAATCTGTGCCGAATGATATATGTAAGGAATGCGGTGGTTTACCCATTGCCATTATTACTGTAGCAAGGGCATTAAAGAACAAGAGACAACTATCTCAATGGAAAAATGCCTTACAAGAATTGAGAAGGCCTTCCCCAACAGAGTTCAAAAGAGTGCTGAAAGTAGGGGTGTAACCAAACCGAGTAGCTCGTGCTCAGCTCATCTTGAGCTCGAGCTCGACTTGATTTATATTGAGCTAGGCTTGAGCTGCTAGGCTTGAGCTCAAACTGTTCCAAAAATAATCGAGCTGAGTACTGAGCCTGACGACACTCAACTCATGAGCTTAACAGAGCTTGTGTAATTTTAAAACGGTTACAAACCCCAATTCATTTTTAGTCTAATCCAATTTGAAATCCCCTTTTCCTCTCCAGTCTTTGATTTCAGCCACCTAGACCCCCAAATCGCGATGCGACACTATGCACACCATGCCGAAGTCCGTCAGTCTCCAACTCTCTACCAATCTCCGTTAGTCTCTGCCAGTTTCCAACAGTTGAGGACTTGAAGTAATTCATCAGTCTTCATGTTTCTTAATGAAATTGTGTTTGAATAAGATGTGTAAAGTGTGGTTATTAAGATGGTTGTGATGCACTGAATGTTTGATTAAGGCATTGAGATGGTGTAAACTGTAAAATGAGAAGCCGAGATGGTGTACAATGAAAGAGAGTTTAAGGAGTGCTTCGATGTTGTGTCTCTATTTTTGTTAGGAAATGGAGTTTTGACATTAACGTGTTGATTGTGCTTTTCAATACCTATTGTGTTGTGTTTTCATTTTCAGTATAAGGTTCTGTTTTTGTGAAATTTTAATGTTTGAGGTATTGACATTTTGTCAAATGAAACTTGCATTTTAGGGTTAGTGAGACATTGGTCTTTGATTCAAAGATTTTTAATTGTCAATGGAATCAGATTTTTTCTTTTTCAAAAATCAAGGCAGTGCAGTGCTGAAGTTGTTGTTCTCTATGTTTGTCCTTTTTTACAGTGTTACTAATTTAGGTTCCGTTTAATAAGTCGGTATCTTTGCAGAATTTTAGATATGTTTAGATATGTTAGACATGTTTGTCCTTCTTTCAAAGTACAATGGAGATTTGTGAACAAGCCCAACTCTTTTTTTCAATCCAATCCTTTGGATACTAGTAGTTATTTAATTCAAATTCATCAAAAGACGGATTGTAAGAAACAACGTCGTTTATTTATTTTAAAACCAAGAAATTTATTAATTTAAAAAATATATACAAGTAATGAAAATGGGTTCACTTGAACCTACTAAAATTTGACTTTAATTAAAATAAGTTTATATTTTATAATGATTAACAATTTTGGCCCTATTTAAATTAATATTGACACACTAAAATTGATATTAATCAACAATTTTTGACATTATCTCTCTTCTTCATTTCCTTTCCTCTTCTCTCATACTTTTTTCTTATTTTGATTGCATTAATCAGGAAAGACTATTCATTTAAAGGTCATAAGGTAAGATAAAAGAACATGAGATAAGAACTTTGTAGGCAGTAAGCAATTTAGAAGTCAGCAAATGCAATCCCACATACCCCAATCCAATAAGAAATTGAAGCTCATTAAAACCTAATGAAATTATAAGTCAGTCTAAAAACATAAAACACCCCAACCCAATGAAGTTATGAATTATCCAAAAGGCTTTTGCTTTCCACCAAAAACATTATGAAATATGCAAAAGCTGTATTTACATATTATTGTTCATCAATTTCAATTGCATGCTGCGACCAGCTGATGTATACATCATGATCATAATTGATATTCTTTGAAAAATAAATGTTAATGTGATAGGATAGGATAGGTCTCTTCCACCTCTCATTTTATTTATTTTAAAATAAAAATAAATGAATGAAATGATAAACAATGAGACTTTCGGAGACTGGAGAGAGGAGGTGCACTTCTCATTTCTCAACACAATTCACTGAATGAAATTGACATGCCTGACACGAGTAGCCCACTTTCCTAAATTTTCTAAAGCAGGTTACCCCACTCTTCACAATTCACATGTCCTTCATAACACCAAGTCAATATAAAAAATAGGAACAAATAAACAAACACATCATGGAAATTTGTTGAAAGATTAATGAGATCGAGAATCTGGTCATTTTGTTCCAATTACTTCCAAATGAATATCCCACCCATTATTTCTGATATTATGATAAGATAAGAATGGACTGTACAGAAACAAGCTTAGCCACAAATTTAATCATCTCATCATTCTTGTGGAAAATAGCTGGCCAGCATATGAGTTACCTTCAACTTAAAAAGCTTTTCTAACATACATTCTAAAGCCGGCCATAACTGTATGTCTAACTTTATGTCCAACGTGTTAAGGATTATTAGTCATAATCGTAAATACAAAGAAAGCTTTATAATTATAATTTTGGTTCATTATTATTAATCTGCGAGTTTGAATGTGTAATTTTTATATAAAACTGTTAGACCGATCGTCACAGTCTAAAAATTAAACATAAGTACCGTAGTTAGCGGTAAGCAGGATCGAATCCACAGGGAGCAAGACTAACAACCTAATGTATTTTAAGTAGCGAAAATGAAATTGGCAATGGATTAATGAAACTAAATAGACTAAATGCAAATAATGAAATAGTGCAATTAAAACTAATGAAAACTTTATAATAAAAATGTTGCCGTTACGGTTTTGGTCCGACACGAGACCGACTCACACAATTCTTCTCCACCCTCTACGATCCCCTAAACCTACAAGGCAAGGTAAATCAATGAAATGGTTTCCCGACACTCTAGGCATAATCTATCCTGTCTCACCCGATCACTCAAGTTCGATTGGTTAAAGACTATCATTGAACGTCGATAAACACTATAAGGCAATACCACTAGTTGGTACGCGATTAACAAATACAATCTGTCAACACGTAATATCCAATCAACCAACTTCACAATAAACGCAACAATAGTAGAAATTAAATTAAATCCAAACACAACTCAATTACAATCGATGCGAAGTAATGTAAGCAATATTCATCATTTAATTATTCCAAACCAAGGTTTATCATTCAGAAGTTCTATGAAAATATTAAATCACAATGGACAACAATATTCATCACAAATTATGCCCAAATCATATTAAAGTATCGAAATCAATCATGAAACGAAAACAAATATAATCCAAGCACAATACTACCAAATGTCC
Source organism: Pistacia integerrima (assembly GCA_026225825.1). Lineage (NCBI taxonomy): Eukaryota > Viridiplantae > Streptophyta > Magnoliopsida > Sapindales > Anacardiaceae > Pistacia > Pistacia integerrima. The sequence goes on from CM047748.1 coordinate 4,573,325, forward strand.
TATAATCGGGCTCATCCAACTAGTCGAGAGATGAGGAGAGTCGTGGAGTCAATCCCGATCTCGCCTATGCCGTAACAGACAACGGGAGCTTAGCCGCTCATGGTGGTGATGACGGAGGCGAAACGGTGGGAACGGAGGGTGACCATGGCGGAAGGAGGAGGTAACCGACAGCGATATGGTGCGAAAATGGGCAAAAAGCGACCAAGCGGACAGCCCGGAATACGAACAGCCGCGGTTGTGGAAGGGCGTTAATTTTCCAGGAGGCGGGTCTCACGAAAACAGGTGGCGGAAATGGGATCCGAAGGTACCAATGGAAAGCTCTGGTGATGGGGAGTTCAGATCAGGTCCTAGGGAAAGGTGAGAAGTCGCCGGAAATGAGCAAGATCGCTGGAAGATAAAGAGTCGCGAAGGCAAAACCGCGGATTCCGGCGGTTTTCACGGCGGTGGCTTCGGAAATGCAAGGATCCGGCTATGGGGAATGAAGGATCAACCCTTGGGGGCAGAAAGCGTCACCGGAAAAGCGGCGAAATCTCGCGGGAAGATGAAGCGTCGCGGTGGTGGTTGGCTCACGGTGGTGATGAAGCGATGATGGTGATGCGTGGTGGAGGAAGCCGAAGAGTCGCGGGAGGTGGAAGACGAAGGGTCGCGGAGGTGGAAGACGAAGGGTCGCCGGAAAACTCTCTGGATGGCAGCCTCCTGTTCACGCGATCTGGACTTTTTGTTTTATAGAATACATTACAAAATTTCAGTTTAGTCCCTACACAATTGAAAAGTGACAAAATCAGCCCTTTAAAACATGACATTTTACCCCCTAAACAGCATAAATGAGACAAAATCACCCTTTAACCCATAAACCACAACCCAATATCAACTCATAAACTTTTCCAAAATCATTCCAAACATGTTAAATTCATAAGAAAAAATATTAGGAAGCCATTTTTATGAATAAATTCATAAATTCTTTAATTGTCTCAATATACTTCAATTTAATCACAAATGGGGTATTTTTATCACCAAAATAGAGTCACTTTCATGACTCTAACACACTCCCCAACTTACTCTTTGCTCGTCCTCGAGTAAAGTTAAAGGAACTCTTTCAACATTCTCACAAAACCATACACAACCATATTCATCAACAACCAAGACATTCATCAAAAGATAAAGTGAAGAATTTGAACATAACAAGTAAATAACACAATCCTAAATAAAGAACTAAAGTTTCTATCAAGATTTGCCTATCTCCATTCAAGCTTCTCAAACACACATTTCATATTCATATCACAATGTTAAAATGTCATGCAAAACTCCCCAACTTATGTACACGCAACATAATGCTCATTTTCCACACAAGATTTTGACATATAATTTCTTTTTCATTCATCACCTTTTTTTTTTTTTTTTTTTTCGTGTCTTAACTTCTTAAGCTTTCTAGAAGGTCCGTGTAACGGGCTTTAGGTCAATGACTCCCAAACCAAACGGCTATAGGGCACTAAATGTAAAACACTCCTCGAACTTACTCACCCGAACCAACTAGGCTACAAGTCAAGACTTTATTTCTTTATTTCTTTTTTTTTTTTTTATAAAGCTTATGATCTATGTAATGATTTCTTAAGCTTTCTAGAGGACCCATGTGAGCTTTAGGCCAACCACTCCCAAGCTAGATAGCTTTAGGGGGATTAGGTGTAGAACACCCCTCGAGCGTACTCACTCGAGTCAACTAGGCTACAAATCAAAACCAAATCATCAAGCAACATTTAAGCACTTTTAACACACGCAAGATAATAAATGAAAATTTGCTCCATGGGCATGTAAAGTATGTGGGAGACTTGCATAAACACTAAAACACATGACATTTACACAAAACAGTGTCTAACCACAATTATGGACAAACCTAGCACAAAACAGAACCAATAGTTCAATGTTTAAAACCATGTTGCACAAAAAATTTTCAAAAACCTCACAAAACCTTTCAACTAGCACTTTAATTGCTTCTAAAATGGTAATTATGCATGAATTCATGAAAAATTTTAAAAATAACTCACTTTAGTTCACTTTAACCACTTTTGGACTTACAAAAATAAGATTCAACATATTTTCAACAAAAACATCATCATGCCACAAAAATTTAAGCACACTCTCCACAAAAGCATCATCAATAACACACAAAAGTATCACAATCTCCACAAAAGTCTCATCAACAACACTTAACAAAAATATCACAATCTCCACAAAAGTCTCATCAACAACACTTCACAAAAATATAAAATCAAATCAACACTCCCCCAACTTCAAATGTCATTGTCCTCAATGACCCACAACTACAAATATCCTCCCCAACTTAGCATCAAAAGAACTCAAATGGCAATATGATCAATGACATTAAAATCCTTCAACATATTTGAGAAACAAGAAATCTAACAATAATAGCATGTAAGGTGGAGAGATACAACTTTGAGGAACAATGGTGGGAAATTTGTCATCAACAGAGTTTGTGAAGGATGCATAGGCGTAGCCTTGGACTAGTTAATGAGTTTCCAAATATGACAATCCTGCGAAGACAAAAACAACAAAAACATAAAAGCAATAAAAACATATTTACAAAGATGGGTTGCCTCCCACAAGCGCTAAGTTTAAAGTCTTCAGCCAGACTCAATGCACTGACATGGCTAATGTGGTTCTAATAAAGAACACTCCTCAATCACCTCTCCATCATTAATGCCATCGACATAAGGTTTAAGTCTTTGGCCATTCACCTTAAAAACTTGTCCCCTTTTTGGGTTTTGGATTTCAACATCGTGAGGGAAAACATTAAGAACAATAAAAGGGCCATCCCACGTGACCAAGCTTCCCGGAAAGAAAGGCGAAGCTTAGAGTTAAAGAGCCACACTTTTTGATTAGGAGAGAATGACTTCCTAACAATGTGTTTATCGTGAAAAGCTTTAGTTTTCTCTTTAGAGATGCGAGAGTTCTCATAAGCTTCGTGTCTTAGCTCATCTAACTCCAAAAGTTGGAGTTTCCTATGGTCACCTGGCCGTGGTCATATCAAAATTGAATTTCCTTGTGGCCCAATATGCTCATGTTCAAGTTCTACGGGTAAATGGCATGCTTTCCCAAAAACTAACCGATAAGGGGACATGCCAATAGGGGAGTGCGATATGCGGTTCGATAGGCCCAAAGTGCATCATTCGACGCATTGACCAATCCTTACGATCGGGCCGTACCATTTTCTCTAAGATAGTCTTAATTTCCCTATTAGCACGTTCCACTTGTCCACTAGTTTGAGGGTGATAAGGTGTGGCAACTCGATGGGTGATTGAGTACTTTTTTCAATAAGTGAGCCAAAGTGCCTATTGGTGAAATGTGAGCCACCATCAGCCGATGATGGCACGCGGATGACCGAAATGGCTAAAGATGTGCGATTGAACAAAGTTAACGACCACCTTATGATCATTGGTCCTAGTGGCAATGGCTTCTACCCATTTAGACACATAATCAAGCGCAAGCAAGATATATTCAAAGCCAAAAGATGAGGGAAATGGACCCATGAAATCAATACCCCACACATCGAAACACTTCCACAATCAAAATAGGATTCGGGGGCATCATATCTCGTCCACCAATATTCCCTACTTTTTTGACATGAAGTACAAGCACGACAATAAAAGAATGCATCACGAAAAAGAGAGGGCCAATAGAAACCAACTTTGGAGGACCTTTTAAAGCGGTCATCTTGCCACTATAATGACCACCACAAGCATAAGAATGACAAAATGCAAGTACACTACTAAACTCATGGTGGGGAACACATCTCCTAACTATCAGTGCACACACCAGAAAAGGTCCGGGTCTTCCCAAAAATAATGCTTGATGGTTGCAAAGAAATGATCTTTCTGAGTTTTGGTCCACCCTAATGGTAATTGTCCTACGGCCAAGTAATTGACTATATGGGCATACCAAGGTGCTTTGGATTGGGATATCGCAAACAATTGCTCATCCGGGAAAGATTCATTCAAACATTGACCGGGGACAAACTCTGTAAAGAGTCTAGACAAGTGGTCGGCGACCACATTATCACTACCCTTTTTATCTTTGATTTCTAGATCAAACTCTTGCAACAACAAAATCCATCGAATTAGTCTAGGCTTAGTGTCTTTCTTGGCTAACAAATACCTAACGCAACGTGGTCCAGTAAAGACAACTATCCTAGACCCAAGAAGATAAGACCGGAACTTATCAAGGGAAAACACTACTGCAAGCAACTCTTTCTCCGTGGTGGTGTAATTACATTGAGCATCGGAGAGGGTCTTGCTTGCATAGTAGATCACAACGGGCTTTTTATTCCCCCGTTGGCCAAGGACTGCACCAATGGCATAGTCCGACGCGTCACACATCACTTCAAAAGGTAGGTTCCAATCAGGAGGTTGCATAATGGGTCTTTGTGGTCAACGCTTCCTTCAAAATGGTAAAGGCAATCATACAAGAGTCATCAAAAACAAATGGCACATCTTTAGCAAGCAAATCACACAAAGGCTTGGAGATCTTGCTAAAATTCTGGATGAAACGCCTATAAAATCCTGCATGGCCTAGGAAAGATCTAATTTGTTTGGAACCGACGAAGGCGGGGGTAGTTGAGAAATCAACTCTACCTTTGCCTTATCCACTGATATCCCCTCCTTGGAAACTACATGACCTAAGACAATTCCCTCTTGAACCATGAAATGGCTCTTTTCCCAACTAAGAACAAGATTTGTCTCTTTGCAACGTTTTAACACCAACTCAAGTTTTTTGAGACAATCATCAAAAGATGTACCAAACACAGAAAAATCATCCATGAAGACTTCAAGGAATTGACCCACCATGTCGAAAATATCGATAACATGCACCTTTGAAAGCGTTGCGGTGCATTACACAACCCGAAGGGCATGCGCGAAAGGCAAAGCGTGCCAAAAGGACATGTAAACGTGGTCTTTTCTGGTGCTGGGGGCAAGCGGTACTTGGTTATATCCAGGAATAGCCATCCAGAAAATAATAGAAAGCTTGCCCTGCAAGTTTTTCTAGGATTTGGTCAATAAATGGGAGCGGGAAATGATCTTTCCTAGTGGCTAGGTTGAGCTTCCTATAGTCAATGCAAACTCTCCATCCTGTGGGAGTACGGGTAGGAATTCGCTCACCTTTTTTCATTTTCAACAACGGTGAGGCCACTCTTCTTAGGTACAACATGGGTTGGACTCACCCATTGGCTGTCGGATATAGGGTAAATGATACCCGCATCAAGCCATTTGATCACCTCTTTCTTCACTACCTCCTTCATGTTCGGGTTTAACCTTCTTTGAGCTTCATGCACCGGTTTAGCATTCTCCTCACAAAATATGCGATGCATGCACAAAGAAGGGCTAATCCCTTGCAAATCGGCTACCGACCAACCGATTGCTTCCTTATGTGCTATCAAGACCGCCACTAATCTCTCCTCTTGCTCACTATCTAAGTTGGCGGCAATGATCACGGGTAAGGTCTTGTTGGGTCCTAGGAAAACATACTTTAGAGTATCAGGCAAGGCTTTCAACTCTAAGACTGGTGGAGACTCAATGGACCTCGGTTGTGTCGTCTTAGACAAATGTGGTAAGGTTTCATACTTGATGTTCCAAGGTCGACGCTCTAAAGTGGGCGACCTAGCTATATACGCACTAAACTCCCGAATCTCAGACACGACACTCAAGCTAGATATCTCCTCAACAAATGGATTCATAAGAGTGTAAATTGCATCATCACATAACATCTGTAGGGGCATGAGCCTCCACTAGACTTTCAATAGCATCAACCATGAAACACTCATTATCGTCCTCACGCATTGGTCCTAACCCAGCATTAAACACATTAAGTCTCAATTTCCTATTCCCAAAAGACACTTCCATCTCTCCAGATCTACAGTTAATGCAAGCATTTGCCGTAGCTAGAAAAGGTCTCCCTAAAATAATCGGTGGCATACTTCCACTGCTCGTATACTCCATGTCTAAGACAAGAAAATCCACCGGAAAATATAGTTCCTCAACCTTAACTAACACGTCCTCAATTAGGCCCCTAGGCATTTTGACCGATCGGTCAGCTAACTGTAGTATGACTTCAGTCGACTTGAGCTCACCTAAGTTAAACTGTTCATACACGTAAGTGGGTAATAAGTTCACGCTCGCCCCTAAGTCTAAGAGTGCTCTATCAATCGTGACATTACCTATCACACAAGAAATAATAGGAGCTCCTGGATCCTTTAACTTCGGGGGAATGCGGTTTGAGACAACCGCACTTACATTTTCCGGTAAATGTACAGTCTTAGGTGTGTGAGATTTCATTTTCCTCTTTTGCGTGCACAAGTCTTTGAGGAATTTGGCATAAGCAGGTACTTGCTTAATGGCATCTAAGAGTGGAATGTTAATCTGCACCTGCTTAAACAACTTAATCATTTCATCCATCCTAGCGCTTTTCCTAGTAGTGGGGACATTTGGGGGCTCTAAGCACTGAGGAAAGGGTGCTCTCGGTATGTACGATATAGGGGATGGTTCGTTCTCCCCAACTTTTTCCTTACCCGGTCTCTGAACACTTAACTCAACAAGAGACTCACTCTCACTCTCTTTGGCTTGGTCTCTACCTAGACTTTCCTCTTCTCTACCCTGGACTTTTACTTCCCTCTCAGGCCTAATTAGCTCTCGGCCGCTCCGAAGAGTCATCACGGCCTTAGCTTGTTCGAAAAACCCTCTCTGCGAGAAGAACCACTAGGGTTACCTATGACTTGACTAGGCAATTGGCCTTGTTCCCTCCTATTATCGCTTCGGCTATTTGACCAATCGGGTCTCTAGCTTACTAATGGATTGGGAATGGGAATGTAGAAGTTGGGTATTCTGCTCTAAATCCTGGAACCTAGCATTCATGTTGGCTTTTTGTTCCTGCATGGTTTGGAGCATTTGAGCCATCATTGATTCTAATGAACTAGACAAAGGGTAGAGGGCTGAGCGGGAGGTGAGAACCTAGGTTGGATGGGTGGTTGGATTGAAGGTTGCTCCTCATAATTGCCTTGTTGATTGGAAGGATTGTTCTGTATGGCATACTATTAGGGACATTCGAGGTTGTTGTGGCTTCCATGAAAAATTAGGGTGGTTACGCCACCCAGGATTATATGTGTTCGAGTACGGATCGCTCCGTCTCTGGAAGCCTTGTGCAACTTGTACTTGCTCCTCAAAAAGGTCAGGGGCAGGTTCCTCAACCGGATGGTCAAGAGTGGAGTGCATGGCAAAAACATCTGATTCGCCTTCTGAGATGATTGTGTAGAGGTTGCCCTTGTATAGATACAAGCCGGTCAAATCGGTGGGCCAACACCTCTAACTTAGAACTAATGTCATCTAACCGTGACACCTCATACACGCCACCCTTCTTGGATGGTCGCCCGAGATAGGCATTCTAGATGCAGAAATGTGGTGCATTGAATTTTCACTTAAGGTCTCGAAGAGTTGCCATAACTCATTCTCGTCCTTGTGCATAAATGTTCCTCCACAAGAGGCGTCTACCATATTCCTATGCCTCTCGGTTAGTCCGTCATAGAAACTACGAACTAATTGCCACCTAGGGTGCATGATGGGGACACTTCCTAAGCATTTCCTTCAAAGCGTTCCCAACTCTCATAAAATTCCTCGCCATCAAGTTGAGCGAAACTAGTAATGGCTCGTCATATCTTTGTTGGTTTTACCAATGGGATAATACTTTTTAGGAATCCTTCTTGCATTTGGGTCCAAGAGATAATGGACCCACTGCCAAAGAATTGAGCCTTTGTTTGGCTTGATCCTTAAGTGAAAATGGGAACAAAATTAAGCGCCACGACATCTTCATTCACATGTTGAAGTCTAAGCGTGGAGCAAACCTCTAAAAAATTCATCTAAGTGTTTGTATGGCTCCTCATTTAAATTCCCATAATAATTTGGCAACAATTGAATGACACTAGTTTTGATCTCATAGTGCTGTGTCTGGACATTGGGGATATGGATACATGAGGCTGACGTGTAGGTGATGGGTGCGAAATGTTGGCTAAGGGGCACATGTGCGGGTTCATCCTGGTCAGCCATCCTACGTGCTTGTTTTCTATTCTTTTTACAAGTGCGTTCAATTTCAAGATTCAAAGGTAATAACTCTTCGTTAAAAGACCTTCTAGTTTGCATTCATCAACCAAACACACAAAAGGCTCAACAAGCAACGCAACAACAATGTCAAAGAAAATAAACTAAATGCAAAAACCTAAGAAACAAATTTTACTAAGCACACAAAACAAAACTAAAACAAATCTAAAATCTAACGAAACTATACTCAATGAAATTTCCCACAACAAAATGTTTAATCAAAACTAAATTTATCAATGCAACCTAAAAGAATTTAATACTAAGGACAAAAATCAAAGGTTAAGAGAATTTCACAATCGGGACGTGTAGGATCTTCAATGCTCACGACACGCTGAAGCGTTTTCCCAATTGCAATTTTCCTGCAAAACAAAAACAAACACAAATGAAACTATTCCAATGACAATAAAATAGAACAAAGTGAAAATGAAATTACGCAAACAACCTAAAAAGAAAATAATTAACTAAAAATGCAAAGAGACAAACTAAACGGGACACAAATATTAAACAATTCACCCAAACAAATAATCACAAGAAAGAAAATAACACAAACAAAACAACAAAACAACAAAGATTAAAATAAACCTAGAATAAAAACTAATAACTACCCAAACATACAAAGTCAAAAGCACGTTGCTCCCCGGCAACGGCGCCAAAATTTTGTTAGACCGATCGTCACAGTCTAAAAATTAAACCTAAGTACCGTAGTTAGCGGTAAGCAGGATCGAATCCACAGGGAGCAAGACTAACAACCTAATGTATTTTAAGTAGCGAAAATGAAATTGGCAATGGATTAATGAAACTAAATAGACTAAATGCAAATAATGAAATAGTGCAATTAAAACTAATGAAAACTTTATAATAAAAATGTTGCCGTTACGGTTTTGGTCCGACACGAGACCGACTCACACAATTCTTCTCCACCCTCTACGATCCCCTAAACCTACAAGGCAAGGTAAATCAATGAAATGGTTTCCCGACACTCTAGGCATAATCTATCCTGTCTCACCCGATCACTCAAGTTCGATTGGTTAAAGACTATCATTGAACGTCGATAAACACTATAAGGCAATACCACTAGTTGGTACGCGATTAACAAATACAATCTGTCAACACGTAATATCCAATCAACCAACTTCACAATAAACGCAACAATAGTAGAAATTAAATTAAATCCAAACACAACTCAATTACAATCGATGCGAAGTAATGTAAGCAATATTCATCATTTAATTATTCCAAACCAAGGTTTATCATTCAGCAAGTTCTATGAAAATATTAAATCACAATGGACAACAATATTCATCACAAATTATGCCCAAATCATATTAAAGTATCGAAATCAATCATGAAACGAAAACAAATATAATCCGAAGCACAATACTACCAAATGTCCTATAATCGGGCTCATCCAACTAGTCGAGAGCTGATGAGGAGAGTCGTGGAGTCAATCCCGATCTCGCCTATGCCGTAACAGACAAACCGGGAGCTTAGCCGCTCATGGTGGTGATGACGGAGGCCGAAACGGTGGGAACGGAGCTGACCATGGCGGAGAGGAGGTAACCGACAGCGATATGGTGCGAAAAATGGGCAAAAACGACCAACGGACAGCCCGGAATACGAACAGCCGCGGTTCGCCGGAAAACGTTAATTTTTCCGGCGGGTCTCCGGAAAACGGTGGCGGAAATGGGATCCGAAGGTACCAATGGAAAGCTCTGGTGATGGGGAGTTCAGATCAGGTCCTAGAAAGGTGAGAAGTCGCCGGAAATGAGCAGGATCTGGCCTGGAAGATAAAGAGTCGCGAAGGCAAAACCGCGGATTCCGGCGGTTTTCACGGCGGCTGAAGCTCGGAAATGCTGGATCCGGCTATGGGGAATGAAGATCAACCCTTGGGGAGCCGAAACGTCACCGGAAAACGGCGAAATCTCGCCGGGAAGATGAAGCGTCGCGGTGGTGGTTGGCTCACGGTGGTGATGAAGCGATGATGGTGATCTGTGGTCGAGGAAGCCGAAGAGTCGCCGGAGGTGGAAGACGAAGGGTCGCCGGAGGTGGAAGACGAAGGGTCGCCGGAAAACTCTCTGGATGGCAGCCTCCTGTTCACGCGATCTGGACTTTTTGTTTTATAGAATACATTGCAAAATTTCAGTTTAGTCCCTACACAATTAAAAAGTGACAAAATCAGCCCTTTAAAACATGACATTTTACCCCCTAAACAGCATAAATGAGACAAAATCACCCTTAACCCAGAAACCACAACCTAATATCAACTCATAAACTTTCCAAAATCATTCCAAACATGTTAAATTCATAAGAAAAATATTAGGAAGCCATTTTTATGAATAAATTCATAAATTCTTTAATTGTCTCAATATACTTCAATTTAATCACAAATGGGGTATTTTTATCACCAAAATAGAGTCACTTTCATGACTCTAACAAAAACAAATATATTAAATACATGGACGGAATTGATATTAATGAGTTGAAAAAAAGGGCCATGGGATGGGAGGGTTTGAAGGAATAGCAGAGGGGTGAAATTATAATTTGGAAATAGGCTGGTTAAAGATTAGGTAGGAGTTTAAGGTGTGGAGCGGAGGAGATATGGACTCTATGCATGCCAATTAATATTTTTCTGTTTGCTTCTTCTCCTTCACCGCTTCAGATAAACACTCTCTGCCAAAAAAAAAAAAAAAAAAAAAAATTTGGCCAAAAGAATTGTTTTGAGTGGAAATCACATCTTGCTTGCTTAATTATCGAAAATTTATGGGTGCTTTTGGTCTCTTATTTTGGATAGGATTTTGGGAATAATATTAGATAGTTGAATATGATGAGTATTACGAGGTAAAATTTAAAAATTAATAAAAAAACTCCATAGGTTTGCTAATTTAACTAAACACTTTAATATATAAAAAATTTGTAAAATAACAAAAACACTCCCATCTACCCATAGTGCCAGATTTCGGCTACCACTGTCGGAATCTGGTGGAAAATGGTGTTACGAAGTAGACCGGTCGAATCTGGTTGGTCGTGCATCGATATGATATTTTTCAACTAGATCTGGCCATTGGCAGTCACAAAAGGCTAGATTTGGCCCTCAGCGATGACCAGATCAATGAATTACCAACCAGTTCTGATCGTTTTTAGGCCGCTGTAATAGATTCTGGTAATCGTCGATGGTGGTTGTCAAAATCTGGCAAGGTGGATAAGGGTGTTTTTTTAAATTTTTAAATTTATTTTCTAAGAATGTTTATTAAATTAATAAATTTAAGATTATAATTTTTCCAAAGCGCGTTACCCCACTCTTCACAATTCGCATGTCCTTCATAATACCAAGTCAACATAAAAATAGGAAGAACACGTCATGGACTCTTTCAACACAAAGCCATACTTGTTACAAAATTTCATCTCGTATATGATACGAAAATAGTAATTAATACTACAGTTTTCAAATGATGTGCATCGAATTTATATACCAAATAATATGACGTAATCTTGATTATTGATTTATTATAAATTAATATTTATCACGTCATTCAGAACATAGATTCGATGTATAGTTTTCGATAATTTTATCATTTTTCTAAGAAAAAAAAGATTATAAAGAGAGCAAAATCTTTAAGCAAGTTATATATCGGAAGCACTAATCCAACTAACATTGATGAAAACAAGGTTAGAAAGCACTTGAAGTCACCATTAAGCTAATGTCATGGTTTGATAGAATTCAATTATAACTATACGATATACCTTCGTAGACATGATCTGTTTTGGATTGAAATCACGTAAATTTATTTTTGAAATTAACGCATGTATCTTTCACCTAAAAGATATCTATTATATTGAGAGAATCAATCCAAACCTTACAAATTAAATATCTAGATTCTCATTCACTAATGATTTGTTTTTTATGTGTTTACCATTGGAGTGATTGTTCACTCTGGGTACGAAAGGTCTTAAGGCAGAAATGAATGGATACTCCCAAAAGCTAACGTACCCACTAGCACTACCAAAACTCCTCTTTGCCAACAGTGTGATACAATTATGTCACAGAAAAGATGTTACTAGTGAAGAAAAGGCATTGAATTTGGAGCATTTGCGAAAGGGCAGGAGGGTCCCCGACTCATAATGGCCACTTGCCACTACCCACTACAACCTGTTTTGGAGTTTTGCGAGAGGGAGGATGCGAAGCTTTAGAATGGTTAAACATGTGACGTTGTGGCTAAAAAACAATAAATTATGAATAATGAATAATATCTTGACCAGACATGCATAGTACTGTTTGCTTTCTCAGTGGAGTTATAATTTGAAAAATAAAAATAAAGTTGAAAGTTAAGTATGAATAGATGAGGAGGAGGTGTCAAGTGTAACCATTGACTGAGCTGGACCAGGAAGAGAAAGGCTGATTCTTCTTTCCCTCTCCAACCTAGCTATAAGAATAAAGCTTAAAAATGCATCCCCTGTGGAAGAGCCGAGAGAGACCTTCCTTGTGGCTGCCTAGCCAATCTATGATATCCTTAAACTGCAATCTACCTCTTGTATTCACATTATATTTGGCTTTAAAACATGAGCCCGATTGAGGTTTATTTATTGTTGTGAGTAACAACTTAACTAGATCCATCGGTTATAAAAAGTAGTAAATATGTTCAGACGTTAAGAAATAGTAACATTATAAAATAGATCGAATTGTCATAATTAATTTCTTAAAGCACACTTTGTTGTCATAAAAATTGTTCAGTTGTATAATTCTACATTTGCTCCCTGTTTGTTTTGTTGTCATCTCAGTTTTATTTTCAATTAAGGGAAAGATAGAGTGTTGAAATTGTTGTTTTCATTGTTGCAAAAATTGTTATGGAACATTTTCTCTATGTATTAGAATTAGAATGACAACAAGAACAACTTATAAAATCTGAAACAGTAGAAGTTGAGAAACAGATACATAAAATAATCATCTCATCATTCTTGTGGAATACTGTAGACGGAGTTTTGCTGCCTCGACGGCCAGATCTTGCTTTTTCGGCCAGATCCGTGGCTAATATGGTTGGAAAAGTCCAGATTTATGGCTAGATCTAGCCGTTGCGGCCGCAAAACTCCATCTGCGGCGTCGACGGCCAGATTTGGCCGTAGATCTGACATTTTTCGACCAGATCGGCTACGGATCTGGCCAGATCGACGCGTTACGACACAGATCCGACGGGTCTATGTCGTAACGCAATTTTTGGCCAGATTCCGGCGGTGGTGGCCAGAATCTGGCACTGCGGGTGGTGGGGGTGTTTTTGTTATTTTATAAAATTTTATATATGGGGATGTTTAGTTAAATTAGTAAACCTAAGGGGTTTCTTAGAAATTTTTAAAATTTATAAAAAACTAAAATATTAAACTTTTAAGGCCATTTTAATCCTTTCACTATTAATAAACAGAAATCATAATAGAACATGATGAAAGGTACCTATTTGTCATTTTAAAATCTTTTAGGTACCAACTTATTATCTTCGTAAACCTTAGGTATGTGTAAATCGTTCTCCCTTGAGAATATTATCCTGCATGTTTGGCTTAATATTTTTATCCCTATTCTGGATCCTATTCTCCAAATAATGTTTGGCACATTATTCCAAAAATATTACCCTATTTTTTTAATTACATTTAAACCCCATAAGGTTATTAATTTCACTAAATACCCCCTGAAAAAAAGTTTAAAAATTAACAAAAACACCCCCATCAACCCAACTTGTCGATTCCAGGCAACCACCGCTCGGTGGAGAAATAAATCTGCGATAACGGCCTAACTTCCGACCAGAAATGGCCTTTTCCGGTCAACGACGGCAAAATCTTGGCCGTCGTTGACCGAAAACGACGGCCACATCTTTGGCCGTCGCTGACGGCCAAAGATGGCCGTCGTTTGGCCTTTTCCGTCCGTCACAACGGCCATAACAGTATCAGATCGGCCTTTTCCGGCCAGATCCACCATGGATATGACCGGAAAAGGCCATAACGACGTATACGGCACAGATCCGACTGGTCTGTGCTGTAACGAAATTTTCCTGCTAGATTCCGGCGGTGGTTGTCAGAATCTGACACTGCAGGTGGTGGGGGTGTTTTAATCATTTTATATGTTAGGGTCTTTAGTTAAATTAGTAAACCTAAGGGTTTTTTCACAAATTTTTAAAATTTACCACGTAATACTCCCCTATCTAATAACCCAATACTATCTCCAAAATCCTATCCAAAATACTAAACCAAACGTACCATCATTTTGTTCCAAATGAATATCCCACCCATCATTTCTGATATTATGATGAGATAAGAATGGACTGTACACATTTCTGATATTATGATAAGATAAGAATGGACTGTACACAAACAAGCTCAGCCACAAATTGAATCATCTCATCATCCTTGTGAAAAATAGCTGGCCAGCATATGAGTTACCTTCAACTTAAAAAGCTTTTCCAACATACATTCTAAAGCCCACTTTTACCATGTTCACAACGCATGATTGCGCCTTGTTACTGTTTTTGTCTTTTTAGCTGACTTCGAGTTTTTACAGTTACCAAAGAAGTTCTTCATTTCCTGTCCTTTCTTTTTATTTTTTATTTTTTTAGAAAAATATATTTTTCATATCTAACTTTATGTCCAAATGTTAAGGATTATTAGTCATAATCGTAAATACAACGAAAGCTTTATGATTATAATTTTGGTTTATTATTATCGTTATTACTATTAATCTGCGAGTTTGAATGTGTAATTTTTTATATAAAACAAATATATTAAATACATGGATCGAACTGATATTAATGAGGTGAAAAGAAGGGGCATGGGATGAGAGGGTTTGAAGGAATAGTAGAGGAGTGAAATTATAAAGATTAGGAGTTTAAGGTGTAAGGTGGAGGAGATATGGAGTCTATGCATTGGCCAATTAATTTTTTTCTGTTTGCTTCTCTTTCACCGCTTCAGATAAACAATCTTTGCAGATTTTTTTTGGCTAAAATGATTCTTTTGAGTAGAAACACATCCTTGCTTAATTTACTTTTGGAGAGTGGAGAGAAGTGGTACACTTCCCAATATTAATACTATTTAATGAATGAAACTGACATACCTTGTATAGGCTGACAGAACTAGCCCACTTTCCTAATTTTTCTAAAGCAGGTTACCCCGCTTTTTTTATGGGAAATAACGCTCATGTTTCACCTAAAATATATCCATCATTTTCAGAGAATCATCAGCTTATAAATGAAAGATCTCTATATGCCTACCGACGATTTTACTTATATTTATTAAAATTATATATGGTATTTATATTATATTTATAAAGATTAATAAGATAATTAGCAAGGTTATGAGGATTCATAATATTATTGTATGCGTTTGGTTTATTATTTTGGATAGGATTTTGACGGTAGTATTGGATAATTGAATATGAGAGTATTACGAGATAAAATTTAAAAATTTATAAAAAAAGCCCCATAAGTTTGCTAATTTCATAATACCCCCAACATGTAAATTGACAAAAATACCCCCACCACCTGCAGTGCCAGATTCTAGCCACCACCTGTCCGAAATCGCCAGAGGAAAATCGCTTACGACACGAGCAGGTCGGATGCGTAGCGTAATGCTCGTTATGGCCTTTTCGCGCGGATCCACCACAGTCCTGGTAGGAAAAGGTCGATCTGACTTTCTTGTGGCCGTCGATGGTCGAAAAAGGCCAAAACGACGGCCATCTTTGGCCGTCACTGACGGCCAAAGATATGGCCGTCGTTTTCGGTCAACGATGGCCAAGATTTGGCCGTCGTTGACCTCAAGGCCGGCCATTTCTTTGGTCGTCGTTCACGGCCAGATCTGGCCTTTCCTGGCCAAATCAGTGGTGAATCTGGCGGAAAAGGTCAGATCGGTGAACTTTCGGCCATTTATGGTCGGCAGGGTGGCCGTTGTATAGATTTCGGCTACCACCGATGGTTGTCAGAATCTGCCGAGTATGGGTTGTGGGGGTGTTTTTGATAATTTTTAAACTTTTTTTTAGGGTGTATTTGATGAAATTAATAACCTTATGGGGTCTAAAAGTAATTAAAAAAATAGGGTAATATTCTTTGAATAGTAAGCCAAACGTTATTTGGAGAATAGGATCCAGAATCTGGATAAAAATAGTAAGCCAAACATAGTGATATTATCATTCACTAATTCACTAATGATATGTTTTTTTGATGTGTTTACCATTGAAACGATTGTTCACTTTGAGTACAGAAAGTCTTGAGGCAGAAATGAATGGCCACTCCCAAAAACTAACATACATACTAACACTAACAAAACTCCTCTTCTTTGCTAACAAATAACAATATGATACAAGTATGACACAGAAAGGATGTTACTAGTGAAGAAAAGGCAGTGAATTTAAAGCGTTTGCGAAAGGGTAGTAGGGTCCCCGACTCATAATGGCCACTTGCCACTGCCCACTGCAACCTATTTTGGAGTTTTGCGAGAGGGAGAATGTGTGAAGCTTTAGAATGGTTAAACATGTGACATTGTGGCTAAAAAACAATAAATTATGAATAATGAATAATATCGTGACCAGATATAGCACGGTTTGCTTTCTCAATGGGGTTATAATTTGAAAAATAAAAATAAAGTTGAAAGTTAAGTTTGAATCTATGATGTCCCTAAACTGCAATCTACCTCTTGCATTCACATTATATTTGGCTTTAAAACATGAATGCGCTTAAGGTTTATTCATTATTGTAAAGTAACAACTTAATTAGATCCATCGGTTCTAAAAAGTTGTAAATATGTTCAAATGTTAAGAAATAGTAACATTATAAAATAGATCCAATTGTCAAAATTAATTTCTTAAAGCACACTTTGTTGTCATAAAAATTGTTCAGTTGTATAATTCTACATTTGCTCCCTGGTTGTTTTGTTGTCATCTCAGTCTTATTTTCAATTAAGGGAAAGATAGAGTGTTGAAATTGTTGTTTTCATTGCTGCAAAAATTGTTATGGAACATTTTCTCTATGTATTAGAATTAGAATGACAACAAGAACAACTTATAAAATCTGAAACAGTAGAAGTTGAGAAACAGAGACATTGGTGGAATATAGCGGACCAGCGTATGAGTTACCTCTAACTTTGGAGTTTTTCCAGCATGCATTAAGAAAAAGATAAAGTCATCGGTGGACCTAGCTGTGTTTTTTAGTCTTTAATACAATTATTGTGAACATAAGATAATTTCTAAAGCCTCTTTCACTGTGTTCACAATACATCGTTTTTGTTACGAAAAGAAGTGAAAGATGAAGAGCATTTTAAATTATTAAAGTTTGCCAACTCTCACCAGTTATTCATCGTGTAAGACAAGATTATCATTTTAAATTTTTATTATCTTTTAACTCATGAGATAAGATCAAGGACAGAGATTAAATAACAAATTGTCCACCTCTAGATGAAATTTCTTTTTTTATACGGTCATAAACTTTAAGTCGAAATGATCAAATTAATCATTTATAATATGATTAAAGATATATTTTATACGTTATTTATTTTCATATTCGATGTATTTCACAATCTCTCAACATTTTGTGCAAGCATTGGATTTGTATATGTTAATTAATTTTTTATTGTTTTCTTCATGTTTTGAAGAAAAAGTTAAATTGGCTATAGTTTGAAGAAAAAAGCATAAAGCTGTTGACATGTTCACTTTCGGTGTCCTCTTGTTCTCTTTATCATGTTAATTAATTTTTTTGGACAGGACGCGTTTTAGTACAGTGCAATACTGGCATCACAAACGCGCCCTTGATCTTCTTTATCATATACACCAAATCGTTTTTGTTATATTTTTCATTCCGTCTCTAGCTATAAGCTTACTCTCTGCATTTGCTCTCAATTAAGAAACACACCCTCAACCTCATCACTATTTCCTTCATATCCCTCTCTACTCCACTTCCCTTAACCTCCTCCTCCTTTTCTACGTTTTTCTGTTTTCTTCACCTTCACCGCTTCAGAGACCACTCCTGCTGATTTTATTTATTTATTTATTTTTAAACAAAAAATCTCTCATTTTCTCTGTTTCTTGTTTAACAAAAAAAAAAAATTGTTTTGTTATTGTCTTTGTTTTTATTTCATTTGCTATCTTTCTCTCTATTTTTCAAATTTAAAAAAACAAGTGAAGGAGAAAGGAAAAAAGGTTGAAAATGGTCGAATTTGCCGCGAGTATTGCAGGTATTGTGGGTACTGTTCTTGGTATTGGCAAGTGCTTTACGTACTTGTTCAACCACAAGAGCAACTTAAGAAATCTCGAACTAGAAGTTGGGAAGCTGAAGGTTAAAAAAGCTCTAGTGGATGTTAAGGTTGGAGAGGCTAGAAACAATGTGGAAGAGATCTTAGAGACTGTTGAGCAGTGGGTAATTAAAGTGAACTTCATCGTTCCTGAAGCTGAGATGTTGATTGAAGAGAGAGCAAACGTCGGATGTTTCAACTTGAAAGCCCGCCACAAACAGAGCAGGAAAGCATCGAAGAAGGTGAAGGATGTTACTGAACTCCTGGAGCTACAAGAAGCATTCGGCGATCAGGTTTCCCGCCCTATCATTCATGAAGACACGAGGCTTATATTTAATCAAGATTACTTGGCCTTTCAATCACGATCGTCCACTTTGAAGGATGTATTGGAGGCATTAAATGAGGCCGAGGTGGACATTGTTGGGATTCATGGGATGGGTGGCATTGGTAAGACCACCCTGGTTAAAGAAGTTGGTAGGGAGGCCAAGGAAGACAAGCGATTTGATAAGGTGATTTTTGTAGAGGTAACTGACACTCCGAACATAGAAAAGATACGAGAAGAAATTGCAGATAACTTAGATTTGAAATTGGATGATAAGAAGACTGAAACTGGAAAAGCAAATAAGTTTTTTGCACGATTGAAAGGGGAGAAGACAATCCTAATAATTTTAGATAATATTTGGGACGATCTTGATCTGGAGAAAATAGGAATTCCTTTTGGTGAAAATCATAAGGGATGTAAACTATTGTTGACAGCAAGGGATCAAAGCGTGTTGGACAGGATGGATTCAAAGTCTTTCTCGATTGGCCTTTTGAAGGAAGATGAAGCTTGGAGCTTGTTCAGAAAGATGACAGGTAATAACGTCTTTTCTTTGTACATTTCTATTGGTTTGTCACAATTTTTAATACTATGTTATAGAATTCACTCATTTCAGAGCTCCCCAGATCTCTAAAGAAAGTTTTATTCATTTAAATTTTGTAACACATAAATATAATACTTGCTGTTTTAGTTTACTTGATTGGATCAATTTTTTTTTTTTTTTAAGTAATAATAACATGAGAAATAGTTCAATTTCACCAATATACTCGTTAACTATAACTTTGATATATAAATATGTATACCAAAAGTTTTATGTGAACAACATGAAAAAAGGTTCAAATTTCACCCGTTTACTCGTTAAAGAGGACCATCTTAAGCCTTAAAACACTTCGTAAGCAGCAACTGGAAGCCACATCCCCTTCTATTCCGCCACCTAAACTTTGTATCATCACTGTTTCAACTGTACAAAAATTGAATGAATGATCATTAAAGAGAAAGTCACATTATGTCATTTATACAAGAAAAGTGGAAAGAGAAATATCATTTAAAAAAAGATATTTTGAAATTAAGTGCTATTTATTTATATATTTAGATATACTAACAATTTTGAATGAGAGTTATTTAGAATGGTGGTCTATAAAAAAATAGATGGAGAGAAATAACGATATCACTCAATTTTTTGCACTTTATATAGGTTTTTATAGCAGTGCTTTGGAGAAATAACAGTATCTTCCTTTCGTTGAATCTTCAATTAGTTTCCTCCAGCCGTTTGAAATTATTCTTTAAGGTTTTAGTATTTATTTGATATTTTAAAATTTTGTTATAAAACAAAGTCTTTAATTGTATATAAATTATAATGTACACTTCGAATCATATAATTATATATACAACACTTTAAAATATATATAAGAATGCTATTTAGCATAGGTATTTTTTCTTTTATGCAAGTCTTATTGTTGTTAGACCTTAGCCCTTTTGAACCAAATGGCCCTGACTCTAATGAACTTTTATATATAAATATCAAGACCAGTTCATGCATCAATAATATATGACCCCGTAATAATATATATTTTCATTATTTTGTCCTTTTAGCAATGTTTTCAAATTATGCGGTCAAAAATATTCTCAAATATTTAACAAACAAAAGATATATTTACTTTTTATATGTCAAACAATAAAATTTCAGAATTGATTTTGTAATATATTCTTAAAGAATTCTAAATTAATCAACATACTTTATACAAATTTATCTTTCTACCACCTTGATTTATAATTCTCATTCCCCTTGTAGGTGAATTTGACATGCGTGAGTTGCAATCTCTGCCGAATGATGTATGCAAGGAATGTGGTGGTTTACCCATTACCATTGTGACTGTAGCAAAGGCATTAAAGAACAAGAGAGAGCTATCTCAATGGAAGAATGCCTTACAAGAATTGAGAAGTCCTTCCCCAACAGAGTTCAAAGGAGTGTTGAAAGACACTACAACAAAATGGGCTTTTAGCTACGATTTTATTAACGACGATTTCAAAATTCATCGCCAAAGGTAACTATTAGCGACGAAATATGAAATTGGTCGTCAATAGTTTCTCGGACTTTCTAATCCTCACACGAGATGGCGGGAAACAAATTGGCGATGAAAATATAGAAAGCAACGCCAAAGACGTTTAGCTATGCAACAAAAGGCCCGTCGTAACAGCTTTTTGGCGATAAAAATATAGAAAGCAACGCCAAAGACATTTAGCTACGGAACAAAAGGCCTGTCATACAGCTTTTTGGCAACGACAATATAGAAAGCGAAGCCAAAGACATTTAGGTACGCAACAAAAGGCCCATCGTAACAACTTTTTGGCTACAAAAATATAAAAAACAATGCAGAATCCATGTGGCTATGCAACGAATAGTTTGTTGGAAAACGTTTTTGGTGATGCAAATATAAAAAACAACGCCAAAAACGTATTACACACAATTTATGTTTCATCATGAAAACGTTTTGGTGTCGATTTTATTAAAATCTTTGCCATTAGTATGTTAGAATTTAATTTTTAATGTAATTTTATATTTATATGACAATAATTGAAAGTGTAAAACCAATCAGTAATAATAGAAATTAAAATTAAAAACAGTGTGAACTGTGAATATAAAAAATAATGTCTTAGAAGTTTGGCTCTTGAATTTGACATTCAAGCATGTATTTCAATTTAAGAATGTTGCTAGTAAAGAATTTATTATTTCACTTAATAGATTGGGTTGGTTATTATTTAATACTTATTTAAAGCCTTGATATATAAATATTTATTAAAAGCTAAAGGCAATGCTCTTATTAT
Source organism: Pistacia integerrima (assembly GCA_026225825.1). Classification (NCBI taxonomy): domain Eukaryota; kingdom Viridiplantae; phylum Streptophyta; class Magnoliopsida; order Sapindales; family Anacardiaceae; genus Pistacia; species Pistacia integerrima. The sequence goes on from CM047748.1 coordinate 4,594,877, forward strand.
TATTATTATTTATTTTGTAAATACGAAAAGCACCATGGGGTAAATTGTTTTTCAGGTTTCCACTGTTGGTAGCTTATGTTTGGTACTTGTTTGTTGCTGTTTGGAATCATTATTATTATTTTTATAATAAATTTATAATATTATTTAATATTTATATTTAAATGTCAAATTTAGTACATTAAATAATATTTATTAATATTAAAGCAGACAAATCAAAATTAACGCACAAAGAAACACCACGTCACAATTATACAAATCAAATTTGGATAACAATAATAAATATTATTAATTCTCAATATCATCTTCAACTTCTACATCTTCACTTTATATCATCATCACTAACTCTACTACTTGACTCCATAAATTGAACAACCTCTAGCACCACATCCACCCTACGAAGTTCTTCTTGTTCATTAACTTTTACATCAATATGAAAACTAAATTCATCTGAATTATTGGCTTGATATGCATTATGAGTTGTCGATTGATCTTCCTCAATTTTATTGGGAATGTTGTACAAATGCCTATGTTGCACCTTCTGTATAACTTCTCAAACTGGGTTAATGTGTAATCCAGTTTTTAGAGAGAACTAGACTGTTAAAGGTACTGGATTTCGGTCCGACAGACTGGTACGATCCGGCTCTTTAAACAATGGATTTGAGAATTCACATCAAAAGAATGTGATACATGTAAAACTTGACACTACTAGAAAAACCTCCTTCCTTGACAGAATGAGTTGACAGATTTTCTTGAGTGTTTTCAAAAACTGTCAAGAATTGTAATTCTTGGCTGATTGTTGACCGTTTATGAAATGTCAAGAATTTAAAATAAAGGCAAGAACTAAGAGGCATATGGGAAGAATTTCGCCAATATAGGCAAATGATGGAGAAGATGTAGCAGTTCATCTCAGTTAATATGGGTTCTTATTCTACTGGCTCACAGACATTTTCGGGCCAATTTCCACCAGATCCTCCACCTCCTGCAACAATTTGAGCTTTTATGTCACTTTTTGTTGAATATTAACAATTTAGTCAACTTTATATATTTTTAACTTTTTATTTGAAAAGGAACATATATAGAATAATATATTTGGTTTGATATATTTGTGTGATTTCAATTAATTACATTTACAAATTAATATTTACATTTTAGAATTAAATTTTAAAATGTTTAAGATAAATTAAATATTATTTAATCATATATTATAAAATGGGCAATGACAATTATATTTTGACATTGTAGACTTTTAGCTATGAAATACATTCATTGTTAAAAAGTTTTGTTGATGACTTTTACATTTCATCACTAATAGTTTTAAGTGACGAAATATAAAGTATTGTCATGTTATACCTTAAACGACACATACAAAGATTACGTGGCTATTAACTTTAGCCAACAACAACTCATTTTTATTGTGCTACATGTTAGACGACAAAATGTCACATTTCGTCGCTGTATATTTTATGCGACACAAAGAATTATGGCATCGTTATTAACTTTATGCAACAAAAATGCACATCTTGTCGCAGTATTTCGTAGGTGAGCAAAATTCACATTTTGTCGCGGTATACCTTAGGCGACACAAACACACATTTCGTTGTGGTATAGTGTCGACGACACAATAAAGAGTACGTTGCTATTAACTTTAGGCGACAACAACTAATATTTCATTGGAAAATAGTTTTAGCGACGAAAATGGTATAGGAAATAATTTTTTGGTTTGTTGCCAGATTTAGCAATGAATTTTAACAAATCGTCGCCTAAAATCAAGCGCGACATGCCTACCGCGACGATCATGGCGACGATTTTCTTCCGTCGCTAAACATATTCCATGATGATTTCTACATTTTTAGCAACAACAAAATTCGTAGCTAAAAGCCTTTTTTGTTGCCTCTAGAGGCATATTCAAAGATAGCATTGAGTTGCATTGAAAATTTGTTATCATAGATAAATAAGAAAAGAAAATAAGAAACCAATGTTAAAATTACTTGAAAAATCTCATTGGAAGATAAAAAATTCATACATTAGTTTGTCTTCGGCCTTTGTTTCTTGACCCATCAATTCAACATTTTTTCTCCTATATATTTAAAATAGAAAAAAATTACTGGATGTTAGGTGAAATCGTTTAAAGCTATTTTAACTCCAACTTGATTTGATCTGATTAATCTATAGATCAATTCCAATTTGGAGGCATTGAGATTGAGTGAAATAGACAACGTGATGACATGGAAAGGCCCATTTTCAGAAAACTTCTTTTGCAAACTTGAACGTCTTGAGATCATGTTCACAAATGTACCAGTTGGAATCATTCAGAGATTTAAGAATCTGGAAATGCTCAAACTACATTGGATTAAAAGCAAAGAGATATTCTTATGTGGAGAGGATGAGAAAAACTATTGAGATGCCCACTCACATAAAAGGTTTAGATCTAGATAATTGCAATGGTTTGGAGTACCTATGGAAACAAGACTCCAAAATTGCCTCTATTCTTAAACGTCTTGAAGTTCTTGAAGTTTACAATTGTTTGAAATTGATCAATGTAGTGCCATCATCAGCATCTTTACAAAATATTAAAGTTCTTACTATAGTGGGTTGTGGTGAAATGGTAAACTTAATAACATCTTCCGTAGCAAAAATTTGGAGCAATTGATAGAAATGGAAGTACTAGAATGCTTTATGCTGATTGAAATAGTAGAAAATGATCAAGATGAATCAGAAGATGAAATTATTTTCTCCAAATTGAAGTGGTTGTCACTTGAAAATTTAGAAAGTCTCACATGCATGCTTTTGCACTTGGAAATACGCTTTCAATTTCCCAGCTTTGAAAGAGTTAACTGTGAAAGATTGCCCCAACATGTGGACTTTTTGTGAAGGAGTCTTAAGCACACCAAGATTACAAAAGGTATGGGAAGACAAGTGCTTGAATATTGGAACTTGTTCGGATAGTGAGCTTAATACAATCATACAACAATTATATAGAAACGTGGTACGTCCTCATTTATTTATTTTCTTTTTTAAGTTTTTTCAGTTTCTCCTAAAAATAAATAAAATTATTACTCGCATGTTTCCTACTAAACATATATAGTATTGTGTGATATTTTTTATGGAAAACATCAATTTTAACATGCTTTATATGATTGATCTTTAGGTTCATTCCAACTTGGAGATATTGGCAATCAGTGGAAAAGATATCACTTTTTCATTAAGGACGAATCAACAAGGCATGCTGGGATTTTATCAAAAATACAAATTCTACACTTGTATAGGTGTTGCAAGTTGACTACTCTAGTGCTATCTTCAGCATCTTTTGAAAACCTTACAATTTTGAGAGTATGGCATTGTGATGGATTAAGAAACTTAGTTTCATTCGCAACTGCCAAAAGTTTGAACCAACTACAAGAAATGACTATAAAACGTTGTGAAATGATGACAGAAATTGTTACAAATGAGGGAGATGTAGAGAATGATGAAATTGTTTTTAGCAAATTGGAGTCATTGTCGATTGAAGATTTAGAAAGTTTCACATGCTTCTCCTCTGGAAACTACACCTTCAAATTCCCATATTTGACAACAATAGATGTGAAAAGATGCCCCAAGATGAAAACTTTTTCTGGAGGAGTCTTAAGCACACCTTGTTTAGAGGAGGTAGAGTATAACATGGAGTATTATGTGAATGAGGAAGAGAATTGTGGCCTAAATGAAATCATACAACAATTACACAAGAAGAGCGGTATGTATTAATTTACTTGAAACTCTTATTATCTGATATGCTCTTTCTCAATTACATAGATTTAGTTTCCTCTTCACATCTTAGTTAACAATACTTCACTTCAAAATGCTTGTGGATAGAATACTACTCAATCCTCATCATCTGATCCATAATTTTGTCTTTATTTAGCAACATATCATCTTATTCATCTGTAGAGGGAGTCAATAAACCCTCAAGTATTATTGAGCAACTACAATATTATGTGTTTTACTTTTCTCAAAATTCCTTAATATATGTATATACACCACCATAAAATGTCATGATCAAATAAATGTTCGCTTTCTTTCCTCAATTTTCCTTTTAATTGATAAATTATATCAATTTATTGTTCAAAGAAACGTGCTCTATAGTTTTTGCATTTACTCAATGTGTTGTAATTTGTGAATGTTACAGAATGTTTAGAGTTATGAGAAAGATTTGGTCGAACTCCGATGCAACCTGCAGAATAAGGCCTCTATGTACACAGTTTGTACCTTTGTGGGGACATTGCAGTTTATGTTCCTTGTGTTCAATTCAGACAATGAGAGGGTTCTCTGTTTTCATCTTCATTTTTGTTTGATTATTTGAGGTTGGACGTGTTGGGTGTCCAACAATTTTGATTTTCCGGGGGTGGTGCGGTGGCGCTAGAATGTGCTAAGATCTGACTCTTTTGAGGCAACATATTTGCCTCTCTTGAATTGTAACTAAAAGGAGAAAACAGAATTGGTTTTTGGGCAGGAAAGACACATGCAACGCAGGGGAGGGAGAAAGTCATGAAAACAGTTTTTTTCTAACAACTATCTAACGATGAATCTTGCTCCATTTTGGCTCAAATTTCAAAGCGTTATTGATGACGACAAGATCGTCACATCCAACAGTCGGTTTTCCGATAGTCCTCTTTATTGTGGTGTTATGGTGAGATTGTCCATTTTCTCTATTGAATCTTTTCTATTAAAATCTATGTTGTTAGGATGATGATTGGTGATGTTGTTATAGCCTCTAGTTTTACCTAGAGAAAATATCATTGTACCAGTTATTTACTATAGTGGAAGTTGAGATCGGACTACAGTCCCGTGGTTTTTCTCGTTTGGGTTTTCCACGTAAAATTCGTGTCTCGCATGTGATTGATTGATCTTGTATTTTGCTAGTTGTTTGATTTAAATTATTAGACTAATTTTATGAACCTATTTAAATTAAATCACACAATAGAGGGAAAAATTATTTGCTTCGCTTTTGTCGATTGTTACAGCACCAGGTCCGGTTTTTTCCTGAGGGAATGTTGGACAATTCCTTGCCATTTTCTAGTTGTGGCTATGGATGTTAATTGATTACTGTATGTTTCACAAATTTCTGGCACATTATAAGGACCCAACGGCCTCGTAAAATATTCATAATTTGAGACATCACCAATTAAAACATTGCGAGATTAATTAGCTTCAAGCGCTCTTGCAAGCCATGCCTCTTTTCACTCACAAAATCTCCAATACATCACTTAATGCTAATCACATATATGATACATGAAATGCTATTTAACGGTTGCAACAGGATTGATTTCATTTATAACTTCTTTCATATTCTTTTTCGCTTTTGAAACGTGTTTTAGATATCCAAAATTCATTGCATTTCCGCTTTATACAGCAGCAAAATTCATGCCTGAGACTCAGCGAGATGTTGCACTTCGATTCCCAATTGCTGGAAAAGCAAAACGGTGTTTACCTTGTGAAAGTTCTTTTGTTCCATCATCTTTTTGGCCTTGACTACCAGCTGAACTTTTCTCCTAATCCCCAGTTCCATCCTTACTGAGTCTTCCTTCGGAGCTTCCCCAAATTTGATTTGTTTCCTCACGGCTTCAAAATCAAATGGCTTTATCTGCAAAAAGCCACTATGGTTTTCAGATTTCTCAAGCTTTCCGGGGTTTTCTATTTTCGTTCACTGATTGCAGGCATTCCTGGAAGCTGGTTGATGAATCAGAGAGTGACATAAGCTCATTTTGTTCATCCATTTTCAAAGCAGGCTCAGCAGAATCTTCCTCCCTGGGCACATTGGTTTTTTCCTAGTTATCATGTGTTGATTCCTCTTCATTTACATCATTTTCCAACATTATGACATCTTCGGTATTAGACCTAGCAGATGGCTCAGCAGGAGCTTCCTCATATTGAACTTCTAACACTACTGGACTTTTCTGCGAAAGGTTTTGGCTGTTCACCACTGGTAAAAGATGAGAGGGATTGAAGGTTGTTTGAAGATGTAACAGGCTCCACCTTGACCTCTTTAACTGTTTTGGCTGTTCATCCCTGGCAGAAAATGAGTGGAATGGTAGATTCACTGAAGATCTAATCTGATCCAATTTGATCTCTTCCTAGTCCTGATTAAAATGAACAGCTAATTAATAAAAATACGATTGAATGAAATCGTATTTTCCTTATGAAATGCACCAATTAAAAAAGAAGATGACAGCTATGCTAGTCGAGTATACAAGATCGCATTCACTTTGGCAACAATTGAACCCTTGGACAACCTTCCCTTATCTTATGAATTTCACATAATGATGACTCACACAACAAACAGGCCAGCAAATTGACAGGTTTCATAACGGTAGAAAAAATAACCATCCAAATGAAAGTAAATAATGGAATAAAGATCCCAAAAAAATCAACACTCTAATAATCTTTTTATTTTCTTTTCCTTTTTTAACGAGAGAAAAACATTTATAACTAACAATAGCCTTAGAAAAAAGCAGAGGCAAAAGAAAGAAATAAAGAAAAAATTTGGCAGGCAAACAAAAACTCATTTTGCCATTTAACAAGAAATCAGCAGCACATACTCACCCCTTTACTAGAACAGAATAATTGCAGAGCAAGCAAAAATAATGAGCACATTAAACTCACCCTTTTTTCAGTATCAAACTTTCACTTTGGGTTACCCAGCAGTGCTCCAAAACCACGGGTAGGTTTCTTTAGAGCCTGAACAGATGCTTCAGTAACCTATAAAGAAATAAACATTTTAATCTACAGCTATCAATTTAAGAATTATAGTCACTACAAGGCATTAACATTTTACAACCTTAGCTGATGATATGCCAGTATCTGTCCCTCTACTTTGGCACGAGTTAGCAATGCTTTCTCTGGGAAGCTCCGAGATATGAATGCCGGACTCCTTTTCTTCACCAATTGTTCCAGGATGCCCCAAAGATCCTAGTCCTTTTCTGTCAAGTTCTGTAACACTGCTTCCAAATTTCAAAGAAAGTGGTAGATGTGGAATGATGCTAGCATTGAACGCATTGCCACCACCAACACTTTTTATTGTAACACTTGAATTTTTCACATTTGTGGAAGTTTCAGCGACTAAAGCTTCAGCTTCATCATTAAGTGCTAAATTTACTTCAGAAGCCTACACAATCAGAGATTTAATTTTATGAAAATAAATGGAAACAAAAACAAAGAATTTAACACCAAAGGAAGTTAGAACTTCGAAAGTATCAAGTTTAATTTCTATAGCTCACAAAAACTACATCAAACATAGATCACCAATTAAATACTAGGACTACTTAATCAGTGAGCAGTTACTAAACAAGCCCATTTAACAAGTCATACCCTTTCAAACTGTCCTAATGCATAAAATATCCATGCTAGACTTTCACACAAAATTATTGAAGAAGAATAAAACTTACAATTTATGCTTGCCCAGCTAATGAACTCTCTTTTTGCCTGCTGTGAAGGACAACATAGCTTCAAAATGTGCAAAATTTTCCTGAATTTATGAAAGGCCAAAGATGTATATCACATCTTGCAACATTAAATTGGTGAACTCTTTGTAAACCCTTCATTTTTTTAAGAAGAAACTAAAACAATATCATTACAAGAGAGTGAACAAGCTGTCCACAAAAGAATAGATCCATCTAAAGGATCTATACATAAAAGGTTGAACAACTCAACAAAAGCTACAAATAACTCAATTCAATGCCAATAGCCAAAATTAAACCAAAACCCCTCCACAATCTAAGTGAATAAAGAAAAAGGAAGTATCTTAAAAAGCTTTAGAGACCGAATCCCACAGAGAAGCAAGCAAACGAACTCTTTATAAACCCTTCATGACCAAAATGACATTGAAATTACTAAATGAACTTACAACAGGTGATCATTTTAACATTCAAAAACATAAAATTAGCTGGAACCAGAGCCTCAGCAATAACAGCTAAAATTCATTCAAATCCTATTTCCAAAATTTATACAACTATACAAGTAGACTCCCTTCCCTCCATGAGGTCTAAACTGATCCCACATGATAAATTACACATTACAGGAGGTTGTACACTCAATGTTTCAAATTCTTTTTTTTTTTTTTTGGTTCACTAGCTTTCAACATTATGAAACAATTTACTCTAGCTCAGCTTTCTTCTTATGAAACTCATCAAGATAAGGAATTTATAGTATGGTAACTGTTGAGGAATGTCTTCAAAAGCAGTAGCGTTCTGCAGAGAATCCCTAATAATGCTAACAACCGAGCCAAGATTACGCTCAATATATGGATGCTTCGATTTCAATAATTGGCATAACTTGCTGGAGTAACAGGCATCTGTTTGGCTTTTATCACCAGAAAAAAAAAAATGTGAATCAGGTTAAAACTTAACGAATGAGTGTTATAAATAAAAAAGATATAATTTAAGTTAAAGGAAAATTGGAACAGTTTTTTACCAATTTCAAGAAGAGTTTTGTTAGGCAAAATATAACCAGTACTTTCATCCTCTGTATGGGCAACAACATCTAGTCATTGACAAAGGCCCTGCAACAACATCTAGTCATTGACAAAGGCCCTGCAAACCGTTTAAGTTGGGACCTATAAGAAAATGAAGTAGACATGTATACACAAATATGTTATAACCATAAGAGTGTTATAATAATGTGTCAATCAGTTGATCTCCCAATTATCATCAAATCATCTAAAAAATTAAAAGTATAATCCTTGACACAACCATACAGATGACTATGGTGCCATTTGGGGCTTGTCAAAGATGTCAAAGAAAAGTCTCCGCGTTGTAGATGGTTCATTTCCTGTGGTTTACAATCCTCATGCACATAAGATGGATAATGTAAATACATAAATAAAAACAACTTACTGCAACAATGGCAAGCTGCTGAGCATTCAATTCAATCCCCTGCAACCTATTTCAACATAGGAAAATAAGTAGCTACTGATTAGTTTCTATTCAAAAAAATGATAAAACAAGAGATGTAAATAAAAATTTTAGTATAAGATGTTAAATACAAGCAGTTAGCTGTCATCTTAAACTAAGATAATAAGGAACTAACCCATATATATATAAAGATATGAATTCTCTGTCGGAAACTCTTTTTCATAAACCAGCATGCATTTATCGTAACTACGCTAAGTGAAATTTGCTCAACATGATGAAATTACGGTAATGGAAAATAAATAGAAAGAAAAATTACAAATCCCCACCAAACTCACGCTTCTCAATACTTTTACTTGGATGGGAAATGAATCAAACTTAAAAATTTCACAAGTACCTAACCCAACGAAAAGTAGTCCCATGAAGTTATTTTATGATTGAAAAGTTTGAAGAAGTTGGATTGAAACAATCATTTTCTGAAAAATCTACGCAGTGCACCCAAGACAATGAGACATGAGGGGATGTCAAACAAAGACTTCATTAACTCATAAAAGATGGAAAAACAAAGATGGCTTATATTCTCGACATTCTACTCTTAATGATGCACAAGCAGAAACAAGGATCAAAATGAAGTCAAAACAAGCTCTACATTGTCAAAGAGATCCATAAGGAACGTATTAAAGAACACAAAGTTTGCATGAATTATACGTCTATCAATGGAGCATCAGAGCTTTCGGACTCCTTAGACATGGAGAACAATTTGATTTTCATCATATCATATAAATACAACAAATAGTGTGTATCTTCTCTGGGATATCTGTCATCGCAAGTAAAATCAAATTGTTCAGATATGCCAACCCCCAAATGTAAATTACTTTTCAACGTTAACAAATGCAGATACATTCATTACCAAGTGGAGTATCTGCACTTTATTTTCAAGAAATCAATATCAGAAAAGCAGAAGTTAGAAACAAAGAGGAGAAATGGAAAGCCAAACTTACCTGAGCATCTCATTGGGAAGGGGGCGTAATCTCCAGTCTGCATTCTGATATCTGCAATGAGTTGACTAATCAACCTCAACAGAAAGGAAGGATTGAAAATAAATTTGAAACATAAAATACAAAAAAACAAAAGAAACCAAACTATGGAGAGAATCAGAAGTAAATTAAAGGACTGTTAGACCTCCCATACATAAGGTCTATAAATCCAAGGGCAAAAGAAGGAATAGGAATAAAGAGGTGCTGGGTATGAGTTTGTTTTCAGGGGTTGAGGTGTGCAATAAAAGTTGTTAGGATTTTGGAGTCTGTTATGAGTCCTGGGACAGGTGGTGTCAGGCTCATTACAGAAGGGAATAACTAGCTTATAAACGGGAGAGAGAGTGGAGGGTAGGGGATATAGTTTATATTCTAGAAATTGGATGGGAGGTCCCCAGCTCCTCGAATTGCTGGGATCTATCGGTTTTCTAATTGCATTTGTTCTGTTCTTTCATTCAGTATCTATTAATACAATCTGCCATTCGTATTACTTTTGCCTATTGCCTTGTGTGTGTGTGTGTGTGTTGGTTGCCGTGAGTTTACGTGTTACGGAGGGTTCCAAGCAGTTGGTATCGAGCGGGGAGGGGAATGGTCAAGTCGAAGATGGAAGGTAGAATGGAAAACGTGGAAAAAGAGATGAAGGTGTGCGGGGAGGATATGAGTTCAAGAAAATGATGTGGGAAGTCTTAAGGAGTACTTGATTGAGATGAGGGAATTGATGAGGTTAAGAGAGGAGAGGGATGAGAAACGAAACCATGAAAAAGAGAGACCTCACTCCAATGACAAGAAAACAGAATCCGGGAATGGCCGAGAACCGGAACAAGAAACAAGAGGGGAAAGTGGGAAGGAAGAGAAGAAAGGCCGGAAACTGGAACTACCGATTTTCAGTGGAGAAGATCCCTTTGGTTGGACTTTTCACGTCGATCGATACTTCGCTCTCAATAAATTTGGATCATCAGAGATGGTGGAGGCCGCGGCAGTTTGTATGGAGGGTAGAGCATTGAATTGGTACCAATGGATGGAAGGGAGAGAACCTTTCAAAACGTGGGATGAGTTTAAGGCTGCTCTAATCACCAGATTCCGGCCATCATTCCAAGGCTCTGCGCATGAGGCACTGGTGGCGCTGAAACAACACTCCACTGTGACTAAATATAGAAAGGAGTTTGAGTCCCATATAGCACCATTGAAGGACTTAGGGGAAGAGATATTGATGGGAGTTTTTATTAATGGGCTTAGAGAGGAAATACGGGCTGAGCTGAGAGTGTTAAGGCCCAGTTCACTGCAAGAAGTAATTGAGCAGGCCCATCGCGTGGAGGAGAAAAATTGGATCATGGATAAGTGTCGGCCCAAATCATTCAAGGCCCAAGGATCCAGGGAAGGCTACTCACGCGTTTCCTATAACCCAGATCTAAATCAGCCCACATGGTGGTCCAATCCAGCGAAAGCACCCAGCAACCCAGATCCGACCCGACCCGTCTGGTGGCCCAACGCAACAAAACCTCTAGATCCAAGCCAGATCGCATCTTCGCACACACCCGAAAGGAAAGAGAGATCGCCGGAAATGGCCAACGCGAGTTTTCGAGGGGGTTTCCGGCGTTTGTCTGAAGCCGATATCCAATACAAGAGAGAAAGGGGGCTGTGCTTTCGATGTGACGAAAAATTTGGCCCCAATCACCGCTGTCAGAGCAAATCATTGCAGATACTACTAGTGATAGATGACGACGAATCTGAGAAGAACGAAAACCCACCAGAAAATGAAGAAAATCACAGTCAAGAAGGAAACGACTTAGCTCTGTCCATGAACTCCATCGTGGGTTTAACGTCAGACAAGACTTTGAAGGTAAAGGGTCGGATTAGGGGTTCAGAGGTGGTGGTGTTGGTTGACAGCGGGGCGTCACACAACTTTATTTCTCTGGAGTTGGTTGAAAGGCTTGGAATTGCAGTAGAAAAAGGGAAAATGTTTGGGGTAATGGTGGGAAATGGAGTAACTGTGAAAGGAGAAGGGGTATTGTTAGAGTCATGAAAGTGACTCTATTTTGGTGATAAAAATACCCCATGCGTGATTAAATTGAAGTATATTGAGATAATTAAAGAATTTATGAATTTATTCACGAAAATCGCTTCCTAATACTTTTCTTATGAATTTAACGTGTTTGGAATGATTTTGGAAAGTATATGAGTTGATATTAGGTTGTGGTTTATGGATTAAGGGTGATTTTGTCTCATTTATGTTGTTTTGGGGGTAAAATGTCATGTTTTAAGGGGCTGATTCTGTCATGTTTCAATCATGCAGGGACCAAATGGAAATTTGCCAGATTTTGTATAAAACTCCAGTTCAAGTTTGCAGAAAGGTGGCGCCGCCCACCAAAACTCTTCACCTTCTCCGATCAAGCTCCGGCGACCCTCCATCTTCATTTCCGCGACTTCGGCTTCCCCTGCTCCGGTCACCATCATCCCTTCATCACCACCGCGAAACACGCACCCACCGCGACGCTTCATCTTCCCCACCGCGACTCTTCGTCTTCCCGGCCAGTTTTGGCCATTTTCCGGCGACGTTCCAGCTCCCCAAGGGTAGATCTTCATTCCCCACGGCCGGATCTACACTTCCTTGCTTCAGCCGCCGCAAACCGCCGAATCCGCGATTTTGCCGCCGCGCCTCTTCATCTTCCAGCCCAGATCCTGCTCATTTCCGGCGACTTCTCACCTCCCCAGGACCTGATCTGAACTCCCCATCACCAGAGCTTTCCATTGGTACCTTCGGATCCCATTTCCGCCACCGTTTTCCGAGACCCGCCGGAAAATTAACGTTTTCCGGCGAACCGCGGCTGTTCGTATTCCGGGCTGTCCGTTGGTTGTTTTCGGCCCTTCTTCGCATCATATCGCTGTCGGTTATCTCCTCTTCGCCATGATCAGCTCCGTTTCCACTCTTCACCTCCGTCATCCCCACCACCATGAGGCGAGTTCCCTGTTGTCCGTTACGGTGTAGGCGAGATCAAAATTGACTCCACTAATCTCCTCATCAGCTCTCGACTAGTTGGATGAGCCCGAATGTTGGATATTTGGTTAAGTTTCTTGTATTCAGATTATATTTGTTTTCGTTTCAGTTTGTTTGCGATACTTTAATATTATTATGATACTCGACGTGTTGAATTGATAATGTCCATTGAGAACGTTTATTGATATATAACTTTTTGCATAATTGAATGTCGGTTTGAGATTATTAAATGTTGATTATGACTTTAAATTGCTTCGGTACTGATTGCAATTAAGTTGTAGTAGCGTTTAATATCATTTCTACTAGGAATGCATTTATTGTGTAATTAGTTGATTGGATGATACAAGTTAGTAGGTTGTACTTGTTAACGTTGTACCAACTAGTGGTGTTTAAGGGTTTAGCATTTTTCGGTTAGTCAATGATAGTCTTTAACCAATCGATTGTAACTAAGACGACGGGGAGACAGGGATAGATTATGCCTAGATTGCCGGGAGAGATTTATTTTTATTGATTTGCCTAGCCTTGTAGGATTAGGAAATTGAAGAGCGAGGAGAGGAATTGTGAGAGTTGGTCTTGAGTCAAACTGAACCCGTAGCGACAACGCTTTTAATATTGTGTTTTAGTTAGCAATTTATTTAATGCCTTTTTAATTTCTTGCAAGTAATTAGTTTCCTTTAGTTTTAATCAATCATTTTGTCAATTTCTCTTTCGTTAACTCAAATATACATTAGGTCGTTAGTCTTGCTCTCGTGGATTCGACCCAGCTTACCGCTAACTACGGTACTTAGGTTTAATTTTGTGACCGTGACGACCGGTCTAACAAAATTTTGGCGCCGTTGCCGGGGAGCAACGTGCTTTTGACTTTGTGTGTGTTTGGGTTTGTAAATACTTTTAGTTTCCTTTTTTAATTTTTTTTATGTTATTTAATTTTCATTAGGACAGTTTCATTCGTGTTTGTTTTTATTTTGCAGGAAGATCGCAATTGGGGAAACGTTGCGTTGTGTCATGTGCATCAAAGTTTAAGCGTGACCCGATTGTGATATTTTTTAATCTTTTTAGCTTTAGTTCTTGTTAATCGTTTGTGTGATGTTTGCATGTTTCGTGTTCATTTAGTTTGCATGTTTGTATTAGTTTTGCATATTTTGTTTTTATTCATAGGATTTAGTTTTTGATTTAGTAATAATTTCTTTTTGTTTGACTGTTAGTTTTAGTTTGTTTATTGTGTCGATTTTTTTTTAGGGTGATATCATATCCATTTTTTTTTTCTTTATGTGTGCCTTTTGAATTCACTTTTTAGGATTTGCTTTTAGTTCTTTTTCTTTGAATTTTGTGTTGTGGTTGTTGGTGGAACCTTGGGTACACTTGTTGATGAATGCTTGGTAGATAGTCGTATCAACCAATTTTAGTACCCTTGGATTTGAAAATAGAAAGCACGTAAGATGGATGATAATCTGTATCCCATGCACAACCATCTTGCTTCTAGGATTCCTATGATAGGGCAACCGCCAGGAATGGTGGCATTTATGAGGTTTTCTCCTTTGGACGATATAGACTCCAAGTTGGAGTCTTTAGCCTATCAATTTGACACGTTCATATCTATACATGGGCAAGCTTCTAAGCAACCACCTCCCGGTAGGATAAGTCAGGATGTCTTTTCTATGCCTTCAGACCTTTTAGCTGTTGAGTACGCATTTGAGGAACCAGCTCCCTTCACTTTTGAGGAGCAAGTGCAAGATGCACAAGGTTTTCAGAGACGGAATGATCCGTATTCAAACACATTTGATAATGAGTGGCATAACCATCCTAATTTTGCATGGAAGCGAACAATCTCGAATGTCTCCCATAATATGCCATATAGTTCTTCCAATCAACAGGCAATTATTGGGACATGTATTCGGTCCAACCAACCCGCCCAACCTAGGATCCCACCTCCCATCCAACAACCCACTCACGAGCCCACCCACCTGGAATCAATGATGGCTCAAATGCTCCAAACCATGCAAGAACAAAAGATGACATGAATGCTAGGTTCAATGACTTAGAGCAAGATTATCGATATTACATTCCCATTCCCAATCTATTAGTAAGCTAGAGACCCAAATTGGTCAAATAGCAAGCGGTTTATAAGAGAGGAATGCCATTTGCCGAGTCAAGTTGTAGATAATCCCAATGGTGCACCTCACCGATGGGGTGTCATGAACTAGCTAGGCTTGAGAGGGAATTATATGCCGAGTTTGGAGAAAGAAAGAGCTTTGAGGGAAACCAAGCCGAAAGGAGTGAAAGAGAACCAACCATAGAGTTAGGTGTGCCAAGACATGAAAACGAGGAAGTTGGGGGAGAAAGAACTATCCCCTACATTTGACACATCGATAACCTTATCCTCAATCCCTCTAGAGTCGAATAATGCATCCAACTTTAAGAAAACTACTAGGATGGAGGAAATGGTTGAGTTATTTAGGACAAGGGCCGATTGGTATTCCACTTCTTGATGCCATTAAGCTCATACTCCGCCATGCCAAGTTCTTAAAAGACTTGTGCACATGGAAATGGCGTTATTAAATTCAAATATGCCTTCTTGGGACCTCGTGATACCCTACTTGTTGCTGAATGGCGAGGGTCATGTAAGGCACCGCCAACGTTTCAACCACCTTGAACTTGATGTTCGCATTTAGTCTGGCTGAAGACTTTAAACTTAGCGCTTGTGGGAGGCAACCCACCTTTTTAAATATGTTTTTATTGCTTTTATGTTTTTTGTTGTTTTTTGTCTTTGTAGGAATTGCCATGTTTGGAAACTCATTAACTAATCCAAGGCTATGCTTACGTATGCTCCACAAACTCCGTTGGTGACAACCCCACCATTGTTCCTCAGGTTGTATCTCTCCACCTTATATGCTATTATTGTTAGATTTCTTGTTTCTCAAATATGTTGGACAATTTTTAATGTTATTGATCATATTGCCATTTGAGATCATTTGATGCTAAGTTGGGGAGGATGTTTGTAGTTGTGGGTCATGAGGACAATGACATTTTAAGTTGGGGAGTGTTGATTGATTTTTATTTTTTGTGGAGTATGTTGTTGATCATATTTTTTGGGAAAGTGTTGTTGATGATTGCTTTTGTGGAGATTGTGATATTTTTTGTAAAGTGTTGTTGATAATGCTTTTGTGGAGATTGTGTTGTTGAATGGATTGTGCATCATATTTTTGTGGCATGATGATGTTGTGAATATGTTGAATCGTACTCTTGTAAGTCCAAAAGTGGTTAAAGTGAACTAGAGTGAGTTATTTTTAAAATTTTTCATGAATTCATGCATAATCACCATTTTAGAAGCAATTGAGGTAATAGTTGAAAGGTTTTGTGAGGTTTTTGAAAATTGTTTGTTGCAACATGGTTTTAAACATTGCACTATTGGTTATGTTTTGTGCTAGGTTTGTCCATAATTGTGGTTGGACATCGTTTTGTATAAATGTCATGTGTTTTAGTGTTTATGCAAGTCTCCCACATACTTTACATGCCCATAGAGCAAAGTTTCATTTATTATCTTGCGTGTGTTAAAAGTGCTTAAATGTTGCTTGATGATTTGGTTTTGATTTGAGCCTAGTTGACTCGAGTGAGTACGTCCGAGGGGTGTTCTACACCTAATCCCTTAAAGCTATCTAGCTTGGGAGCGGTTGGCCTAAAGCTCGTTACATGGGTCCTCTAGAAAGCTTAAGAAGTCATTACATAGATCATGAGCTTTATTAAAAAATAATAATAATAATAATAATAATAATAATAAAGTCTTGGCTTGTAGCCTAGTTGGTTCGGGTAAGTAAGTCTAAGGAGTGTTTTACATTTAGTGCCCTATAGCCGTTTGGTTTTGGGAGTCATTGACCTAAAGCCCGTACACGGACCTTCTAGAAAGCTTAAGAAGTTAAGACAAGAAAAAAAAGGTGATGAATGAAAAAGAAATTATATGTCAAAATCTTGTGTGGAAAATGAGCATTATGTTGCGTGTACATAAGTTG
Organism: Pistacia integerrima; assembly: GCA_026225825.1. NCBI lineage: Eukaryota > Viridiplantae > Streptophyta > Magnoliopsida > Sapindales > Anacardiaceae > Pistacia > Pistacia integerrima. The sequence continues at coordinate 4,611,792 of CM047748.1, forward strand.
GGGAGTTTTGCATGATATTTTAACATTGTGATATGAATATGAAATGTATGTTTGAGAAGCTTGAATGGACATAGGCAAATCTTGGACGTAAACTTTAGTTCTTTATTTAGGATTGTGTTATTTACTTGTTATGTTCAAATTCTTCACTTTACCTTTTGATGAATGCCTTGGTTGTTGATGAATATGGTTGTGTATGGTTTTGTGAGAATGTTGAAAGAGTTCCTTTAATTTTACTCGAGGACGAGCAAAGAGTAAGTTGGGGAGTGTGTTAGAGTCATGAAAGTGACTCTATTTTGGTGATAAAAATACCCCATTTGTGATTAAAGTGAAGTATATTGAGATAATTAAAGAATTTATGAATTTATTCACGAAAATCGCTTCCTAATACTTTTTCTTATGAATTTAACATGTTTGGAATGATTTTGGAAAGTATATGAGTTGATATTAGGGTTGTGGTTTATGGATTAAGGGTGCTTTTGTCTCATTTATGCTGTTTAGGGGGTAAAATGTCATGTTTTAAGGGGCTGATTCTGTATGTTTCAATCACGCAGGGACCAAATGGAAATTTGCCAAATTTTGTATAAAACTCCAGTTCAAAGTTTGCGAAGCGTGGCGCCGCCCACCAAAACTCTTCACCTTCTCCGATCAAGCTCCGGCGACCCTCCATCTTCATTTTCGGCGACCTTTCGGCTTCCCCTTGCTCCGGTCACCATCATCCCTTCATCACCACCGCGAAACACGCACCCACTGCGACGCTTCATCTTCCCCACCGCGACTCTTCGTCTTCCCGGCCGCTTTTGGCCATTTTCCGCGACGTTCTAGCTCCCCAAGGGTAGATCTTCATTCCCCACGGCCGGGATCTACACTTCCTTGCCTCGGCCGCCGCAAAAACCGCCGGAATCCGCGATTTTGCCGCCGCGCCTCTTCATCTTCCAGCCCAGATCCTGCTCATTTCCGGCGACTTCTCACCTCCCCAGGACCTAATCTGAACTCCCCATCACCAGAGCTTTCCATCGGTACCTTCGGATCCCATTTCCGCCACCGGTTTTCCGTGAGACCCGCCGGAAAATTAATGCCCGGCGAACCGCGGCTGCTCGTATTCCGGGCTGTCCGTTGGTTGTTTTCGCCCTTCTTCGCATCATATCACTGTCGGTTATCTCCTCTTCGCCATGATCAACTCCGCTTTCCACTGCAGCCTCCGTCATCCCCACCACCATGCGGCCGAGTTCCCGTTGTCCGTTACGGTGTAGGCGAGATCAAAATTGACTCCACCTAATCTCCTCATCCGCTCTCGACTAGTTGGATGAGCCCGAATGTTGGATATTTGGTTAAGTTTCTTGTATTCGATTATATTTGTTTTCGTTTCAGTTTGTTTGCGATACTTTAATATTATTATGATACTCGCGTGTTGAATTGATAATGTCCATTGAGAACGTTTATTGATATATAACTTTTGCATAATTGAATGTCGGTTTGAGATTATTAAATGTTGATTATGACTTTAAATTGCTTCGCATCGATTGCAATTAAGTTGTAGTAGCGTTTAATATCATTTCTACTAGGAATGCATTTATTGTGTAATTAGTTGATTGGATGATACAAGTTAGTAGGTTGTACTTGTTAACGTTGTACCAACTAGTGGTGTTTAAGGGTTTAGCATTTTTCGGTTAGTCAATGATAGTCTTTAACCAATCGATCGTAACTAAGACAACAGGGGAGACAGGATAGATTATGCCTAGATTGCCGGGAGATATTTATTTTTATTGATTTGCCTAGCCTTGTAGGATTTAGGAAATTGAAGAGCGAGGAAAGGAATTGTGAGAGTTGGTCTTGAGTCAAACCGAACCCGTAGCGACAACGCTTTTTAATATTGTGTTTTAGTTAGCAATTTATTTAATGCCTTTTTAATTTCTTGCAAGTAATTAGTTTCCTTTAGTTTTAATCAATCATTTTGTCAATTTCTCTTTCGTTAACTCAAATATACATTAGGTCATTAGTCTTGCTCTCGTGGATTCGACCCCGCTACCGCTAACTATGGTACTTTAGGTTTAATTTTGTGACCGTGACGACCGGTCTAACAGGTATGTCGGCAGATTACTCTGGATGTGCAAGGGATTCAGATTAAGCAAGATTTCTTTCCCTTTGAACTCGGGGGAGCTGACATCGTTCTAGGTATCACATGGTTGAGCTCATTAGGGGACGTCTGGGCTAACTGGAAGAAGTTGACGATGAGTTTTGAGGTGGATGGGATCAGATTTAGTTTACAAGGGGACCCTTCCTTGGTGAAGGCAGCTGTTGTTAGTAAACGGTCCCGTATACGCAGCGGAAACAAAAATTATAATATCAGGATCGTTTACATGAGCCAAGATCAAGGGTATGATTTTACAATTTATATTAAATAAAATCTGCATAAATATACAACATGAGTTAAGAGAAACAAACGCACGTTGAAGGCTCCTCCAAATTTGTCGTCGAACGTTTTGCTACCGATCCAAGTGTAGGATCGAACTTGCGTAGTCCACACGAAGACAATTCAAAAAGAACCAAAGAGGGATTTGCTAGATCCTCTTTGGCTTCAAGATTAAGAAGAAAACAAAAATCAATTGAATTGATTTTTAGGCTTAAGATGTTACTGCCGTGGGAGAAGCAAAAGGGCTGCTGTGTGTATTGGTTTTTCAAAGAAAAATCATTTTTTTCAAAAAAACACACACACTTTTCCTTTTATACTTAAAAACAATTTGCCCTAATCCCATACGGAATAGGCTTGGGCTCCAACCCAAACGCCCCATGTTGCCAAACACTCCCAATTTGATTTATTTTAATTTCCATCATTATCTTAATTAAAATCAATTAATATATATATATTTAAATATATATTAACATTTAACAATAATGATAATATATTTAAATATGTGCGAACACACATTTAAACGTAATTTCACTTATTTAATTTTTCTAACAAATTAAATAAAGGCTACGACCTCAGCAAATTTAATTGCACTGTGAAATTACCAAAATACCCTTTCGCCTTAAAAAGGACGAAAATGCCCTTCTTTCTTCTTGCATCTTAAATTGTCTTCTATGTGTGTGACCCTTAGGCTCCTCATCATATCGGCAGTATAGTATTGCGATTAACACCAATTAATCGTCTCACTAATACACAGACCAAGATTGGCCCCTAGCAAGGCATCATGGCCACCCGATAGATTCGGATTCAGCAAAGTAGCTACCTGTCAACGATATGGTTACCGTGCAATTCGATCCTTTCATCATACGTTATCTCGGACGAGACGAAGGCATAGAAATAGTGTCAACCTTCGGTTACTCTCGATATTATTTATTCGTTTCTGGACCAATGACGCGTATTATAAAGCCTGGATAGAGCAACAACTCAATCCCACTGGCCACGCTTTTAGTGTCATTGCCATATCTTGAATTGCGCCCTAGTGAGATAACTTTCTCCCATACCCGGGAGTGATGAATCCTCGTCAATCCACCATAGTCTTGATACAACTCTTGATGCAACCCAATCACCACCGTATTGACACTTCTTAAAAAGAAGCTGCGTTAGGCTAGTGTCAAACTACACCAATCGGTGCACAAGGCACTCCGGTGATCTCAAGTCTAAGGATCACATGCACCACCATTCGTTAGAGGATTTGTTCCATAGACAGGGGTTACCATCCATATGGAATCCTCTGGTGGGTCACTCCAGTGAACTTGCTGTGGTGTAATCGCCTACAACAAACACCCATGTGTTACACCAGGTTGTCACCAAACAACCTTGACAAGTGAGATCACTCGCCTTTCGGCAGGTCGTTCAACACTATGATAGCCTTACCGTATTATATCGTGCCCTTAGTTCGAGAATATCGGGGCTACGGACGTTTCTAGAATGGCCACCATATGTGCTCATAGGGTTCTCACTATCAAGATTTGAAACACTTGATACCCTCGTCACGGCTCTACCATTCTAAGGACATATATCAATACATATTGCAATAATAATGGTTTACGCGATATAGAATAAAAAGCCTTTTATTGATTAATGAACATTATTACAAAGAGTCAATTCTACAATAATTGATTGGCTCTAGGGCATCTACTCTAACAATCTCCCACTTGCACTATAGCCAATCATTCATGCCCTCAACACTGAATGACACAAGTGCCTGCACTATAGCCAGTCATTCATGCACTCAACATTGAATGATCCAAGTGCCCATCATGCTTCTGCTTCAATAGAAACTTTAATAGTGGGTTGGTAGGTATTCTGCAAATCTGCACATTCCTTTCATATCGATCCTTGGATCGATTGAATCAACTAAGTAAGTGTTTGGATTTCTGGTGAGACCGTGATTGCTCAGCCACAACAATGGCTCCATTGTTATCGCAGTACAACTATACTGGATTAGCAATGCTTGAAATCACATCAAGTTCAGTAATGAACTTCTTGATCCAAACCGCCTACACGGCTGCATTAAAAAATGCGGTACACTTAGCATCAATTGTAGAATCCACTGCAGTACACCAATTTGAGCTCTTGCACTCCACTTTGAGTTATATTGAGACAAAATCAGAATCCCAAATTGCGAACTATAATCATCCTTTTCCCTGTTTGGAAATAGCATCACTGTATTCTCTTACAGTGAGCTCATCTTTCTTCCATAATCCAAGAATATATATTCTTAAGCCCTTTTCAAGCACTTAAGAATGTCCATTGACACTCACCCAAAGGTCATTCACTTGGATTTAGTTGATATCTTCTACTAGTGCTGAATGCACATAAGACATCAATCTAAGTACATAACATATTGCTCACTTGAGCCTGATTGACATCCACTACAAATGTTGAATGCACATTAGATATCAATCTGAACATATAAGATGGATCCACTTGCTAAAGCATGTGGGATCCTCTTCATTCTATCTCTCTCATTGTGTGGTTAAAGACACATATCTCTACAGAGATAGACACCATATGCCATCAGAAGAAATCCCTTCTTGGATTTTTCTATACTGAATGTGTTCAGTGCCTTGTCTATGTACTTTGACTTAGTTTGAACAACCTACACTATCTATCACGATAGATTTTTATTCCAAGGATGTAGGCTGTTTCCCCTAAGTCCTTCATGGAGAAGCACTTGGATAACCAAGTCTTTACCGACTGCAAGTCCGGTATATCATTCCCGATCTATTGTATGTCATTGACATACAACACTAGGAATGCTACGCTCCCACTCACTTTCTTGTAAACACAGGGGTTCATCTTCGTTCTTGATAAAACCAAATTCTTTTATGGCTTCATCAAACGAATGTTCCATTCCTTGAAGCTTGCTTGAGTCCATAAATGGATCTCTGTAACCTTGCATACCTTATTGGTTTGACTATTAAGAACGAAACCATCAAGGTTGTGTCATGTACACATCCTCCTCAAGGTTTCCATTCGGGAAAGCGTTTTGACATCCATTTGCCAAATCTCATAGTCATGATATGCAACAATTGCAAGCATAATCCGGATGGATTTAATCATGGCAACCGCGAAAAGGTTTCTTCATAGTCAATGCCATGAATTTGTTTGAAACCTTTGGCAACCAGCCGTGCTTTATAAGTATGCGTTGCCATCCATGTCGTCTTCTTCTTGAAGACCCATTTACACCCTATGGGTTTTACCCTTCCAGGTGGTTCCACCGAGACCACACTTGGTTACGTACATGGAGTCCATCTCGATTTCATGGCTTCAAGCCATTTAACGGAATTTGGATCCGATATAGCCTTCGTAGGTTCTCGGGTTCATCGCCTTGGTAGACCAAGACGTCACCATGTTGAGTCACGAGATAACCGTATCTCTGGGCTCATGGCGTACTCTCCCGGATCTACGTAGCTCTGCTACTTGAGGTAGTTCACTTTGATCCACAAGTTGTGGAGTAACCTCCTCATGATGCTCAACCATTTCCTGTGGCACATCATCCCGTCTTTCGTCTAGTATATCCTGTGGTCCTAGAACTTCATCAAGTTCTACTTTTCTCCCACTAGTTCTTCTTAGAAAATATTCATTTTCTAGGAAGACACCAGATCGAGCAATAAAAAATGTTGCGCTCTTCTGGGTGGTAGAAATAGTATCCTTTGGTCTCCTTTGGATACCCCACAAATATACATTTACTGCACCCCTTTCCCGGGGACTTGTTCGAAGTCAATTTCTTAACATAAGCTTCGCAACCCCAAATCCTTAGATAAGACAAGTTGGGCTTTCGCCCACTCCATAGCTCATATGGAGTCTTATCTACCGACTTTGACGGCACACGGTTCAAAACGTGAGTCGCAGTCTCTAGGGCATAACCCCAGAACGATGCAGGTAAATCACTAAAACTCATCATGGACCTAACCACGTCAAGTAAGGTCCTATTCCTCCTTTCTGACACTCCATTGTGTTGGGGTGTATAAGGAGGGGTGAGTTGTGATACTATCCCACATTCCTTCAGGTATGTTTAGCTCAACTTGCCAAAGTTGGCATAGTAGTCATTTTTGAGATTATCCTTGTTGTCTTTCTTAAGAACATATTATTATGAAATAGTTCCATAAAGAATATTATTTATACTCAAGGACAATAATCCATTAGTAAACTAATATTCTCATTTGTCCTATGTGGACACAGAAATATATAATTTCTAGAAACTAAAAAAAACCATAATAATCCACAAGTTCCAAGAAACAAGTCCATCGGCTAAATCAAACGATAAGATCCTACAAAGAAATGTAGCAACACGTGCTTCATTTCCAACCGTAGGTCCACCTCTCCCTCGGCGAGCAATCTACTCTACCGTAGTTCCTACACATCAATCAAATGTGAGTACCACATCTTGTGTCAACTAGATGTTTATGGGAGAAGTTAATCTCAATAACATACCTGACGAAGAAGTAACATTCTTCTTCCCTTTTGCTAGGAAGGCCTTGCAATGTTTCCTCCAAGGATCGGGATTCCCACAATGAGGACAAACACCTTTCCTTTCGCAATGATTCTTTCCATCGACTTGAGCCCTTTCCTTTTCACTTGAGTTGGCTTCAACCAACGTCAATGTTTCGACATTTTCATGCCTCGACTCAAGAGTCTTCAACAAATCCGGAAGCTCGAGTGGGTATTCTTCTTATCTTCCTCAATAAAGTCATAGACAAATTGAGAATAAGAATCCCGTAATGATCGTAATATTAGGTTTATTGCTAAACCTTCTAAGTCCACATCCCAAAATCTCAAGCTTGTTCATATACTCGATCCACTTGAGTATATGATCGCCAATTTTGGTACCCTCTTCCATCCTACATCCGAATAATGGACCGAGACACCATATGTTTCTCATTTCTTCAAGAAAATGAAGAATAGAAGCTAAATCCATTTTCGCACTCCGTTGTCGCATAATGGTGCCATTGATGCAAGCACAATGTATCTAGTCATTTCGCTTTTTGCATCATGTGTATGCTTCACATATACATACCAGCCTCATGGATAGAACTATCGCCAGCTCGGTGATAGAGCTTGCTCAATGGTGTATAATCTATCGCTTGGTCAAGTATATTATTTATTTATACTTCTATACCACCAACGAAATTTTCACCATTCCATTTCTCTCCCGCTGATGATTTGTCGCAGTGATGTTGGGATCATTTTGCTTAAATTTAAGTGAATCTACAAGTGCAGTAAAAGTACGTTATTACCATGTTCATTATTATTGTTTAATATGGTCTTTTATTAAACGAAGCTCCCACTATTTTACTCAAGCCAATAGCCCTCACTATTAACTCGGGAAAGCCCGTTGACTTTCCTAGTGGACCGAGATCCCATCCTGCCCATTTCAAACCTTCGCTTTGGCGAACAAGCCAAAATGAGTTGATTAGGTAGGCCAACAAACTTAATCCACACCAGTTGATAGCTCCCACTATCAACCTCAAATGTGAGAAAGCCAACAAGCCAATCACACAATCCAATGGGACAAGACATGCCATCGTCCCTCAAGTGTGATTCTCGTGTCAGTATAGTGGACACTACATGTCACCACGTACACACAATATGTGTACTGCTCTACTATGCCTATGACGCATGTTTATCAACCTTCGCTTTGGCGAACAAGCAAAACCATCATTTTAAGTCGACCCATCACCATTAAGGAAAACTCCAATGCATTTTAACCTCCCACTGGTAGAAGTGTACCCTTCGCTTTGGCGAACAAGGTTTCGACGAACAATGGTTTGATTAAAACCATGGTGATGGAAGGCTTTCGTGACTTAATATATTTTAATTGAGGGTTTTGTTATTTAATGTCTCACCAAATTATTATCTTTGTTAGAATGACATTGTTTGGCATGTTATCAAACATTCAACCTTAGCATGCATTCTAAACAAAATTAAACGTGCGGTACATGGCCCTTCAACTAAAACCGATTTCCTCGAGCCTAGAGGAATCGGTGGGTCACCTAGGGGTCCCTGTAATAAAAATCTTGAGTCTTCAAGTATGGTTGCCTCGCCCTTTGCTTTCCGACTTCAAGTGCATTACAAAAATATCTTTCTAAATTTACAATAAATAATTATAAAAAATTCTTTACATCAATAAATTTAGAAACCTCGATTTACATTCGAGGGGAATTAGATGAGAAGAGAATGTACATCGAGAAGAGGAGAAAGGCAGGACACGCAGGCCCTATTTAATAAAATACAACCATACATACCCAAAAATAATTAGAACATTCACCCTTAGGTCTAAGGCTCATGTACCGGGCACCATGCAATATACAAACAAGTACAAAGCATACATTTCAAAAAACAATCAATTTCTGAAATTTGTGGGTTAATTACAATTTACCCCCGATAATTTGCAGATTTGCCGGTTTGGTCCAAAAGTTTTGAAACTTTGCATTTTACCCCCTGCACACTTGGAAGTGCGCTCGCTGCAGCGATGAGTTAGATCGCCGCAGCGACGACGATCGCCGCGGCGATGGATTATATCGCCGCGGCGACGACGATCGCTGCGGCGATGGATTATATCGCCGCGGCGAGCGTACACAGATCTGTAGCTCCGGATCTGTTCATACAGCAACCAAAAACATTCTAACTGGATTTTGCAATCAATCAAACACATTGATCTCAACAAAAATCCATCATGCATTAAACCAAACCAGCAAATCATCAACAAATTAAATTAATCGATTAATCAGTTTCTTAAAAACATATTTCAAGACAGATTTACAGATTCAATATGGCAACATATTATCATCAAATACATGTTATCAACCATACACATAAAAATTGAAAAAATTCAGTACCCTAGGCTCTGATACCACTGTTAGTAAACGGTCCCGTATACGCAGCGGAAACAAAAATTATAATATCAGGATCGTTTACATGAGCCAAGATCAAGGGTATGATTTTACAATTTATATTAAATAAAATCTGCATAAATATACAACATGAGTTAAGAGAAACAAACGCACGTTGAAGGCTCCCCCAAATTTGTCGTCGAACGTTTTGCTACCGATCCAAGTGTAGGATCGAACCTGCGTAGTCCACACGAAGACAATCTCAAAAGAACCAAAGAGGGATTTGCTAGATCTTCTTTGGCTTCAAGATTAAGAAGAAAACAAAAATCAATTGAATTGATTTTTAGGCTTAAGATGTTACTGACGTGGGAGAAGCAAAAGGGCTGCTGTGTGTATTGGTTTTTCAAAGAAAAATCATTCATTTAAAAAAACACACACACTTTTCCTTTTATACTTAAAAAACAATTTGCCCTAATCCCATACGGAATAGGCTTGGGCTCCAACCCAAACGCCCCATGTTGCCAAACACTCCCAATTTGATTTATTTTAATTTCCATCATTATCTCAATTAAAATCAATTAATATATATATATTTAAATATATATTAACATTTAACAATAATGATAATATATTTAAATATGTGCGAACACACATTTAAACGTAATTTCACTTATTTAATTTTTTCTAACAAATTAAATAAAGGCTACGAACCTCAAAGAAATTTAATTGCCACCGTGAAATTACCAAAATACCCTTTCGCCTTAAAAAGACGAAAATGCCCTTCTTTCTTCTTGCATCTTAAATTGTCTTCTATGTGTGTGACCCTTAGGCTCCTCATCATATCGGAGTGTATAGTATTGCGATTAACACCAATTAATCGTCCTCACTAATATACGTACACCAAGATTGGCCCTAGAAGGCATCATGGCCACCCGATAGATTCGGATTCAAACAAAGTAGCCTACTGTCAACGATATGGTTACCGGGTGCAACCCGATCCTTTCATCATACGTTATCTCGACGAGACGAAGGCATAGAAATAGTCAACCTTCTTGCTACTCGATATTATTTATTCGGCCTGGACCAATGACGCGTATTATAAATCGGATAGAGCAACAACTCAATCCCACCGTGGGCCACGCTTTTAGTGTCATTGCCATATACCGAATTGCGCCGTGAGATAACTTTCTCCCATACCCGGGAGTGATGAATCCTCTCAATCCACCATAGTCTTGATACACTTGATGCAACAATCACCACCGTATTGACACTTCTTAAAAAGAATCGCGTTAGGCTAGTGTCAAACTACACCAATCGGTGCACAAGGCACTCCCTGATCTCAAGTCTAAGGATCACATGCACCACCGTTAGAGGATTTGTTCCATAGACACCGGGGTTACCATCCATATGGAATCCTCCGGTGGTCACCCGCTGAACTTGTTGTGGTGTAATCGCCTACAACAAACACCCATGTGTTACACCAAAGGTTGTCACCAAACAACCTTGACAAGTGAGATCGGGCCACCGCCTTTCGACAGGTCGCTCAACACTATGATAGCCTTACCGATTATTCGTGCCCTTAGTTCTGCAATAATACGGGGCTACGGACGCTTTCTAGAATGGCCACCATATGTGCTCATAGGGTTCTCACTATCAAGATTTGAAACACTTGATACCCTCGTCACGGCTCTACCATTCTAAGGACATATATCAATACATATTGCAATAATAATGGTTTACGCGATATAGAATAAAAAGCCTTTTATTGATTAATGAACATTATTACAAAGAGTCAATTCTACAATAATTGATTGGCTCTAGGGCATCTACTCTAACAGCTGTCTCCCTAAAGTCCATGTTTCAGACCATCAACCACAATGGGGGAGGAATTCTGGTGGAATGTTGCTCACTGGGGAGAGTTGTCACGACCACAGAGGAAGAAGTCACTCCAAGAGTTCAGGCAGTTTTAGATCAGTTTAGACACCTTTTTGACCAACCCACCAAACTCCCTCCACACCGTACCCATGACCACGCCATAAACCTTAAAGAAGGAGCACCAGTCCCTAACATCCGTCCTTATCGGTATCCTTATTTTCAAAAAAATGAGATTGAGAAGTTGGTGGAAGAAATGTTATACTGTATCGCTCATAAGCACCGGAATTCGTTAAATTGCGTGTTAGAGTCATGAAAGTGACTCTATTTCGTTGATAAAAAGATCCCATATGTAATTGAATTGAAGTTATATTGAGACAAATAAGAGAAATTATGAATTTATGTTTAAAAATCATATTTTGAGTTTTTCTTACTAATTTGGCATGTTTGGATTGAAATTTGAGATTGTTAAGTTGATATTAGGATGTGATTTATTTTCTAGGGTTGATGTTGTCTCATTTATGCCATTCAGGGGTCAAATTGTCATAATCTTGGGGTTGATTTTGTCACTTTCAAACATGTAGGGACCAAAATGATATTTTACATTTTATTCTATAAAAAGAAGATGAAAAGTCGCGTACAGGGGAGGCTATTCACCCAGTTTTCCGGCGAGCTCCGGAAACCCTTCGTCTCCCTCCGACCAGATCTACATTCCCTAGCTTCAGCCGCCACAAAACCCGTCGGAATCCGCGATTTTGCCGCCGCGCCTCTTCATCTTCCAGGCAAGATCCTGCTCATTTCCGATGACTTCTCACCTCCCCAGGACCTGATTTGAACTCCCCATCATCAGAGCTTTCCATCGGTACCTTCAGATCCCATTTCCGCCATCGTTTTCTAGAAGACCCGTCGGAAAATTAACGTTTTCCGGCGAGTGCGGCTGTTCGTATTTCGGGCTGTCCGTTGGTCGTTTTCGCCCCTTCTTCGCATCATATCGCTGTTGGTTACCTCCTCTCCGCCATGATCGCCCTCCGTTTCCACTGCTTTCACCTCCGTCATCACCACCATGAGTGGCTAAGTTCCCGGTTGTCCGTTACGGTGTAGGCGAGATCGAGATTGACTCCATTGATCTCCTCATCAACTCTCGACTAGTTGGATGAGCCCGAATGTTGGATATTCTGTTAAGTTTCTTGTATTCGATTATATTTGTTTTCGTTTCGCTTTGTTTGCGATGCTTTAATATTATTCTGATGCTCGACGTGTTGAATTGATAATGTCCATTGAGAACGTTTATTGATATATAACTTTTCGCATAATTGAATGTCAGTTTGAGATTATTGAATGTTGATTATGACTTTAAATTGCTTCGGTATTGATTGTAATCAAGTTGTAGTAGCGTTTAATATCATTTCTACTAGGAATGTATTTATTGTGTAATTAGTTGATTGGATGATACAGGTTGATAGGTTGTACTTGTTAACGTTGTACCAACTAGTGGTGTTTAAGGGTTTAGCATTTTTCGGTTAGTCGATGATAGTCTTTAACCAATCGATCTGTAACTAAGACGACAGGGAGACAGGATAGATTATACCTAGGTTGTCAGAAGCCATTTTATTGATTTGCCTAGCCTTGTAGGTTTAGGAAATTGAAGAGCGAGGAGAGGAATTGTGAGAGTTGGTCTTGAGTCAAACCGAACCCGTAGCGACAACGCTTTTAATATTGTGTTTTAGTTAGCAATTTATTTAATGCTTTTAATTTCCTACAAGTAATTAGTTTCCTTAGTTTTAATCAATCATTTTGCCAATTTCTCTTTCGTTAACTCAAATATACATTAGGTCGTTAGTCTTGCTCTTTGTGGATTCGACCCTGCTTACTACTAACTACGGTATTTAGGTTTAATTTTGTGACTGTGACGACTGGTCTAACAAAATTTTGGCGCCGTTGTCGGGGAGCAACGTGCTTTTGACTTTGTGTGTATTTGGGTTTGTAAATATTTTAATTTTCATTAGGACGGTTTCATTCGTGTTTGTTTTTATTTTGCAGGAAGATCGCAATTGGGGAAACGTTGCAGTGTTTCATGTGCCTCAAAGTTTAAGCGTGACCCGATTGTGATATTTTCTAATCTTTTTAGCTTTAGTTCTTGTTAATCATTTGTGTGATGTTTGCATGTTTCGTGTTCATTTAGTTTGCATGTTTGTATTAGTTTCGCATATTTTGTTTTTATTCATAGGATTTAGTTTTTGATTTAGTAATAATTTCTTTTTGTTTTAATTGTTGATTGTGTGGATTTTTTTTTTTTTAGGGTGATATCATATTCAATTTTATTTTTCTTTATGTGTGCCTTTTGAATTTGCTTTTTAGGATTTGCTTTTAGTTCTTTTTCTTTGAATTTTGTGTTGTGATTGTTGGTGGAACCTTGGGTACACTTGTTGATGAATGCTTGGTAGATAGTCGTATCAACCAATTTTAGTACCCTTGGATTTGAAAATAGAAAGCACGTAGGATGGATGATAATCTGTATCCCATGCACAACCATCTAGCTTCTAGGATTCCTATCATAGGGCAACCGCCTAGGAATGGTGGCATTTATGAGTTTTCTCCTTTGGATGATATAGACTCCAAGTTGGAGTCTTTAGCCTATCAATTTGACATGTTCATATCCATACATGGGCAAGCTTCTAGGCAACCACCTCCCGGTAGGACAAGTCAGGATGTCTTTTCTATGCCTTTAGACCTTTTAGCTGTTGAGTACGCATTTGAGGAACCAGCTCCCTACACTTTTGAGGAGCAAGTGCAAGATGCACAAGGTTTCCAAAGACGGAATGATCCGTATTCAAACACATTTGATAGTGAGTGGCATAACCATCCTAATTTTGCATGGAAGTAGGAACAATCTCTGAATGTCTCCCATAATATGCCATATAGTTCTTCCAATCAAGAGGGCAATTATTGGGACATTTATTCGGTCTAACCACCCGCCCAACCTAGGATCCCATCTCTCGTCCAACAGCCCACTCTCGAGCCCAGTCCACTGGAATCAATGATGGCTCAAATGCTCCAAACCATGCAAGAACAAAAAGATGACATGAATGCTAGGTTCAATGACTTAGAGCAGCATTATCAAATATTACATTCCCATTCCCAATCTATTAGTAAGCTAGAGACCCAAATTGGTCAAATAGTCAAGCCGGTTTATAAAAGAGAGGAATATCATTTGCCGAGTCAAGTTGTAGATAATCCCAATGGTACACCTCACCAGATGGGGTGTCATGAACAAGCTAGGCTTGAGAGGGAATTATATGCCGAGTTTGGAGAAAAAGAGAGCTTAGAGGGAAACCAAATCGAGAGGAGTGAAAGAGAACCAACCATAGAGTTAGGCGTGCCGAGACATGAAAACGAGGAAGTTGGGGAGAAAGAACTATCCCCTGAATTTCACATGCTGATAGAACCTTCTCCTCAATCCCTAGAGTCGAATAATGCATCCAACTTTAAGAAAACTACTAGGATGGAGGAAATGGTTGAGTTGTTTAAACAAGGGCTGATTGGTATTCCACTTCTAGATGCCATTAAGCTCTTACCTGCCTATGCCAAGTTCTTAAAAGACTTGTGCACATGGAAATGGCGTATTAAATTCAAACATGCCTTCTTGGGACCTCGTGATACCCTACTTATTGCTGAATGGCGAGGGTCATGTAAGGCACCGCCAACGTTTCAACCACCTTGAGCTTGATGTTTGCATTCAGTCTGGCTGAAGACTTAAAACTTAGCACTAGTGGGAGGCAACCCACCTTTTTAAATATGTTTTTATTGCTTTTATGTTTTTGTTGTTTTTGTCTTTGCAGGAATTGCCATGTTTGGAAACTCATTAACTAGTCCAAGGCTTCGCTTACGCATGCTCCACGAACTCCGTTGGTGACAACACCCCATCATTGTTCCTCAGGTTGCATCTCTCCACCTTATATGCTGTTATTGTTAGATTTCTTGTTTCTCAAATATGTTGGACGATTTTAATGTTATTGATCATATTGCCATTTGAGATCATTTGATGCTAAGTTGGGGAGGATGTTTGTAGTTATGGGTCATTGAGGACAATGACATTTTAAGTTGGGGAGTGTTGGCTGATTTTTATTTTGTGGAGTATGTTGTTGATCATATTTTTGGGAAGTGTTGTTGATGATGCTTTTGTGGAGATTGTGATATTTTTTGTAAAGTGTTGTTGATGATGCTTTTGTGGAGATTGTGTGTTGAATGGATTGTGCTTAAATTTTTGTGGCATCATGATGTTGTTTTTTGTTGAAAATATGTTGAATCTTACTCTTGTAAGTCCGGAAGTGGTTGAAGTGAACTAAAGTGAGTTATTTTTAAAATATTTCATGAATTCATGCATAATCACCATTTTAGAAGCAATTGAGGTGCTAGTTGAAAGGTTTTGTGAGGTTTTTGAAAATTGTTTGTTGCAACATGGTTTTAAACATTGAACTATTGGTTCTGTTTTGTGCTAGGTTTGTCCATAATTGTGGTTAGACACCGTTTTGTGTAAATGTCATGTGTTTTAGTGTTTATGCAAGTCTCCCACATACTTTACATGCCTATGGAGCAAATTTTCATTTATTATCTTGCATGTGTTAAAAGTGCTTAAATGTTGCTTGGTGATTTGGCTTTGATTTGTAGCCTAGTTGACTCAAGTGAGTACGCCCGAGGGGTTTTCTACACCTAATCCCCTAAAGCTATCTAGCTTGGGAGCGGTTGGCCTAAAGCTCGTTACATGGGTCCTCTAGAAAGCTTAAGAAGTCATTACATAGATCATAAGCTTTATAAAAAGAAGAAAAAAAAAAAAAGGAATAAAATCTTGATTTGTAGCCTAATTGGTTCGGATGAGTAAGTTCGAGGAGTATTCTACACTTAGTGCCCTATAGCCATCTGGTTTGGGAGTTATTGACCTAAAGCCCATTACACGGACCTTCTAGAAAGCTTAAGAAGTTAAGACAAGAAAAAAAAAAGTGATGAAAGAAAAAGAAATTATATGTCAAAATCTTGTGTGGAAAATGAGCAGAATGTTGCATGTACATAAGTTGGAGAGTTTTGCATGACATTTTAACATTGTGATATGAATATGAAATGTGTGTTTGAGAAGCTTGAATGGAGATAGGCAAATCTTGATAGAAACTTTAGTTCTTATTTAGGATTGTGTTATTTGCTTGTTATGTTCAAATTCTTCACTTTACCTTTTGATGAATGTCTTGGTTGTTGATGAATATGGTTGTGTATGGTTTTGTGAGAATGTTGAAAGAGTTCCTTTAACTTTAGTCGAGGACGAGCAAAGAGTAAGTTGGGGAGTGTGTTAGATCATGAAAGTGACTCTATTTCGTTGATAAAAAGATCCCATATGTAATTGAATTGAAGTTATATTGAGACAATTAAGAGAAATTATGAATTTATGTTTAAAAATCATATTTTGAGTTTTTCTTACTAATTTGGCATGTTTGGATTGAAATTTGAGATTGTGTAAGTTGATATTAGGATGTGATTTATTTTCTAGGGTTGATGTTGTCTCATTTATGCCATTCAGGGGTCAAATTGTCATAATCTTGGGGTTGATTTTGTCACTTTCAAACATGCAGGGACCAAAATGATATTTTACATTTTGTTCTATAAAAAGAAGATGAAAAGTCGCGTACAGGGGAGGCTGTTCACCCAGTTTTCCGGCGAGCTACGGCGACCCTTTGTCTCCCTCCGATGATGATTCATCTCCCCATGCACCGATCCGTCATCAGCCACCGCAAACTGGCACCGTGAAACATCACACAGCCGCGACGATTCGTCTTCCACCACCGCGACATTTCATCTTCTCGGCTAGTTTTGGCCATTTTTCTGTGACGTTCCAGCTCCCTAAGGGTCGATCTCCCTTCCTCACGGTCGGATCTACACTTTCCTAGCGTCACCGCCATGGGGGCAAGCCTGTCGCGATTTTGCCGCCGTAGCTCTTCATCTTCCGTGCAAGATCCCCGCTCATTTCGATGACTTCTCCACCTCCCAGGGACCTGATTTGAACTCCCCATCACGAGCTTTCCATCGTACCTTCTGGATCCCATTTCCGCCACCTGGGGCTTTTACGGAAGACCCGTCGAAAAATTAACGTTTTTCAGCCCGAGTGCGGTCATCAGATTTCGGGCTATTCGTTGGTCATTTTCGCCCCCTTCTTCGCATCATATCGCCGCCTGCCTTACCTCCTCTCCGCCATGATCAGGGCTTTCCATTTCCAATGCTTTCGGCCTCCGTCATCACCACCATGAGCGGTTAAGTTCCCTGGCTTGTCCGTTATGGTGTAGGCGAGATCGAGATTGACTCCATTGATCTCCTCATCAACTCTCGACTAGTTGGATGAGCCCGAATGTTGGATATTCTGTTAAGTTTCTTGTATTCAGATTATATTTGTTTTCGTTTCAGTTTGTTTGCGATGCTTTAATATTATTCTGATGCTCGATGTGTTGAATTGATAATGTCCATTGAGAACGTTTATTGATATATAACTTTTCGCATAATTGAATGTCGGTTTGAGATTATTGAATGTTGATTATGACTTTAAATTGCTTGATCGAATTGCAATCAAGTTGTAGTAGCGTTTAATATCATTTCTACTAGGAATGTATTTATTGTGTAATTAGTTGATTGGATGATACAGGTTGATAGGTTGTACTTGTTAACGTTGTACCAACTAGTGGTGTTTAAGGGTTTAGCGTTTTTCGGTTAGTCGATGATAGTATTTAACCAATCGATCTATAACTAAGACGACAAGGAGACAGGATATATTATACCTAGGTTGCCAGAAGCCATTTTATTGATTTGCCTAGCCTTGTAGGTTTAGGAAATTGAAGAGCGAGGAGAGGAATTGTGAGAGTTGGTCTTGAGTCAAACCGAACCCGTAGCGATAACGCTTTTGATATTGTGTTTTAGTTAGCAATTTATTTAATGCTTTTAATTTCCTACAAGTAATTAGTTTCCTTAGTTTTAATCAATCATTTTTCCAATTTCTCTTTCGTTAACTCAAATATACATTAGGTCGTTAGTCTTGCTCTCTGTGGATTCGACCCTGCTTACTACTAACTACGGTATTTAGGTTTAATTTTGTGACTATGACGACTAGTCTAACAGCCAGCCTGGTATTGTTAGTTAAGAAAAAAGATGGAAGTTGGAGGTTTTGCGTTGACTACAGGGCTCTTAACGACATAACAATTCCTGACAAATTCCCAATTCCCACCATTGAAGAGGCTCTGGATGAATTAGCGGGGGGCAACCATTTTCTTTTCTAAACTCGATCCGCAACTGGATACCACCGGATCGGGAATCGAGGGACACGATATTCCCAAGACAGCCTTTCGAACACATGACGGGCACTACGAGTTTCTGGTTATGCCATTCGGCTTGACCAATGCTCCCTCAACATTTCAGTCTCTGATGACTAGCATATTTAAACCGATTTTGCGTAAGTTTGTGCTTGTTTTTTTTTTATGATATTCTGATTTACAGACCCGACTTGGAATCCCACATCAAGCACTTGCGGCACACTCTTAGGATTCTGGATGAAAACAAATTGGTTGGAAATTTAAATAAATGTTCATTTGGACAGCAGAAGTTGGAATATCTGGGGCACCTAATTTCAGCCAATGGGGTCGAGGCAGATCCATAGAAAATTGCCGCTATGGTTTCTTGGCCCACACCCACCAATGTGAAGAGTCTTCGTGGTTTTTTGAGATTAACAGGTTATTATCGCAGGTTTGTAAAGGGATACGACAACATCGCCCAGCCACTCACAAAACTACTAAAGAAAAATTCTTTCAGTTGGGACCAAGAAGCACAACAGGCCTTTCAGGCCTTAAAAATGCCATGACTTCAGTACCTGTTCTGGCAGCCCCGGATTTCAACTCTCCATTTGAGATTCACACAGACGCCTAGGCCTACGGAATAGGGGCTGTCTTAGTTCAGAACAAACGGCCCGTAGCTTACCTAAGTAAGGCCTTCTCCCCTCAAGCTAAACAGAAATCAGTTTATGAAAGAGAGTTAATGGATGTCGTGTTTGCGGTACACAAATGGAGTCTGTACCTATTAGGCAGAAAGTTTATCATACGCACAGACCAGCGCAACCTCCAGTTCCTCAAGAACCAGCAGATTAAAACCCCAAAACAGCAAAAATGGGTGTCCAAATTAATGGGGTTTTCGTTCGATATTCACTACTGGCCAGAACCACTAATAAGGTTACCGATGCTTTATCCCAACGAGAAGAAGAACCAGAATTATCATCCTTGTTAGTGAGTCAGTTTACAGAATTTGAAGAGTTGGCAAATGCAGCTCATCAAGACCCCAAGCTTAGACAGATGATTCAGGATTTGGTTGTAGCACCCAATAGCCGACCAAACTATAGACTTCGCCATAGCTGTTTATTGTATAAGGACAGACTGGTTCTGCCAAAAAGCTCTCAGTTCATCCAGAAATTGCTTACTGAATTTCACTCTAGCCTAACTAGTGGTCATTCCGGCTTCTTCCGAACGTATAAAAGGGTAGCCAATATAGCTTATTGGGTAGGCATGAAGACGGATATCTAGAACTTTGTTAAAATCTGCACCATATGTCAAGTCAATAAACACTCAGCTTTGAAACCAGCCGGATTACTTCAGCCTCTTCCGATACCCATGCAAGCATTTGATGACTTGACAATGGACTTCATTGGAGGACTTCCACGGGCCAAGGGGTTTGATACCATTCTTGTTGTAGTTGACCGCTTGACCAAATATGGCCATTTTCTGCTCTTATCGCACCTTTATACCGCTAAGGAGGTGGCCCTAATATTCATGAAAGAAATAGTGAAGCTTCACGGGTTCCCTCCATCCATCATTATCGATAGAGACAGACTTTTCATGAGTCAATTTTGGCAAGAGATTTTCAGGGTATCCGGGACAGCTTTGAAGTTTAGCTCAACTTATCACCCTCAAACGGATGGTCAATCCGGGTGGTAACAGTGTGTGGAGGCATATCTTGTGCTTTTTGTAGCTCACACCTCAATGGCCGAATTGGTTGCCATAGGCTGAATTTTGGTACCATACGACATATCATCGCTCTACCAAGATGACACCGTTCAAAGCCTTGTACGGCCATGACCCCCGGGTTCTCCTGAAGTTCACAGACTACCCTTCCTAGGTTGATGAAGTAAACCAACAAAGGCTCGTGAGGCGAAATGCCATCATTCGGGACCTTAAACACAACCTGGAAGTAGCATAAGATCACATGAAAACACTAGCAGACCGACATCGCAGGAATGTGCAGTTCTCTCCAGGAGATCATGTGTATCTTCGACTACAGCCTTACAGATTTAAATCTCTAGCCACAATGTTGAATGAAAAACTGAGTCCTAGGTTCTATGGACCTTTCCGGATCTTGGATAAAATCAGTCAGGTAGCTTACAGGTTAGAACTACCACCAACAACCCGCATTCACCCTGTTTTTCACGTATCTCAACCAAACACCACCTACATAGCTCGGCCTCGCACACCTCTACCTCCCCGTCTCACCGAGGACTTGAACTAAGTTCACCACCTGAGGCCGGATGTGAGGTCTCTTATAGATGGAACCACAGAGGTTCTCATTCGATGGCACGATCTGCCCACTTTCGATGCCACATGGTAACCCTTTGATGTGATAAACAGCTAATTTCCTCAATTTCACCTTGAGGACATGGTGGCACTTCGAGGGGCGGGTATTGTTAGACCTCCCATACATAAGGTCTATAAATCCAAGGGCAAAAGAAGGAATAGGAATAAAGAGGTCTTTGGGTATGAGTTTGTTTTCGGGGGTTGAGGTGTGCAATAAAAGTTGTTAGGATTTTGGAGTCCGTTATGAGTCCGACAGGGTGGACAGGTGGTCACAATTCATCTAGAAGGGAATAACTAGCTTATAAATGGGAGAGAGAGTGGAGGGTAGGGGGATATAGTTTATATTCGAAATTGGGTGGGAGGTCCCGCTCCTCAATTGTCGGGATCTATCGGTTTTCTAATTGCATTTGTTATGTTCTTTCATTCAGTATCTATTAATACAATCTGCCATTCGTATTACTTTTGCCTATTGCCTTGTGTGTGTGTGTGTGTGTGTGTGTGTTGGTTGCCGTGAGTTTCTGTGTTACGGGAGGGTTCCAACAAAGGACCCACACTCTTTGTTGGCAGTAACTCCACAAAAGTGCTATAGAAGATACTCCAAACTATTTCTCTCCAATTTCAAGACCGTTGAGGCCTGAGATAAAGTCAAAGAGAAATTTCACCACCACTTCAATCGCAAATCACAATAACAGCATGCTAATACTTAAAATAAACTAAGAACATAATAGGCATGAAAATATAAAAGATCATAAGCATAACAAAAAACATCATAAAAAGAGGGGGTTGGGGGGTGAGAGAGGAGAGGGGGGAGATGAGGAAACAGACCACGTATTGCGAATACATCAATATGCATAGTTGACATGAAAACTACTTTAGTAAAATCGACTTGCTACATATAGATTCTTTCTTATTTGAGTCAGAAACTAATAAATGCTGCTTTTTGAAGCCAAATTTTGACTGAAAAAAAAAAAATCAAATTAATTGAAAATACAAACAATAATACTACACCCACAACCTTTTTATACAAACTTTCTCTCACAAACTTATGTGACAAAATATAATTGGGTGAAAATTTATTTTAAATTTAAAATCACCCAATCATCTTTTGCCACATAAGTTTGTGAAAGAAAGTTTGAATAGAAAGGTTGTGGGTGTAGTATTACTCAAATACAAAAGCATAATATGAAACAGGCGTCACCCTTAACTAATTCAAGAGCAAGCAAGTTTGAGCATCATTAATTGCAAATAAGACCATATGTGGTATCTTAAATCCAAAATTCCTGATAAAATCTAATATGAGAAATTCAAATTAACTCAAAATAAAATCCTAATTTTCAAAGTAGTGGATTCAAAGTGCAAACCTGTCCAGTATAAAAAATATTGCAAAAATAGATGCCAAAGTCTCATTGAAGCCATACAATATCCAGATCTGCCCCATGCATGACCTAATTACATTAAATAGTATCATTAAATAAAGTAGATATGTCATAAAGCCAAAAGAGTAGTGTGGTTGAAAAGAAAAACCTTTTTCTTGGTAGGGTCTTTGAAAACTTCCCGAAGATATGGGCCCACATGGACGCGAAGTTTTCATGTATCTACCACAAAATCTTCAGTTCTGGTAGAAATTTGCATCAGGCAAGTCAATCCTTGGAAAGATCGATATTGATTATGCTCCAAATCGACCTAGAGAAAGGTTAAACAAACATTACAATGTTTTCATATTTACTTGAGAATCTCCCGTTCTCATGAAGTAGAAACTAATACAAGGTTTATTTCATCCACATTTGCTTAAGGATCTCCTTTTGCCGTTAAGGAGAAACTAATACCTTATTTTATTTTATTTTAATTCATATTTGCTCAAGGATCTCCTTTTATCATGAAGTAAAGACTAATGCCAGGTTTATTTCATGCTAGAGAGAAAAAATGAAGATGTAGTCAAGAGTGCAGTCCCATGTCAAGATACTAGATAAATTCCTTAGGCATAAAAAACTAGCACCAAGAAAAAGTAGACAGTTTATATTATTAGCCTGACAAGTAGATCTCAAAGGTGGTGGGGGTGTGGTGGTGCATTTTGCTAAACACCACATTGCGCACCATATCACTTAAAGGATTGGGATCTTAACTACACTCTATCCCCAAGTATAATAGATTTGTGCAAGTGAAGCTCTCTAGAAATGTAGAAATTAAAGATCCTACAAAGATGAAACTAATATGGTAAAATTTTTGGCCAAGTACCCCACGTCAATGTACCAATAAAAAAAAATCAGCAGTCAGACTTTACCACAAGCTCATTTACACTTCGCAATTTACCAGCTAACTCCTTCAAATCTTTAACTTCTTCCACAAGCTTGAATGGTGTTTCCTCCAGTGATGTGGGTTTTACAGGTTCAACATCCCCTATATCTTTATCGACAAAATCCAAAACAGAGCGACTCTCCTATACACATGAAGGAACAAAAATAAGCAAAAGTATTATACATATATTCTGGCAAGGATGAAACAATAAATACATATACAGATAGCCTGAGAAATTTTTTAAACTCTGTTATAGTCGAATGAGAATGAGAACAACTATGACATACCATGAATATCCAAACAAGTAAAGAAAAGCATCAATATCTAACCATCCTTCCACCAAATAGAAAATGGGATACAATTTGAAAACTATTAATTACATAATGGTAGCATTTAAGGAGTGACTTATAGAAATGAACCAGTAGGACAAAGAGAATTCAATATAGACATATCAAGTCATCTTTAAAAAATCTTGGCTTTATCCAAGAAACGTCATCAAACGACTACAAATCAACATCACTTGCATCTACATACTACCGAGCATTATCCAGGACAACATCCCCGCAATAAAGCCAAAACATAGAGTTTTCTATAGTAACAGAAATTATTTGAATAAATTATTCTGAGAATGAATAAAGGTATTCGGTATTAGAATTCAAACACTGAAAAGAACATGTTTTTTCTAGACCTCAAAAGCTTCTTCTGTCCAGACACTAATTACTCTCCTAATCAAATCAAATACTAAACAATAATTCGCAAAAAAGAAATGAAAAAAATAATAAAAAACTAACCGGAGGATGAAGAAAGCGCTGATTATCCTCACTCCTCTGCAACCAAACATGCCGAAATGGCTGGTTCAAATTATTCACGGTCTCTTTATAGTGGGTATATGAAACGGCAGTTTTGCCCTCTCTTTCTTTTCCTTCACTTACACATTCCCGGAGTCACCCTGCACCTTCACCCGACTCACTGAGTCACCACCACCACTCACCCCAGACAGACTCTCCCTTCTTATTCTTCCCATAAACCAACGAAACTAGGGCAGTAAGCGAGCCAGGTTCGGCTCGACAAAAGTCGAGCCAAGCTCGAGCTAGAGCGGCTCGAGTACCCTCTCGAGCCGAGCTACGAACCACCCACTACTCGGCTCGATAGGCTCGTGAATGGCTCGAAAGGGTATAAGTGCTATTTTTTTAAGTATCGGGGGGGTATATGTAATTTACTATATCCAATATAAATAATCCCACTTCCTAAAGCCTATCTTCTTTCTCCAGCGCCGCCACTTTCTCCTTCCCTTTTCTTCATCTTTTTTCTCCTCGGTCTTTTTTCTCCTCCATTTTCCTTCTTCTTCACCTTTCTTCTTACTTCTCCTTCGCTCTTCCATCTCTTTCCTTCTCCCTCTTTGCTTTTCTTTTCTCTCCTCTTCTCTTTTAATCTATCTCTCACCGTCGATGGAATTTTGAGTCATATATTTGTAGCTATTTGGCTTTGGATCTGATGATGGTTGGTGATGATTAGTGGGTTGGCTTTGTATTGGGGCTATTTTGAAGGATTGTTGATGGATTACTTTGGATTGAGGACTCATAAACAAGCAGTTTGCGAGCTGAATTTGAGCTCAAAATATTTAACGAACTCGAGCTTCAAGCCTGGTTTTCAGAGCTCGTCGAACTCGAGCTCGAGCTCGTTAAATTTTCACGAGCCAAGCTCGAACACCGTAGTGTTCGGCTCGACTCAGCTCGTATACAGCCCTAATCGAAACCCATCTTTATCTCCCATCTCTCCTTTCTTCTCACCCCTACTTTCTCAAATTCATCAAAAGACGCATTGTTAGAAACGCCGTCATTTATTTATTTTTAAAACCAAGAGGTTTATTAATTTTAAAAATATAAGCAACTAATCATAGAAAATTCATGAACTTTAATTTGCCTCTCAAAATGAATTTTCTACATAAAAAATTTATTAAGTTAATGGAAGTTTGATGGGTTTTAAATTTCAATGAAATATTAAATATTAAATTATTAATTAAAAGAAATTTTTTGAATATTTAAATACATCAAAAGAAGGATAAATAAGAAAATGTTCTTTACGTGTTTGTCATTAGAATGATTATTTACTTTTAATTAGAAATATTATACAAAAATAAAAACATTTAAGAATATATTAACTTAAGTTTCAAAGTAAACCATAATATTAAAAAGTCAAATATTAAGATTATATTGGTGTAACAACTTACATTATCAGACTAATTCTTGGTTAAATATTACTCAGTATACTATAGAGTATACTTCTGAGCGTGACTCTTGAAATTTCTAAATATATGTCAAGTAAATTCTAATTATCATGAAATTTGGATAAGATCAACTGTCATGAGATCGCTATATGACAAAGAAATGTCTATAAGTATAAC
Organism: Pistacia integerrima; assembly: GCA_026225825.1. Classification (NCBI taxonomy): domain Eukaryota; kingdom Viridiplantae; phylum Streptophyta; class Magnoliopsida; order Sapindales; family Anacardiaceae; genus Pistacia; species Pistacia integerrima. Next base: position 4,637,310 of record CM047748.1, read on the forward strand.
CTCAAAAGCCACTTAATAAAATAGAAAAATGCAAAACCAGGGTAATTATAAATAGTCAAACTGTCTTCACAAGACAGAATTATATATTAAGACACTAGCAACATGGACATGCCTTTATCAAGAATAAAGATAATGATAGTATGAACACACATTTCCTTCGATGTTATATCATGATCAAATGACTTTATAACAGACATAGATAATTGCAAAAAATAATCAAATTACATGAATAAATTAAAAAATGAAAATAAATGGGTGCATGTACTAAGCATGCAAACGAAGGAAAGAAAATGAATAATCCAGTTCAGGATGGGCGTTTGCCCCGACCCTACAAGGATCTAGCCTAACCCAACCAAAATGGTGCAAGGACTCCCTGGAAATGTTGGGTATAGGACCAGGGACGGTCCTCAAAAAAAATCCCACCCCTTGGGATGGGCCGGGGGAGGGGATTGTGCAATCCTCGGCTCGGCCCGTGGAGCCCCGCCTTCTTTTATTGAGAATTTTATGTTTTTTTTCTTTGCGAGATTGTATATAAAGTTAAGAGTTTAAATCATAGTTTTAGATTATATATCTAAATTTATGATACTTACTTTTATAATATTTTCTAATGTTTGTATTAAATTTATAGAAAAAATAATTTAAACGAGAGAGTCTAATAATTAAATATATATATATATATATTATTACTTTGTGAATTTCACAAGATAATAATACATAGCCCAAAAATAATTTTGATAAGATTATTACAATTTACCAAACCAATATAAGAATATACACAATTGCTTAACGACTTACTAATTAAACAAATTCAATTATCCTTGTAATTAATTAATTGGTCAATTAAATATGATGCTAAACTTAATCAATGTTGGGAATTTAGGATAATGAGATTTGCCGTGTTTTATGAATCAATTTATCAATTTACTTAGTAAATTATGTTAACGTTGAATTTAGTTATATTGATTTTGTGAAAATTTAATTAATTAACAAGGCTAACTAAGCCTAAGCCTAAGCCTCCATATAATTGAATAATTAATCAATTTACCCAATAAATTATGTTAAGATTAAATATAGATATATTTATTTTATGAAAAATTAATTGATTAACATGGTTGATTAAGCCTAATCGGCTAAGCCTTCACATGATTAAATAAGTAATCAATTTACCTAGTAAATTATGTTAAGATTGAATTTAGTTATATTAATTTTATGAAAAATTAATTAATTAACAGAGCTAACTAAGCCTAAGCCTCCATACAATTAAATAATTAATCAATTTACCTAATAAATTATGTTAAGATTATATATAAATATATTTAATTATATTCGGGGAAAAGTCCCCACGAGGCAAATTTCCCTACGAAGCCCCATTCATTGGGCTAGGCCAGGACAAGGATGGGACGAGAATGGGAGTGATTCCATCCCCACGAATCGGGGACGGTCATGAGAGTTGTCCCTACCAGCACGGACAGTCATGGGAGTGGATATCGAGGATAGGGACGAGGAATGGGGTCCCTAGCCCACGCCTATCCCTAAATCCATTAACATAGATATACATCAAATATCTCCAATTCAAAAATATGTGTCATAAATAGAAGTCGTACACAATTTATGTTGGGAATAAATGTTACACAATATAGAAAAATAGAAATTGAAGAACTAAGAATACAATCTCACAATACAAGAATTAAGTGGAAACTCCAAAACTAGAGAAAAACCACTGTCGTTGCCAAAGACAATTTGAGAAAATTTTACTATGTGAAGAATATTACAATTACTAACACTCTTAGTAATTTTCTCAACCCAAAAAGGATAATTACACCCAAAATATTTTCTCACACAAATTCTCTAACTCAAAGCTTAACACAAAGTTTTCTAATTCTCTCTTCTCCTCTTGGGATATTTTAAAAAACCATAACCAAAGCCCCTATTTATACCCTTCAAGACCGCTTGCCCGAACCATGACCACTCACTAAGAACTTGGCTACTATTTAGCCGCTTGGCTAAATTTTCATCAATCATTTTACTTGTCCATAAAGTGACCGCTCAGCAAACTATGATTACTTATTTACTAAGACTACCATTTAGCCACTTGGCTAAATCTCTACCACTCCTTTAAAGGGTTTTGGCCAACTCACTTTTGGGTCATACTCAGACTTTCATAATGGGTATAATCCAATATTATTTTTAATTAGCCAACATGTGCAATTTGCACAACAATTTATGCTTATGGAGATGGAATCATTTATAATATATTTTCAACTCTTCATAATAGGGTGCAACATTTTGATTATAAGGGTCCACTTATTTTGGTAGCCTATGAATGTCTCTTGTGCCCAGTTTAAAAAATGTTCCAGACAAATGAAACCGGGGAGCACCAAGCAGTAAAAATTCTATGCTACAACCAAAGCACTTTGGTCATCATAAATTATCAAACCAATCTTAATTGGAAAATAATACAACCACCGACGGTAATACATCGAATTTGTACATCGAATGACGTGACAAAATCCTGACCGTTGATTAATTTTAACTTAATATTAATCAACGGTTAGAATTTTATCACGTTATTTGGTGCACTACCGTCGGTAACTGTAACATTACTCATCTTAATTATATCAAACGTCTGAATAGAATAAAATTCCCTTGTATGCAAAGGTTCCTCCTTTTTCTCAGTTATTACTGTTACAGAATCCAAGAAGAGGTCAACGGTACCAAAAAAAATTTGGGCCATATTGGGCCGGAGTTAGGCTCCACCCACCACGGACCGTTTTCCTCCTTGAAACCTTCAACGTCACCTGACCAACAAATTCCCATCTTTCACTCTCTGTTAAAAGATGAATTAATTCTTCAAAAAGATATTAAACTCAATTTATAGAAAAACAAAATTGACGTTCGATTTATGAGACTGAGGCCTCCTTGTATAGTTGGATCACAAAAGTGGCTGCGGGAAATTGCAAAGAAACATCGCCAGTTAAATTGAAGAATAATTCTTGCCAAAATATTTAAAGAAATAAATATAAACAAAAAAGATTATTTCGTGAATTTTATCAGATCCTAAATTTTAAATTCAAATAATGGCTTAATTACATAATTAATTACTGTAACTGAGTTTAGTTAATGTCATTTAGTTTTTAATTTTGTAACTAAAAACTTTAGAAATCATTTAGTTATTAATGTAGCGTAGCCAAGCACGTAGCCACAGTAATGAAAATGGATTCAGTTGAACCCACTGAAAATTTGAAATTAATTAAAAATATGTTTATATTTTATAGTAATTGATAACTTTGACCCCACTTAGATTTATATTATCCCATTAAAATTTATATTAATTAACAATTTTTCATATTTTCTCTCTTCTTCATTTCCTTTCTTATTTTCTCATATTTTCTTCTTCCTTTGGTTGGATTAATCCAAAAAGATTACTCATTTGAAGGTAACAAGGTAAGATAATGTTTATTGTTTGTTATTTTGTTTAAAAGTCTCTTCTTTTATCTTTCTTAAATGAAGAAAGGTTATAATTTAAAAATTATGTAAGTACTAAGCAATTTACAAGTCAGCTAATGCAATCCCACAAAAAAATGCCCCAACCCAATAAGAAATTGAAGCCCATTAAAACCTAATGAAATTATAAGTCAGTCTTAAAACATAAAACGCCCCAACCCAACGAAGTTATGAATCAGTCAAAAGGCTTTGCTTTTTACCAAAAAACATTATGAAATATGCAAAAGCTGTATTTACATATTATTGTTCATCAGTTTCAATTGCAGGCTGCGACCAGCTGATGTATACATCATGATCATAATTGATATTCGGAAGTCTACCTACAGAAGCAAGTGCCAATAAGAGAAAAGAAGCTTCAGGGAAAAAAATACAGTATAATGTACTAAGGGGGTGTTTGTCTGAGCTTATGAAAATTAGCTTATAAGTAACAAGTGCTTATAAGCCAATTTTAGCTTATAAGCATTTGAAATTTTAAGCAATTACGTGTTTGGTTAAAGTACTTATAAGTTACTGATAAGTAATTGACATGTTTGGTAAAATGTTGCTTATAAGTATATTTTATTATAAAATGATTAAAAAGGGTACTACATTAAATAAGAGTATACTATAGAATTTTAAAATTAAACAAGGATAATGTGGTAATATACTTAGTCAAACTAGCTTATAAGCAGAGTGCTTATAAGCCAAAAGAAAAAAGTACCTTTCTCCCAACTTATTTTTTTTTTGGTAAGCTCAAAAAAGTTATAAACAAACAGGTCAGTTTAATTTTAGAGCTTATAAGCTAGTTTGACCAGTTTATAAGCTTAGACAAACACTTCCTAAATATGAACAGTAGCTTTGAAATTTAGCATCCCCAAGATCTGTGTAAAGATTTAACAAATAATCAAAAAAAAAGAAAAAGAGAAAAAACGAGAGGTGGGTGGTTGAGGTTTCCCACATATTCTTTTCTAAAGGGTTCCTAAAGAATTCACAAATAAGGAAAGGTGTTGATGAAATGAATATGCCAAATAGACAAATCTATCTGGAAATGTCAGTTTGTAATGAGTACTCTCAAGAAACACATGTGAAGCCTAAGGCAAAGTTAGATTACCTCCAATATAATCTTGTCCTCTACTTTCTATAACATGCACTTCCCGAGAAACATAAACATAGTCAATTGTCCTATACAGACAATGCACTCTTAAAATAAATAAGAAGGAAAACGCGGAGGAAGCTGCATTTTACCAGTTCATCATTCAACACAATAGATTACAGTGACATTCAGCCTAACATAAAATCTTAGGACAAAGCAATTTATTCTGCCACTATCCAGCAGAAAATCTTTTTCAATCATGCAAGCCTTGTTGGTTCATCAATTATCAAGCTATTCATCCATTTTTCAGCTATGCAAATTTGATATTTTTAGCATTTCTAATAATATCATGCGAGCTCCGTACGAGTAACCATTCCCTCAATCACTTAAAACTCATAGATTTGATTAGGTCTAATATGCTTCCCAAGAGTATAATCAGATAATATCGAACAATATTATCTATCTCCACAAGTTATTTCAGGATATGTCACCTGAGTCAGATTTACAGAAATTTTAATTGACAAACAGAGCTCTAAACTTTTTTTGTTCTACTCTCCAGAATAAACAAGAAGTAAAAGATCAAAAATATAATTTGAAAGTTGTTGATCCTGGATTGTAACACCAACTAAACAACACGTGCGCAACGTTGATTGGTCAAGAAACACACGTGATTATGGATAGAGAATACGAAATCAATGCAATGAGAGCTTTTAAAGTGGTTCGGATGCTTAGGTCACAAGTCCTACGTCCTCTGATTTGTATTAATATGGTGGGTCAGGTCGCAAAAGAAGACTGACTTACAAATGATTGGGAAAATAAATATACAGTTTACAAGAGAGAGAGAGTTTCAGTGTAAAAATGGCCGAATCCCCTTAATGAAGGGGTCTTCCCCTTTTTATACCCAGTTGAATGCGTGTAATCATCATTAAATCCTTGGGTTGGTGTGAATGTCAAGACATAATTCGGCTTTACGTCCCATTGCCCTCTTTCCAAGCTGATATCACACGATTTATTGCAGGGAAAATGGACACGTGGGAGCTCCGTATCGTTTGGCAAGCCTGACGTGCGCGTATTGCTCTGACGGGAGTAGGTCACTCTTCATCACGTGACTTTCCACGTCAGCGCTTGTCTTCCCAGGCATAACAGAAGTCCCCTAGTTTTTAAGGTTTGAGGGTCGAACCTTGGAAACTAAGTCATGCCGTGACTGGAGGTTCTAGTAATTTCGACCTGAGCGGAAGGAGCTCGGGACAGGGCCTTTTGTGAACACGACCTCACATTCTGCCCAAACGACCTGACAATCGTCACTCCAGTGACCTAGATTCATCGGACGCTTCTTACTGTGCCTTAGGGTTAGAGATTCAATGAGTCAGTTCCCACGCTGTCAGGCGCTGTGCACGCGTTAAAGCGTATGGCAGGTGCATTAAATTCGTTGTGCTCTGACTCGACATCGTTTTGATAGCATTAATTGTACGACGCATTTGAAACGACGACCCTCATCACGGCATTTAATGCGACGTGAGGCGCATTTAATGCGGGGAGAGAGAGGGCTGTCGTTTCGCTTCCGAGGGATGGTAACTGTCAATTCGTCATCCATATAAAAGCTCGCATTTTTCAGATGACACCACCAAAATTCCTTTTGCTTCGAGTGACAAGCCTTCGCAAACCGAAAGTTCTTCTTTTTCGGTTGGCGCCTCTTAGATATCTGAAACAAGATTCGACCTTGGTCGCGCGTCCCAGAAGGTAAGATCCTTTTTCTTCTTCCTTTTTGTTTGGTTGGTGGGCAATGGCGTTGGGTCTCCCGGTGTTTCACCAGAGACGCGACGCCGTCGTTGGACTCGAACCGTGGATGGCGGCTCGAGTTACTGTTAGGGTTTAAGGGATTTGTCCCATGCCGCCGTGTGGGACATGCGATGGCTAAAATGACCTGTCTGTCGGTGTTGCAGACTCGAATGGAACCATCGACGTCCAGACAAGAGGAAGCGGCCAGCTCGTCCTTACGGGACGTTCCCGAGGACGCATCCCTTGATGTCTTCTCGGTTTTCACCCAAGAAGAGTTCAATAGGATAAAAAAGCAGTTTGACGTCCGCGTAGAGGTGTTCCTCGACCACACCCGGTCGTCACGGCATCCTTTAGATGGCCTTGCTGCGATCTTCGAAGAGATCTTCAAGGGTGGAGGGATGATCCCCTTCCATCCTTTCATCAGGTTGGTCCTGGATCACTTTGGGATCGCGCTGATGCAGCTGACGCTAAACGCGTATGTCATCGTCGTCGCGATGTACATCACATGCTGCGAGAGTGGCTTGGGGGAGCCAACGGCGGTGGAACTCGGCATCGCCTACTATCTTAAGAAGAGTAGGGACAAGGATTTGTATTACTTGTCCCGGCGACCTACCATCGCCGAGGGGATACATAGCTATCCCAGCAACGCGGGCGCCTATGAGACAAAATTCTTCTTTTTCTGCTATGATGGCTACTGCCGCTTTCAGAAACCAAGTAGCTTCTTCTTCGCTAGGTTCATTGTCTGTTCGCTTGATTTATAATAATGACCTCTTTCTTTCTTTTCTTTTCGATTAATAGAGCGACTAGCCAAGACACAGCAGCGGTCCGAATAGGCGTGTCTTTTGGAGTGCTTCCCGAGGAAGGCCGGGACACGAGGAAGCTTGTGACAACCGCGAACTTGCGGAAGTATGGTTTTATCAGTAACAACGCGTCTTTAGAGCCTCTAGAAGGTAAGTTACACTGATTTCCTTCTAGTCACAGAATGATTTTGTTTACTAACGTACTTGCATGCAACATCTATGCCTCCAAAGGAGTCCAAGCAGCCTCGCCGAGCACCGTTCGTCTTTCCTCGATCGAGGAGAGAGAGAGCGGCCGAAGCTGCTCGTCCCATTCAGCACGCCCGATCACGACGCGCCCTTGCCGATCTGTGCGGCGACCCGAGCGAGCAGTCGCTCAGGCACCACCTGCTCGCCCAAGGCGGAAGGCTCCGGCCCAGAGGTCAAAAAAGAGGAAGCAGGGTCGGTCGGCAGTGGACAGATCGAGGAAGCTTTGAGGTCGGGGCAAGACTCAAGGAGGTCGGGTAAGGAACCCGTGAGCGAGGCGATCGTCGACAAGGCGAAGGACGCACCAATGCTAGACTCATTGGGGAGTGCCCGAATACCTACAACCGATAGTCTATTCTCTGCTCGAGTGTGGGCTATCGAGTCGTATGATGAGTTTGCTGATACGGGCGACGACCTGATGACCATGTCGTTCGAGCATCTAAGCAAGGTAAACGAGCTTCACTTTGAGTTTCATTCTAATTCATTTCTAACTCATATCTTGCTCGCAGGCTTTGCTTGCGATGAGGATGTCTATGGAGAAGACGCGGCTGGGGGTTGCGAAGGGGGCAAGCGACCTAAAGGAGGAGGTATCTGAACCAAAAGGATGTTGCTAGAGTCCGTCGAAGCGGAGAGAACGCAAGCATTCAAAGCGCGAACAGGTATCTGAACCAAAAAGGATGTTGCTTTGCGAACAGTGGACTTCCAAAAGGCGGAGCTCGAGCGACGTGCGGAGGAAGTGAAGGAACTTCAAAGGACAACCGCCAGGCTCTCTAAGGTGGTCGGAGAAAAGGACCAAGAGCTCCAGGCGACCTCCATATGGGCTTAATGAGCTGAACAGGATAGGGAGGCCTCCGAAAAGGAAAGGCAAGCTCTTGAGGCCGAACTCCAGGAGAGTCGGGAAAAAATCGCTTCTCTGCCTGAAGAAATGCGGATCCAGTCAGAAGAGGTAGAGGATAAGGCCGCAGACTGGGCAATCGGATCTATTTATTCCCTGCGACCAAAGAACCTAGATCTGGACATTTCCGACCTCCCGGAGGGGTGGCAAGAAACTTTGCAGGTTCTGGCGGAGGAAGATGACCAAGCGGCAGCGGCCACCCGACAATCCAACCAGGTAGGGAGTTCTGGTCTTGCTTCGAAGGATCCCCCCGACCAGCCATAGTGTAATGAGTCTTTGACTCCATATGAGATTGGGCCTTAAACTTTTCTTATACATAAATGAAAATACATTTTGCTTTCAATTGCTGCTCGCTCTTTTATACATAAGTACAGTTTACAATCCAGATTTACATAGGCAATTACATACGAATTCTTACACGATCAGATTACATGTGAAATGTTTCAAGCGAACAGAATAAACACAAACTGCTTAAGCGAACAGAATAATACTTTACAACAAAGGGAGTTAACAATCAAAAACTGATCTACAATGAGAGCTAAGTTCGGGATTACTGATAGTATGGTCGGAGGTGCTCGGTATTCCAAGCTCGGGGTACTTTGGAACCGTTCAATCTTTTGAGATGGTAAGTCCCGGTCGATCACCTTGTCACGACCGTGAGGACCTTCCCGTTAGGTCCTAGTACCCCCACACTTGGCTCCCTGTTTCCGAGGAGAACTTCCTTTAGCACAAGGTCCCGAGCCTGGAAGTCTCTTCGCTTGACCTTTGAGTCGAAAAACCTCTTTGCACCTGCTGATAGGCTGCTATCCTTAGTGAAGTCTTGTTGCGGTGCTCCTCAACGAGATCCAAACTTGCCCTCATAAGTGCTTCGTTTTCGACCTCATTGTACAAGTCTCTCCGAAGAGAACGAGTTCCCACCTCTACAAGGATCATTGCTTCGCAACCATAGGCTAGCGAAAAAGGGGTTTCCGAGGTGGAAGTTCTTGGAGTTGTCCTGTACGCCCATAAGACTTCGAGGAGATCGTCATCCCAATTTCCTTTGGCTGCCCCAAGTTTGGCCTTTAGAGTGTGCTTGATGGTCTTGTTGACTGCTTCAACTTGGCCATTCGCTTGCGGTCTGGCGGCTGAGGCGAATTTTTTATAGATGCCCAGCTCGTCACAAAACTGCTTAAACTCCTCGTTATCGAATTGCTTTCTGTTATCCGAGATAAGAGTGTGAGGAATTCCGTAGCGGCATACTATGCTCTTGAAAACGAAGTCTTTCAGCTTTCTGGTCATGATCGCGGCTAGCGGTTCAACTTCCACCCATTTCGTAAAATAATCTACCGCGACCACGGCATACTTGACCCCTCCCTTTCCAACTAGCATGGTTACAAGGAGAAGACCCGCACCGACTCTTTTCCTGTTTAATGACCCGTCGACGTAGAGGTTCTAGGTTGACAGGTTCTGAATACTTTCTTGCACGACTTCGCTAGGCTGTTGCTCGCTTGGGAGATAGGAAAATTCCGAGATAAAGTCTGCAACAGCCTGCCCTTTAATGGTCGACTTGGGCTTGTACTTGAGGTCGAACTAGCTTAATCCTGTGACCCATTTGAGCAGTTTACCCAAGGCTTCTGATTTTTAGAGGACCTGCCTGAGGGGTAATTAGTCATTACGTTGATTGTATGGGCGTGGAAGTAAGGTCGCAGCTTTCTGGACGCGATCAGCAGAGCAAAGGCTAGTTGCTCTATTTCTAGATACCACATCTCGGCATCCGACAGGCGCTTGCTCTCATAATATACTGGCCACTACGCCTTTTCTTCTTCCCGTACTAAAGCTGCACTGACCGCGAACTTGGCAGGGGAGACGGACATGTAGATGAGCAGGATTTCCTGTGGAAGGGGCTTAGAGAGGAGATATGGCTTCCCAAGGTGTTCTTTTATACTCTGGAATGCCTGTTCGCATTCGGGAGTCCATTCGAATTTCTTATTGGCCTTCAGGACATTGAAAAATGGCAAGCAGCGGTCTGTTAGCCTTGATATGAAGCGACTAAGTGCCACTATCCGCCCGTTTAGACTCATGACCTGCTTCTTGCTGGTCGGACTCTCCATATCGAGCAGAGCTTGAATCTTTTCGGAATTTATTTCTATGCCCTGCTGATTAACCATATACCCCAGGAACTTTCCTGACGATACCCCGAACGAACACTTGAGAGGGTTTAGCTTCATTCTGTAGAGTCGGAGTATGTCAAACATCTCAACGAGATGCGTAATATGTTCTGAGGCGACCTGGGATTTGACTAGCATGTCGTCCACATAGACCTCCATTGTCCTCCCAATCTGGTCGGAGAACATTCGGTTGACCAACCTCTGATAGGTCGCGCCCGCATTCTTAAGGTCGAAAGGCATGACTTTGTAATAGTATAGCCCCCGGTCCGTAATGAAGGACGTATGCTCCTCGTCTGGCCTATACATCGGGATTTGATTGTATCCCAGTATGCATCCATGAAGCTTAACGGCTCAGTGCCCAGGGTGGCATCAAGAGCGTCGATTCTCGGCAGAGGGAAGCTGTCTTTCGGGCAAGCTTTGTTGAGGTCGCTGAAGTCAATGCAGGTCCGCCACTTACCATTTGGCTTCTTTACCCGGGGATAAGGGTTGGCAACCCAGGTCAGGTAGAGAGCCTCACGAATGGATCCATTTCGGAGAAGGTTCTTTACGATTTTGATCGGCATACCGCTCCGGATCCATCGCTCTTCTTTTCTGGCAAACAGGTTTGGCTTCACTGCTGACGTTTAATGCATGGCAAATAATGTCCGGCCTGATCCCGACCATATCTGCATGCGACCAGGTGAACACGTCAATGTTTTCCTTTAAGAAGCTTATCAGTCCGGAAGCGAGCTGAGGGTTGAGACAGCTTCCAATCCTTAACACTCGGCTCGACTCTTTTGGATCAACCAAAATTTCGGACAGATCCTCAACCGGGCCGCTAGGGGGGATTTTCTGGATTCGCGGATCTATGTTATCCTCCGCTAGATCAGGTTGTGGCTCGATCCGGCTGATCGCCATAGCTTGGCGGGGCACACATCGCGAAATGCCCTTTCCTTTGTCTGCCATCTGCACCGCTTTTACATAGCATTCGCGAGATGCGCTTTGCGATCCGCTTACTTCCCCTATCCCCATTAAAGTGGGGAACTTCATCTTGAGGTGATAAATGGAAGTAGCGCCTTGAAGGTTCTCAGAGGTCGCCCCAAGAATTCCATTAAAGGCCGATAAAGGCGTCCACGACCAAAAAGTTCGGTAACCTACTGTCACCTCGTCGTAGTCGTAGGCGTGACTAGTAGTGGATCGTTCCTTTGGGGATCGGGTGATCCCCTGTAAGCCGTAAGAGGCATCTAGGGCGGCCGGAGTCGGCCTCGTCTGGGTTCATTCTATCGAGCGGTCTTGAAGCAGGGATGTTCACAGCACTTCCGTTGTCTACAAGCATTCTGCAGACATTATGGCACCCTATTAGGGGCGTGATCACCAAAGCGTCCTCATGAGGATGGTGCAAGCGAGTTGCTTCCTTCTTGTAGAAGGTGATCGGTTCCTCCTTTCTAGCTTTTTAAGGTCGCTGCGAAGTGTTCATTACCCTGATCGGGTCGTGATATGCTTCGTGAGCGTACCTGTCCTACGCTCCTCGCGTGTTTCCCGCGAGGTGCAGACCTCCAAAGATTATGTTAACAACTGTATCTCATTGCGATCATGACGCTTTTTCTTTTGCTCCCCTTGGTTCTCTTTTGGAGAGTCATCAATGTACTCCTTGAAGTGCCCTTTCTTGATGAGCTCTTCGATAGCCTGCTTTAGAGCTCGGCATTCATCAGTGTGATGCCCATTATCCCGATAGTACGGCGGTATTTTTCTTTGTTTAGGTCGTAGCAAGGGTTTTCATGGGTTCGGTTCACTAGCGGTGGAGGCCTCCTCCGGATTTGTCAAGGATTGCGAGATATGGACACGTTCGGGAGTGTATTGAGCTCTCTCGTCGCGGCAGGAACAGAGCATAGGACTTTTTGTGCTCGTAAGCGGGGTTTCTTCCTTTTCACCGATCATCAATGTCTCCTTTGCGATCGGCTCTCCTATTTTCTCCCCGACCAAACATACTGCTGGAAGTGTCGTGATCGCAACGGCGAAGTGCCGCCAATGAATTCTCTATTCGGAGATACTTTTCTGCAAGGTTGTAAAATCTAGTGAGGGAAAACATCGTCCTCAGCCTGCAGTTCTTTCCACAGTCGGTTTGCGGGCGAACTCCAGCTATTATAAGTGTTCGGATGGACTCTTAGGGGCATGAGCCACCTTGTTGAAGTTCCCCTATGGAAGCGATTGATATAAGATTGCAGGGATTCGTCTCTTTCTTGCCTTATGTTGCTGAGGTAGCTCAAAGGCATTGAAAACTTCCGATTAGCTTGGAAATGCCATAAGAATGTCGTGCTCATCTGAGGCCACGAACTGATCGATCCCGCTGGGAGTGACCTCAACCACCGCTTGGCGTGGGAGAAGTAGCGCACGGCCAAACAACGGCATTTTGCAAGATCCGAAACCTGGTGGAAGCTCCATCAGGTCGTTGAACTCATATAAACGATCCTATGGATCATGGTTCCCATCAAACGGCCGCATATCGGGCATTCTGAACCCTGGTGGGAGTGGAAGCTAGCACTTTCCGGGAGAGAAAGGGGATGTAGAGGCAACTGCGCTGTTCGTTTTGCTACTCCCTTAACCTGTCCAAAGCTCGCTGTAGCTCCTCAATTTGTGGTAATGGAGCCAATTGGGGATTGCTTTCACCCATGCGAGTCCGACCTTCGCGATTACGATTCAGGAAAGTTTGGAGGTCGGATTTCTCTTCGCCTCGGCCGGCATTTTCGGTCACACTCGACACACGCTGGCTAGAGGTGTGTGAGGGCGACGAATTGCATGGGGCGTTTTCACGACCCTTGCGGTGGTATGAACCACCCCGCGAGGTATGGGGGCCACCCGCATGATAACGATCGGGGTCGTTCTCCTGGCAGTGACAGGAATCATCATGCCCGACATTTTTGCTTGGGTTCACCTGCGACGTGGCATGGGGACTCGCAGGGATTCACTTTTTTCGTCAGTCTCAACTTTGCTTCTAGACCTTGCTCTGGGGCACTATTTGTGCTCGCTGGTCCTTGGGAGCCCATAGGCTTACCTTTTGCCACTTGCTTACTTTTACATCTTTACGCATCACAGTCTCGCAGACGGCTATTGCCCTCTGTACGCTTCGCGCGACCTGTAGGCGTCTTTGGTGGTTGCACCGCCCCAGCTGTTGTAGATGACATGCCTTGGTCCAAAACGGTTCAACCTTTGGTTGGCCGATGCAGAGTATTGTTGAACCTCTCCCGGGAGGTAGCGATGGTAGGGGGTCGAGTTGCGAAGCAGGGATATCCCCACGATGATTTTACTGCAGCGGAAGTACCATGGAGGAGGGGTATCCCCTTGGGTCAAGGGAACTCCTTCAGCGCGCTGATTAGCTTGCTCTGGCTCAGATTGGCGGGCCATTTGTTGCTATAGGACCAATAGGTCAAGATTCTCTTGATGAAGGGTAGACACTAAATCATCCTTCTAGTGCCAAACTGTTGATGCTGGATTGTAACACCAACTAAACGACACGTGCGCAACGTTGATTGGTTAAGTAACACACGTGATTATGGATAGAGAATACGAAATAAATGCAATGAGAGCTTTTAAAGTGGTTCGGATGCTAGGTAGCAAGTCCTACGTCCACTGATTTGTATTAATATGGTGGGTGAGGTCGCAAAAGCGGGCTGACTTACAAATGATTGGGGAAAGTAAATATACATTTTCTAGAGAGAGAGAAGTGTAAAAAATGGCCGAATCCTCTTAATGAAGGGGTCTTCCCCTTTTTATACCCAGTTGAATGCGTGTAATCATCATTAAATCCTTGGGTTAATGTGAATGTCAGGACATAATCCGGCTTTACATCCCATTGCCTTCTTTCCAAGCTGATTTCACACGATTTATTGCAAGGAAAATGGATACGTGGGAGCTCCGTATTGTTTGGCAGGCCTGACGTGCGCGTATTGCTCGGACGGGAGCAGGTCACTCTTCATCACGTGACTTTCCACGTCAGCGCTTGTCTTCCCAGGCATAACAAAAGTAAAAGATCATTAACTGATTAGCCTGAGCAGTCTTAAGAATAGGTAAGTTGAGGGGAAAAAGAAAGAGTTACCTCAAAGCAAGCTCCAAACTAAAAGAAATGCCCGGGTAGGAATCTCATTAAGACCTGGATCATGAGTTTTAGGCCAATTTATATTCAGATTGGAATGGCAACACTATTTCACTTCTGCTCCAAGTTGCATATTTTTAATGCTAATCTGGAAGTGACTTAGTAGTCCATGAAACTCTACAAACTAAAGCGAGTAAGTTCTTAATTCAAAAGTTTCAGACTTTACTATCACAACCCTGTTCTCAGACAGCAAAGAGGAGCCCCCCAACGATAACAATTTTTTTTGTGTGCATAACATCCCCCTCCAATCCTAGTGAGATGTGTACTTAGATCCTTGTCTCCAGATTTCTTCAAGTGTGTAACTATTTTATCAACATATGGAGCTTGCAGCCAAATTCTTTTTTCCAGCATAAATCTTGCAAGCTTTGAAGCTTCCAACAAATGGCTTTCTTGACAAAGCCCATCTAAGAGGATAGAATGGATGTCAGAGTCAATTGTAGATAAGCATCCAAGCTTCTCAATTTCCTCGTACAAGTAGAAACCATCCACCACTTGTCCCTCTAAACAAAGCGTCGTTGGTACCAAAATCGTTTTGGGCCGGAGTTGGGCTCCACGACGGCCTGTTTTCCTCCTTCAACATCTCCTGACCAACAAATTCCCAATTTCCCATCTCTCACTCTGTGTTAAAAAATGAATTAATTCTTCAAACAATTCTTCCAAAAAAGAAGTTAACTCAATTTATAGAAAAACAAAATTGGTGTTCGATTTATGAGACTGAAGCCTCCTTACATTGAAGAATAATTACACAATTAATTAGGTGTAAGTGAGTATAGTTAACGTCATTTAGTTGTTAATTTTGTAACTAAAAATTTAAAAACTTTTTTATGTTATATTATATATATTCTAAAACTTAATAATATTATAAATATAATAATATCAGTATATCACTAGTTATTAATGTAGCGTAACCAGGGATAGCCATAGTGATGAATATGGGTTCACTTGAACCCATCGGAATTTTGAAATTACTTAAAATAGGTTTATATTTTATAGTAATTAACAATTTTGATCTCATTTATATTTATATTTACACACAAAAAATTATATTAACTAAAAATTTTCACATTTTCTCTCTTCATTATTTTCTTTTCTCTTCTCTCGTAGATTATTTTAGAATTAGGATAGAATTAAAATAATTAGGTTAAATTCTTTTACAATTATGTTATTATCTAATTAGAATATATTTTAAATTAGACAATTAGAGTCCTTCTAGAATTGGAATAAATTGTAAGGCTATATAAAGCCTAAAACAATTAGGGTTTGGTAAGTAATAATCAATAAAATTCTCTTCCCTTAAACTTTGAATTATCATTCTCCTTGGAGATTCTATTTCCTCATATAAAACAGAAACATCATCCTAACAATTGGTGCTCTTGTTCACTTTCCATGGCTAACCCTTCTCACCTAAAGGCTCTAGATGAACTAGTCTTTCGACAAGGGGTCAAACTGGATGCTCAAGAGGCCAAACTTGACTCCCTTGAGGATCTTTTGAAGGCTATTACACTAAAACTAACTGCCATTGACGCCAAGCTAGAATAAGGACAATGACAGAAGGAGCCCATGGGGATAATGATGTGAGTGGCGATGACACTCCCCCGCCCGACTTGAGTTCACATTCTTCTAGGTTTGTGCCACCTTTTAATCATTTCTGATTGGAGGTTCCCCAATTTGATGGCACAAATATGCGTGATTAAAGGTTTAAATCTGAGCAATTCTTTGATTACCATAATACCCCTACCGAGTAATGGTTAACAATCTCTTCTTTCCACATGGATGGGCCAGCTTTCTCATGGTATCGTTGGATGAATTCCAATGGGAAGATTCGTTCTTGACGTTCTTTCCTGCAAGATTTAGATGTTCGTTTTGGGCCTTTGAAATTTGTGGATTAGTAAGGGCAGTTGGCCAAACTTACTCAAGCAGGTATTAAAGTTGCTTATCAAACAGAATTTGAGGAACTCTCTAATCAAGTTTCTGGCCTTCCGGGTACATTTCTTCTATGTTATTTCATATTAGGGCTCAAACCGAAAATCTGAAGGTAGGTGTAGTCTTTCCAGCCTCATACCCTCAACCACGCATAGTAGGATACTTATAATTTGCCGACCTCATATCTTGGGATCCTAATAAATCAACTCCTAATGTTCCTTCAGCATAGTAGGCCCTTTTGCCGACTCCAAACCAATCGGGTTCCTTGCTTGTTAAGCAGCTCATGGCAGCACATATGCAAGAACAACGCGACAAAGGTTTGTGCTATAATTGCGATGAGCGCTTTCAACCTGGGCATCACTGCAGGGCCAAGTTCTTTCTCTTGCTGATGGATGAGGAGGAGGATGATGATGAGTGTGAGGATGAACCGAGAGTACTGCTATTGATGGTTTTGTACCTTGCAACCTAGAGGACAAGGTTGAGCCGAAGGGGAAGGCAATGTTAGGATTATTTTAGAATTAGGATAGAATTAAAATAATTAAGTTAAATCCTTTTATAATTATGTTACTATCTAATTAGAATAATTAGGATATATTTTAAATTAGACAATTAGAATCCTTCTAGAATTGGAATAAATTGTAAGGTTGTATAAAGCCAAAAACAATTAGGATTTGGTAAGCAATAATCAATAAAGTTCTCTTCTCTTAAACTCTTAATTATCATTCTTTTGGGTAGGTTCAGTTTCCTCGTATAAAACATAAACATTATTGTAACATATACTTTCTTCTTCTTTTGGTTGGATTAATCAAGAAATATTATTCCTTTGAAAATCATAACGTAAGATGATGCTTATTTTATGTTATTTTGTTTATTTATTATTGTTATTATTTTTTAATCTTTCTTAATGATGAAAGATGATGGTTTATGAATTATATAGGCATTAAGCAATTTACAAGTCAGTGAGGGGGCGTTTGGTTGGGGTTTATGTGGGATTACTGAGGTAATGTCATCTTATATTACTTGATTACCATGTTTGGTTGTCAAGTAATATAAGATACCGGTAATCTTTAAATACCAATAGTGGTTACTATTGGTAATGTGAGAGGTAATCTGATTACCTCCAATTTCTTAGGTATTCTGAGATTACCAGGGTTATCATTTTTTTGTTACAACTTTATCCTTTATTAATAAAAATTTTGGATAATAATACCCCTACTTTAAAACAAATTTACATTAATATCCTATTTCAATTTTACCCCTGTTTAATTAAAATTTTGGACAATAATGCCCTTATATTTAAAATAATTTACAGACAACCTCTGCCGCCATTACCACCACCACCACTGCCACCCAGCCACCACCGCCGGCGAGCCAACCACCATGGGCCGCTACCAGAAAATCACCAGAGTCCTCAAAAAAGAACGAGATTTGGTGGGAGACTCCAAGAGGCTTCGATATGGCCGTTTTCAGCCATATTGATGGCCAAAAAGGGCCATATCGGGCCAGATCGATGGAAATGGCCGTTAACAGGGAGGCGAGATGCGAGGTCGGAATAGATCACAGTGATTAGCAGGCCATGTCCAGTAGGTAGTTGGCTTGGAACGGAGATCTTGCCTCAGACTGGTGATAATGGCCAGATCGGCCGTTGCGGCGATCTGGCTGATATCCGGCGTTTTCGGACCATCAATACTTCCAGCAAGCTGATCATCTCGACCTGCCACGTCACGGTGACGTACTCACGGGTACTTTCGGAGATTCCCGACGGTGGTTTGCGGTGGCGGCAGGAGGTGGGGGTGATTTCATCATAAATTAAAGTTTTATATAAGCGGAGGTGTTTTAGCTAAATCTGAAATATTGGGGCTTAAAAAAGTATTCAAAAATTAATAATAAAAATAATCTTATATTAATATTTAAAAGGGGGATAATTTAGTAATTTAAATAACATATCCACCAATTTATTCCCCATAACCAAACATATTAATATAACATACCTACCAACTAACCAAACATATTTTTTTAAAGATTTCCAGTAATCTTCCAAGGTAATCTATCTTTCTAGTAATCCAACATTCCCAGTAATCTAACATTCCTGAACCAAATGCCCCCTGAATGTAATCCCACATAACCTAACCCAATAAGAAATTCAAGCCCATTAAAGCCTAATGAAATTTGTAAGTTGGTCCAAAAACATAAAATACCCCAACCCAATGAAGTTATGAATCAGTCAAAAGGCTTTTGCCTTTTACCAAAAACATTATGAACTATGCAAAAGCTGTATGTCTTGATTTCCATAAGAATTTTCATTGTCCAATAAAATGCAAAAGCGGTAATATAAAAAGGTTTAAAATAAATCTATAATAATATATGGAGTACTATTTTATGATAATATATAAAGTCTATTAAACTAATTTTTTTTATTTTTTTTAATTTTTTTTTTTTTTTTTAAGAAGGCTTGCCCGAGCCTCTATTGGTAACGATAACAACGTTGTTGGATATAGTTGCATATAATTGAGTATTTTTAGATATATTTAATATTTATCTCAAGTTACAAGCTAAGAAAATAATAGACGTAGAATATTAATTTGAAGTCATGCCCAATGACTGACACAAATATAATCAGATCATCAAACTAATTTATTTATTTATTTGGATATCAGTAGAAAATTGATATTCCAAAAAAGAAAAAAAGTTGCCACAAACTTTGGATACAAAAGGTCTTGAGGCAGAATTGAACGAACACTCCCAAAAGCTAACATAATTAAAATTTTCAGTTCATTTAAATTATTATTAACATTGTCACGGACTTCAATTCTTGGGTAAAGTTCACTAATTCCCTTAATCTGTTTAATGTAAATGTAAGTACGTGAATTATTTATTAAATTTCTGTTGTTAATGTTTGTTTTATACTTTTTAGCGGGTGAATATCAAGGGGGTGACATTTATAATTAAATATAGAAATTCCATTTCGTATCTATTGATATTCATGTCATGGCGTTTATAATTAAATGTAGGAATCCCGTTTTATAGACGCCGTATTAAATAAGAAAGTAATCACGATCATGCTGTCTATTTCATTAACAAATGTTAACCCAAGATTTAAAATTAAGACCAACTATAAAATTGTTTAATTCAATTACCGCCGTGCCAGCAGCGGCATTGTTGGAACTTCGTTGCCGACGATTTGGTGGTGGCTATCTGACAACTTATTCCATTAATATTTTATTTTTAATTTATTTGATTAATTATTAATAACTGAAGAAATTGTGGAAGCAGCCAAAGTTACGAACCTTTTCCTATCACCCAACTCCCAACCTCTTAATTACATCTTTATGAACAAACGCCTTTGGCTGTATGCCTATTTAACTATTTCTAATTAACCCATTAAAGAAAGACTATAGATTTGAATGACGTTAATTAATTAAGTGTTAGCGATTGAACAGGCGTATTACAATACAATATTGAAAAGAGTTCAAGACAATGCATTATCTTTAATATGACGTAAATTGCAATTATGAGAACAAATTTTATGTATCAACCAATAATATATATTTATATCAAATCACAATAAAAAACATTAACAATATAAATTGGCAAAAGCAAAATAAAACAATTATCTAACAATTTAATATTGACTACCTCTCTTTCTTTCAATTAGTCATGTACCAAACTATTAATATATATATATTCATGTGTAATTAATATGAAAGGTTAGAAATATTTATTTGAATATGAAGGGATTCATTGCTTGGAATCATATATATATATATATATATATATATGATTCCAAGCAATGAATCCCTTCATATTCAAATAAATATTTCTAACCTTTCATATTAATTACACATGAATATTACCATATAACATATACAACATATCTTTTTACATTCAGAAATATCCAACAAACATTGAATGTGTATTGTTATTAATATCTCTCATTAATAATGCAAAATATCAAACACGAATCCACATGTATCCAAAAATACGTTTATATCAAAATATCCCACGTCATACCAACATGCAGCTAAATGTACAATTAAATAGCCAAAACCAATTACATGTAGACATATGCATCAATTTTAGAGCTTTAACAATCCTACATGGCACTCAAATAGCCTATGCTTCGGACTGTATTGTATTAATGAGAATAAAGTCAAGTCGCGTTCAACGAACTGAGTTATAACTTAGAGAATACAAGAGAGACAAAGAGGAAGTATATGCTATTCTAGAGTGAAATCAACCAATTCCGAAATGAGAGAGGATGCCTCTATTTATAGTGGGATGAATCAAGGTAATAATTACTAAATCTGTGAGTGGGGTGGATGTCGTGCAAATCCTTCTCTGCGTCTCATTGCTCACGTGCCTGAGCGATTTCCTTGACTTATGCAAGGATTGGACACGTGGACGGTTTTCAACCATTCGCCAACCTGACGCACACTCACTATACTAGCAAGAACATGCCACTCACGTTATCACGCGACGTGGCCGCAACTGAGCGGTCGTAGAACCTTCTTAAGTTCTGACTATCCCATGCTGACAAGACTCTTTGTTAACCCTATTTTTCCAGGCATAACAGAGTACAAAAGGTCTTGAGGCAGAATTGAACGAACACTCCCAAAAGCTAACATAATTAAATTCTTCACTTCATTTAAATTATTATTAACATTGTCACGGACTTCAATTGTTGGGTAAAGTTCACTACTTCCCTTGATCTGTTTGATGTAAATGTAAGTATGTGAATTATTTATTAAATTTCTGTTGTTAATGTTTGTTTTATACTTTTGATTTTAGTTAGCGGGTGAATATCAAGGGGTGACGTTTATAATTAAATATAGAGATTCCATTTCATATCTATTGATATTCATGTTATGAAGTTTATAATTAAATGTAGGAATCCCGTTTTATAGATGCCGTATTAAATAAGGAAGTAATCACGATCATGCTGTCTGTTTCATTAACAATTGTTAACCCAAGATTTAAAATTAAGACCAACTATAAAATTGTTTAATTCAATTACCGCAGTGCCAGCAGCGGCATTGTTGGAATTTCGTTGCCGACGATTTGGTGGTGGCTATCTGACAACTTATTCCATTAATATTTTATTTTTAATTTATTTGATTAATTATTAATAACTGAAGAAATTGTGGAAGCAGCCAAAGTTACGAACCTTTTCCTATCACCCAACTCCCAAACTCTTAATTACATCTTTATGAACAAACGCCTTCGGCTGTATGCCTATTTAATATTGACTACCTCTCTTTCTTTCGATTAGCCATATACCAAACTGTTAATATATTTACATATATATAGGATTCCAAGTAATGAATCCCTTCATATTCAAATAAATATTTCAAACCTTTCATATTAATTACACATAAACATTACCACATAACATATACAACGTATCTTTTTACATTCACAAATATCCAACAAACATTGAATGTATATGGTTATTAATATCTGTCTTTAATAATGCAAAATATCAAACACCAATCACATGAATCCACATGTATCCAAAAAAACCTTCACATCAAAATATCCCACATCAAAACCAATAACATGCAGCTAAATGCATAATTAAATAGCCAAAACCAATTATATGCAGATATATGCACCAATTTTAGAGCTTCAACAATCCGACATGGCACTCAAATAGTCTATACTTCAGAATTATATAAATATATATTATAATAGAAATAGCTTTAATTAAAAAGAGTATGTTGAAATGCTACATCTATGACTCAAACGCATGACCAATCTCATACGAGGTTATTACTTAATAATAAAATTCCACTTTTATGTCAGGATATGAAATCTTCTATATTTAATTAATATTTTATTTTTAATTTATATGATAAAATGGAAAGAATAATGATATAAGATTCCACTTTTATGTCACAACATGAAATATTTAATATATACAAAAGAAATATATTAATTACATAATAATTAGGTGAATTTTTTTTCTCCTTATTCACATGATGTCTATTTAATTGTTAACCTAAGTTTAAAAAAATATTATTTCTAAGACCAACTATAAAATTGTGTAATGAGTAAACATGTTCCCATGCCACCCAAAGTTTAGCGAAACCGAAGGTTCTCACCGTTGGATTCATAAATTCAAATTCTTACTCGTAAATTAACACCGTTTGCAATTTCAGATTCCTTCTTTCTTCTCTTCAATACAGCCAACGTTTGTCTCCTGGATCTGTTTCATGTTCTCAGTTTGCTGGTTAATCTCATCCATGGTCTTGTCCAGATCATCTATATTCCTAAAAACAACCCACCATTTTCACACATATTAGCTGCTATAATATGGAAACAATATGATAGAAGTATGACACAGAAAGGATGTTACTAGTGAAGAAAAAGCATTGAATTTGAAGGGTCCCCAACTTATAACAATATTGATAAAACTATTATTCACGCTAAATATTTCAGGTAGTCTTCATTATTCTAACTAATCAACGCCCAACGTGATAATGTTGTAATTTGAAAAATAAAAAATAAAGTTAAAAAGTTAAGTATGAATCTATGTGTCCTTAAGCTGCAATCTACCTCTTGCATTCACATTATTGAAAAAGATTTCCATAACTCAAATGCAAAACTAAAGCAAGCAATAAAAAATAAAGCAAACAAAACACAAAAATTTTAAAGTGGTTCGGCCCAATCAATTTAGCTTATATCTGCTATCCACTCAAACAATCCACTAAGTAAAAGCTTACAACTGTACAATTTTTAGAAGAGAAAAATTATAAACTCCTTACACTATCTCAAAAAGCCCAATTACACCCTTAATAATAGCTCATAATATCTATTTTTTTTATGTCTATTTTACATTTTTGAGATACTTTAAAAGATCAATCTACTAATCTATTTAAATGAGAGTGTCCCCTTGCAACTCTCTTTCCCAAGCAATATGAGATTCAAGGCACAATTCCAACACACATTATGGAATGATTAATAGATTTTTCTGTTGATATATCAAGTACCGGCTAATGGTAGATCCTCCGCCGTTAATTTGTTTGATGAAAAAGATTCATGGCATCACGAGGATGCAAACAAATGAAGTGGTAGGCTACTTTATCGAGGAGTTGAGGATAATAAGAGCCGTTGATATATACTATGATTAGAAAAGTGATAAAATTATAGAATTCCTAAGATTCTGTAGATATGAAAATTTATGAAAGATAGACATGTATGTATTATATATATATATGAAGAGAGGGATTGGAAAGATGTGTTGTGGATATATAGAGGTGGATGATTATGTGAAGTGTTGGATGATTATGTTGTCTCATAAGTAAAACAGACAAAATTCCATTATAACTTTATCTTTGAATGAGAAGACAATAATCATCAATCAGCAAGCATGAGTGATGCTTTGCTTATTCAAACGAAATTTCTTTCTTTTTTTTTTTTTTTTGTTTGACAAATGGTTTGATTTGGTCAAGCTTTTTGTCTGTATATAAACAATTTTATGTTCTTGTCTGCATTGTTTTTGTCCAAATCTTATTGTATCATTGGTGGTCAATTTCTTGTAATTATCAATCATACCTCAAAATGGTCGACGAGAAAGCAATGTTTATGTTTGGCTTTTTTTATATACTCTTCTTTTAATAATTTTTTCATTGAAATTATCAAATTAATCATTTATATTTATGATTAACGATATATTTTATATGTTATTTATTTTCTTGTATTTTCTCACAACATTTTGTGCAAGCATGGGAGTTGTATATGTTAATTAATCGGTTTATTATTTTCTTCCTGTTTTGAAGAAAAAGTAAATAGCAATAAAATTAGGGTAATTGGCTTTAATTTGAAAAAGAAACAAAAAAAGCATAAAGCAGCTGACATGTTCACTTTCTGTGTTGACTTGTTCTCTTTATCATGTTAATTAATTTTTTTTACAGGACGCGTTTTAGTACAGTACAATACTGCACAACAAACGCGCCCTACAGCTTCTTTATCATATGTACCAAATCAGTTTTTGTTATTTTTTTCATTCCGCCTATAAACTCACTCTTTGCATTTGATCTCAATCAAGAAACACTCGGCAACTGATCACTATTTCCTTCATATCCCTCTCTACTCCACCTCCCTTAAACTCCTCCTTTCTACGTTTTTCTGTTTTCTTTTCCTTCACCGC
Source organism: Pistacia integerrima (assembly GCA_026225825.1). Classification (NCBI taxonomy): domain Eukaryota; kingdom Viridiplantae; phylum Streptophyta; class Magnoliopsida; order Sapindales; family Anacardiaceae; genus Pistacia; species Pistacia integerrima. The sequence goes on from CM047748.1 coordinate 4,661,951, forward strand.
TTCAGAGACCACTCCTGACATCCTTTTTTTTTGGCTAAAAGAATTCTTTTGAGCGGAAACCTCACTTGATTTTTTACTCCTCTCCAATTCTCTTATTCACCTCCTTTTTTAAAGCCAAAAAAAAAAAATTATATATCTCATTTTCTTCGTTTCTTGTTTAACAAAAAAAAAAATCTCCCATTTTCTTTGTTTCTTGTTAACCAAAAAAAAAAAAACACTGTTTTGTTATTGTCTCTGTTTTAATTTCATTTGCTTTCTTTCTCTCTATTTTTCAAAATTTAAAAAAACATTTGAAGAAGAAAGGAAAAAGGGTTGAAAATGGTCGACATTGCCGGGGCTACCGCGGGTATTGTGAGTGCTGTCATCAATGTTGGCAAGTGCTTTATGTCCTTGTTCAACCACAAGAGCAACTTAAGAAATCTCGAAACAGAAGTTAGGAGGCTGAAGGTTGAAAGAGAGAATGTGGAGGGTATGGTTGGTGATGCTAGAAAGAATGCGGAAACGATTAAAGAGACTGTTGAGCAGTGGGTAAGTGACGTGAACTCCATTGTTACTGAAGCAGAGATGTTGATTGACGAGAGAGCAGACTTCCGATGTTTCCACTTGAAAGCCCGTTACAAACTGCGCAGGGAAATATCGAAAAAGGTGAAAAATGTTGCTGAACTCCTGCAGCTGCGAGAAGCATTCGGCAATCAGGTTTCCCTCCCTACCATTCATGAAGACCCGAGGCTATTGAATAAAGATTACTTGGCCTTTCAATCACGATCGTCCACTTTGGAGGATGTATTGGAGGCATTAAATAAGGCCGAGGTGGACATTATTGGGGTTCATGGGATGGGTGGCATTGGTAAGACCACCCTGGTCAAAAAAGTTGGAAGGCAGGCGAAGGAAGAAAAGCGATTTGATAAGGTGATTTTTGTAGAGGTAACTGACGCTCCGAACATAGAAAATATACAAGAAAAAATTGCGAAAAAGTTAGGTTTGAAATTTGATGATGAAACTGAAAGAGTAGATAAGTTGTTTGCACGATTGAAGGAGGAGAAGACAATCCTAATAATTTTAGATAACATTTGGGTCGATTTTGATCTGGAGAATATAGGAATTCCTTTTGGTGAAAATCATAAGGGATGTAAACTATTGTTGACAACAAGGGATCGAAACGTGTTGGACAAGATGGGTTCAAAGTCTTTCTCGATTGACGTTTTGAAGGAAGATGAAGCTTGGACCTTGTTTAGAAAGATGACAGGTAATAACATCTTTTCCTTGTACATTTCTATTTGTTTGTCACAATTTTTAATACTATGTTATAGATTTCACTCATTTCAGAGCTCCCATATACTCGTTACTTTTTTTTATAAAGTAATAATAACATGAAAAATAGTTCAATTTCACCCATATACTCGTTAAAAAGGACCATCTTGAACACTTCGTAAGCATCAACTGGTTGCCGCAGGCACTTTTATTCCACCACTTAAAACTTATATCATTATTGTTTCAATTGTAGAAAAATGGAATGAATGATCATTAAAGAGAAGTCACAAGATGATCCAAAGCGCCGGTAAATATTGTGTCAGTGATTTATACAAGTGGAAAGAGAAATATCATTTAAAAAAATATTTTGAAATTAAGTGATATTTATTTATATATTTAGATATACTAACAATTTTGAACGAGAATTACTTAGAATAGGCGGAGAGAAATAACAATAATATCACTCAATTTTTTGCACTTTATATAGGTTTTTATAGGAGTGCTTTGGAGAAATAACAGTATCTTCCTTTCGTTGAATCTTCAATTAGTTTCCTCCAGCCGTTTGAAATTATTCTTCAAGGTTTTAGTATTTTTTGATATTTTAAAATTTTGTTATAAAACAAAGTCTTTAATTGTATATAAATTATAATGTACACTTCGAATCATATAATTATATATACAACACTTTTAAATATATATAAGAACACTATTTAGCATAGGTATTTTTTCTTTTATGCAAGTCTTATTGTTGTTAGACCTTAGCCCTTTTGAACCAAATGACCTTAGCCCTTTTGAACCAAATGACCCTAACTCTGATGAACTTTTATATAAAAATATCAACACCAGTTCATGCATCAATATTATATGATCCCATAATAATATATATTTTCATTATGTTGTCCTTTTAGCAGTGTTTTCAAATTATGTGGTCGAAAATATTCTCAAATATTTAACAAACAAAAGATATATTTACTTTTTATATGTCAAACAACAAAATTTCAGAATTGATTTTGTAATATATTCTTAAAGAATTCTAAATTAATCAACTATTTATACAAATTTATCTTTCTACCAACTTGATTTATAATTCTCATTCCCCTTGTAGGTGAAGTTGTTGATACGCGTGAGTTGCAATCTCTGCCGAATGATGTATGCCATGAATGTGGTGGTTTACCAATTGCCATTGTTACTGTAGCAAAGGCATTAAAGAACAAGAAAGAACCATCTCTATGGAAGAATGCCTTACAAGAATTGAGAAGTCCTTCCCCAACAGAGTTCAAAGGAGAGCTGAAAGAGGCATATTCAAAGATAGCATTGAGTTACAATTATTTAGAAGGTGAGGAACTCAAGAAAGTTTTTTTGCTGTGTAGTATAATGACACGTGATGCTTCCATTTCAAAGTTGTTCAAATTCGTTATGGGTCTAAATATACTTGAAGGAAATAAACTTACAATGGAGGGTGCACGACATAGACTACATTCACTTCTTTATAAACTCAAAGAGTCTTGTTTGTTACTTGATTGTTCTTCACGTGAACGATTTTCTATGCACGATGTTGTTCGGGATATTGCTATAACAATTTCATATAAATACTATCATGTACTTACGGAGAGAAATGATGTTGAAGATGAATGGAAAAATGTGGATATACTCAAAAAGTGCACCAAAATCTCCTTAGCTAATGGTGATATGATTAGTAAACATTGGGCTGAAGGTTTAGAATGTCCAGAACTTGAATTTTTCTATGAGGGTAGGGATTACTATTCTTCTTTAGATATGATGAGTGAACATTCCAATATGATTAGTGATCTTTGGAATCAAGGTTTCAACTTTGCAGAATTTCAATCATTCTTTATGAGTAAGGAGCGCTTTTCTTTCAAATTTCCTGAGAAATTTTTCTCAAGGTTGGAAAAGCTCAAAGTTTTAAGTTTGAAATTTCTTCCATCACCAATTATTCTTCCAATAGGCCTTCAAACATTGTGTTTGGATGGGAGCAAAATTGAAGAAGTTGCTATTATAGGGGAGTTGAAGAAACTAAAGATACTTAGCTTGAGAGATTGTTACAGTATTGAGCAGTTGCCTAGAGAATTAAGTCAACTAACTCAACTAAGGTTGTTAGATTTAAGCTATTGTGTACATCTTGAAGTTATCACACCAGATGTCATATCAAGCTTAGTCCTATTGGAAGAATTATACATGAGAAAATGCCCTGTTCTATGGGAGGTCGGAGGACACAATGTTAAAAGAAGTAATGCTAGTCTTGAGGAGTTGCTTCATTTGTCTTGTCTCACTGCTCTAGAAATAGATATTAAAGATGAGAAGATTTTGTCTAAAGGCTTTTTCTCAAAAAAGTTGGAACGATACAATATATCAGTCGGAGATGCGTTTTGTGGTGTTAAAGAATACTGTCAATGGGATGGTTCAATAGTTGGTGAGGACTTCAAGTTTATTCAAAACGAGGGTTCAAGAAGAATCAAAATGGAGCTTAATTCTTCCATTTGCTTGGAGGAATTGCAAGGGATCAAGAATGTTGAATCCTTATGTTTAGATAAATTGCAGAATGTCAAGAATGGTCTTCAAGAATTAGACAATGGTGGTTTTTCACAATTGAAACATCTCCATGTCCAAAATATTCCCAACTTGTTGTGTCTAGTTGACTCAACAAAATGCGCAACTGCCTTCCCCCTCTTGGAGTCACTAATTCTTTTCAACATGATTAATTTGGAGAAGATATGTAAGATTCAACCAACAACAGAGTCCTTCTGCAATTTAAAATTCATAGAAGTGAAAGGTTGTCATGAATTGACAATTCTCTTCTCTTTTTCCACTGTCAAAAGTCTTCCAAAACTTCTAAGACTTACAGTGGAAGATTGCAAGAATTTAACTAAGATTTTTGCTATTGAAAGAGAAGATAATGTCAACAATGACAGCGATCAGATTGAGTTCTTTCAATTACACTTCCTAAGTCTGATAAATCTTCCGAGGCTTGCAAGCTTCTGCTCAGGAATGACGACAACATCAACATCACAATCAAGACATACTGGAATAGAAGCAACTCCTAAGTTTGTCTTTTCATGGGTAACATTTTTAAAACTTGATCACCTATCAGAACTTACAACTTTTTGCCTTGGAAGACATACTTCGGAATGGCCGATGTTAGAGGAGTTACAGGTACATAACTGTGAAAAAGTAAAGATATTCACTTCAGAATGTGGTAGCTCCGATGAAAACAACACCGAGGCCCAATTTGATAATTCAGAGCCAGCCCTCTTCTTGATTGAAAAGGTGAGTATCTATTTTCTTCAGTTAATCAAAAAGAAAATAAACAAAATAGAATCATTAATAAATTTAGATATATACTTTCTATCTTTTTATTTTCCTTAACAAAATCTAGATATAAGAAAAAATTAAATTTGCTTGATTTTGACAAATTTATTATGGAAAATTAGATCATCCAACATAAGTACGAGAAATGATCAAAATGTTTAATATTATAAATTACCACCTTCTTTTTTTTTTTTTCACCGCCCCTCCACCAACTCCATCCTACCCTTTTTAAAACCTAATAATTTGGGCACAAATAAAATTCTCCTCCAAAGTTAATATGCTAGGATTCTTTACGGAACTTTTGTGTTTCTTGTTAAAAATATAAACTATTGGGATATTGGCTCCGTCTGGTTCAAGTTTGGGAATACTACTTTTAGTATTCTCAATAAAGTTAAACAGTAAAATTACAAAAACTCACAATATTATTCAATATTATTCAACTTTTTTAAACCCCCGAAATTTGTTAATTTAATTAAATACCCCTAAATATTTTTTTAAAAAATTGCAAAAACACCCCAGCAATCCACATTTACGATTAAGGCCAGGCCTTACTGTCGGAAAATGGTGCTAATCTGGTAGGATGGCGTACTCTACATGAATCTGGCCGGAGTGTGCCGCCATCTACCACCTTTACCGGCCGGAGATCCACGGTGGATCCGGCGTAGGTTGCTAAAAGGCCAGCCATCTAAGTCGGCGTGCATCTTTGGTCAGAACAGTAGATCGTAACGGCACGGCCAACAAACGGTACAGCAGTTGACCATCAATGACGACCGCTTTGTTGGCCATCGCTTGGACGAGCAAATACGGCGGATCGGCATCAATGGCTAGATCTAGCCATAGATCTGGCCGAAAAAGGTCATATCGGCGTACGACCGGCAAGATCCAGCTAGTCATGAGCCGATTCGGCGACTCCGGCCACCTTACGGTGGTGGTGGCCGACTGTCGGTATTTGAGGGTGGGTTGGGGGTGTTTTTGTTAACTTTTAATGTTTTATTATATGGGTGTTTTGTAAGTAAACAAACATAGGGGGTATTTTATTAATTTGGCAATCCTACATCGTAATACCCGCCCAATTCAACTTTTTTTTAACTTTTTTCAAAAAACTTTTCCCAAAAATGCAAAAATGTGAACCAAACGGAGCCATTGTGTTTAACTCCAACTTCTTGTTGTCTATTGATATGCAGATCAACCCTAATTTGAAGGAATTGATAGTGGATAGCATGATTCCACTTAGAATCCTTCAAAGATTTAACAACCTAGAAAAGCTCAAACTAGAGGGGGATTCAGACGAAGTATTATGGTCATGTGAAGAAGAAGAGAAACATATTGAACTGCCAATACAGATAAAAAATTTAGAGCTGGATGGTCTTCATCATCTGAAGTACTTGTGGAAAGAATACTGCAAGCTGGATCCTATTCTTCTTTTTCAAAATCTTACCCATTTGACAATAACCTATTGCAAGGGAATATTGATGAACTTAATAACAACTTCAGTTGCGAGAAGTTTGCTGCAATTGAGGGAAATGACAATCAGCGGATGCGATATGATGATAGAAGTAGTAGAAGATGAGAGAGATGCAGCAAAAGATGAGATTGATTTCCCCAAATTGAAGTTGTTGTCACTTGCTTATTTAGAAAATCTCGTGTGCTTCTACTCCGGGAATTACATTTTAAAATTCCCATCTTTAGAAGAATTATACGTGGATAGATGTCCCAAAATGAAGACTTTCTCTCAAGGGGTCTTGAGCGCACCAAAGTTACAGAAGGTAGAAGAGGAAGATTCATTGGAGTCCTACTGGGAGGGTGATCTTAATTCAACTATACAACAATTATACAAAAAACAGGTATGTATTTATTTACTTAAGAAAATTACTTTCCTTTTAGTTTTTAATAAATATAGCTGTTTAGATACCATTAGCCAAAAAAAAAAAAAAAAAAAAGAATTACATCTTTTAAAATCTAGGTAATTTTTTTTCCCCTAAAGAGTCACTTTAAAGTTTCATAAGTAAATTTACATTTTATAGTTTCATAATGATAAGAAATAGTAAAATAATTAAAAAGATCGAAAAAAGAAAAAAGAATGTTAAACTAGTACATTAAATATCAAAAATACGTTTATAATATTCCATTCATTATTTAGTAATTGGGTGAGGCTTGGCAGTAGTTTATTGCACAATATAGGCCCAAACTAGGGTATACAATGGGCTCATGCTTAGCCCATATATGTAGGCTTGTGAACCCAGTAGGTCAGCATGTGTCAGGCCTTGGTCCAGATGGGCCCAAGGTGCATGTAGACAACCATCACTATCTCCGCCACCTTTGTCATAACTTCCATGCACACCAGGATTTGATTTCGAAGCCTATAAATAGGACTTCTATTTATGTGAATGGTTAAAGTAGATTATTAATTGAATGAACATTGTTTTCATGCATTTTTGCTTTTAAATTATTTATTTACTTTTCCCCTTATCTATCAATTTCTCTGTCAATCATTATATCTTGTCTATTTCAAAAAAATCATTCATAGATAGAACAATAAGCCCCATTTGGACAGTGTGGAAGTGAAGAATTCTGTCAGTTCCACAATTATTCAATATGAATTCTCCCATTTTGAATGATAAAATAGATTCATAATGATAAAAAAACAATATGCCACTTTTGGTACCAAATTAGTAGACAAGTTATTACTATGTAGGTATTATTACTTAAACCAACCCAACCCCGAGGCTTGCCAAACTCATAAAACCACTTAGGTACTTATAATGATGCAAAACCCCCTGTTATATAAAGTTAACAGATTCCCATTACATTTGTAACTAAGGCTGACCTATCAAATAACAACAAACTATCAGTTTATAGGAACATCAATTTTAACATGATTTATATTATTTTATTTTCAGCCTCACTATGATCTGAATGTGTTGACATTAATTGGAAAGGACAAAAAGCAAATACGTCGAGGCGAAATTCCAGATGAACCAGAGGTTGATGACGTGAAAGCTCTTGTGATCGCTATAGACAAATCAACAACCATTCCAATTGAAATCCTTGAGACGTTTCACAAGCTTGAAGAACTTAAACTAGAAGTAAGCTCATACAAAGAGTTGTTCTCATGTGGAGATGACGATAAACGTGCTGGGGCATTCACACAGTTAAAAATTCTGAAAGTCTTTTATTGTCACAATTTGACCACTCTAGTGCCATCTTCTACATCTTTTGATAATTTAAAAACTCTGAAGGTACAATATTGTAATGGATTGAGGAGCTTACTAACATCATCAGTAGCAAAAAGTCTGGTGCGACTCAAAGAAATGACAATAGAACGATGTGAAAAGCTTACAGAAATAGTAGCAAATGGGGGAGATATAGAAAAAGATGTAGTTTTCAGGAAACTAGAGAGTTTGTCACTTGATTGTTTAGAAAATCTTACAAGTTTCTGCTATGAGAATCACACCTTTAAATTCCCATCTTTGAACAAATTAATTGTGCATAATTGCCCCAAGATGGAGACTTTCTCTGGAGGAGTTTTAAGCACACCGAAGTTGCAAAAAGTACAAACGAATGAGTGTGATTTTGTTGGGTGCTGGGATTATGATCTCAATACAACCATAAAACAATTACAAAAAAAGGTACGTAATTATTTACTTAAAAGTCTATGTTTTTGTTGATTGATCACCTTCTCATCTAATCACTATAATTTTAATGGTTGTCGACTGAATACTTGTCAATCCCCATGGCTTCGTCTTTAATTTTTTTTAAACTAAATTAATGATCTTAATATATATATTTATTTAATTGAATACTAAAATTGATATCTTTAGTTAATCAAACAAACATTTTCCGCTTTTACTTGTAATACTAAAATTAATATCTTTACTTAAACACATATTTATCATTTATTTTAATCGTCTCGAAGAACTTATTTTAAAGATATTAGTTGTTATTTTTTCATTGTAATTTTGTATTAAAAATCTTTATTTAAAATAAAAATGTGTATTTTATTAATATTTTAAATTATTCATTGTGGTCTCACATGTTATGACCCTAATTTAAATTTCCTAGTACTTATATAATTCAATGATTCCATAAGCTTACATAAGATGTCAGCTAGATCCAATTAATAGGAGAGGCCCATGTAACAGAGAGAAGTTGACAAAGGAAAAGGCTTCACTCTCTCGGCCCACTTATAGCTATTGAACCACAATACTCTTATGATTACAGAATTGTTTTGCTTTTATCTTTCCTACTTTAATTGTTTTTACATCACTTATGTTTCCATCATTTCATCATTTGAGGTTGAATGGTGGAAACAATCTTTTAACTTCTTAATTTATATACATTAAAAGAATATTATTGAAATAACAATTTTGAATGCAGGTCGTTTTCCCCGATACGAAGGTCTCAAAATGGAGTTCAACGTTATGGGACATTCAATGTCCGACATCAACGTCTTCCTCGTATCATAATATAACACACTTGATTTTGGTGAGTTTTGAGAAACTGATATATGTATTTCCATCTTCTCTAGTAAAAATCTTTGAACAACTTCAACAACTTGAGATAAGATGGTGTCGGGTTTTAAAGGAGATTGTTACGATAGAAGAAGTTGAAACAACTTCTACGTTTGTCTTTCCACGAGTAACCACTTTAAAACTTGAAAACTTACCAGAACTTACATCTTTCTATCCTGGAAAACATACATCGGAGTGGCCCGTTCTAAAAATTTTGGCGGTACATGAATGTGAAAAAGTGAAGACTTTCACTTCAGAACATCTGAGCTTCCATGAGGACAGTGAAGAAGCCCACTCTCTCTTGTTAGTGGAAAAGGTACGAGTTTCTTTGTACTTTCTTTAATGAACTAGAAAATTGAAAACATCATTATAATACATAAATTAGATCTCTTTGATTATATGACTAATTAATATCTCTTTTTTCTTTGAAAATTAAATTGGAACTTCTCAAGAGTTAATTAATGAGGAAGGTAGCTTTGAAAATTTTGTTATCATATTTCATGGAGATCTTGCGATGTGTCTCCATTGTTCAACTCAACTTTGGGTTGTTGAGATAATCTCCCCAAATAACAATTAGTTTTTAAGTGATGTTTTTATCCTTAGAATTTTGGGGATGGGCAGTTTTCACCCGACTCGATATACGATAATTTACACATTTAGGCCCAGTTTTGAGGCAAGCCCAATCTGACCCGATTCTCTTGGGCTAAAGATCGATCTCCTCTTTTGTATTAGGCTTGGGCCCGAAATTTAATCGGGACTTATAGGTTCAATCCTATTTATAAACTAGGTTTTTAAAATGATTTCTAGGTATTATTTAAACTCTGAAAGAATTAGATGGTGTTTAAATAACACCTCTCAAAATTCTATAAATCTTTAAGCCCAACACATTGATAAATTTCATAAATTATTTGGGAAGTAATTTTTAGGCCCATTATTTTTGTCTTTAACCGGCATGCTCAAGTTTAAGTGGGGATATAATTGTAATTAAAAAAATATTCTTCATCTTCTTCCATATTTTTAGTTATAAAAAAATTAAAAAGTAAAATTAAATCATCATGAATTAATAATAAAAACACGTGATGAAATCAATCAATATTATTATCATACAATTATGAATTAATTTGTTTACAGAATCAAAACCTCAAAACTCTTACAATTAAGTAATCACTTTTAAATCCATCTTGACAAAAGATATGTTTATTTAATATGTAATTCAATGTAAATATTTATTTTCAAAAATTAGGTATGAAAAAAAAAAAAAATTATAAATTATACTTGATCAATTGTTTTAAAAAAGTATAGTTTTTGGATCCATTGTTAAAATTACTTGAAAAATCTCATTGGAAGATCAAAAATTCATACATTAGTTTCTCTTCAGCCTGTTTTTCTTGACCCATCAATTCAACCTTTTTTTTCTACGATATTTTTAAAAATAGAAAAAAGTTACTGGATGTTGGGTAAAATCATTAAAAGCTATTTTGTCTCCAACTTGATTTTATTTGATTAATCTGTAGATCAATCCCAATTTGGAGGCATTGAGACTGAGCAAAGTAGACGACATGATGACATGGCAAAGCCCATTTTCAGAAAACTTCTTTTGCAAACTTAAACATCTTGAGATCATATTCGGATGCTATGAACAAGCAAATGTGCCAGTTGGAATCCTTCAGAGATTTAAGAATTTGGAAATGCTCAAACTAGGTTGGATTAAAAGCAAAGAGATATTCTTATATGGAGAGGATGAGAAAACTATCGGGATGCCCACTCACATAAAAGGTTTAAAGCTGTTTTGTTGTTCTTATTTGGAGTACCTATGGAAACAAGACTCCAAAGTCGCCTCTATTCTTCAAAATCTTGAAGTTCTTGAAGTTTACAAGTGTTCGAGATTGATCAATGTAGTGCTATCATCAGCATCTTTCCAAAATCTTAAAGTTCTCACTGTAGTGGATTGTGATAGAATGGTAAACTTAATAACATCTTCTGCAGCAAAAAGTCTGGTGCAATTGATAGAAATGGAAATACGAGAATGCTCTATGTTGATCGAAATAGTAGAAAATGATCAAAATGGAGTAGAAGATGAAATTATTTTCACCAAATTGAAGTGGTTGTCACTTGAAAATTTACGAAGTCTCACATGCTTTTGCACTGGGAAATACACTTTCAAATTCCCAACTTTGGAAGATTTAATTGTGGAAGATTGCCCCAACATGAAGACTTTCTGTGAAGGAGTCTTAAGCACACCAAGATTACAAAAGGTATGGGAAGACAAGTGCTTGAGTATTGAAAGTTGTTTGGAGGGTCAGCTTAATACAATCATACAACAATTACACAGAAACGTGGTAAGTCCTCATTTATTTATTTTATTTTATATTTTTATATTTTTGGTTTTTATGTAATTGTTGTTGTTAGATATATAATTAAGTTGGCTCATAGAAATCCCTCTAGCGAAATTCAAATTAGAATTTTTATATTTTAAAAGATATATATAAATGAAAAAAAGTCAAATTCACGTATCATATATAAATACACATTGCATAAAAAATGAATACATTGGGCTTTCACTATCTAAAAATGTTCAATGGTCATTCAAGATTATCTATGAAAAAATTAAGAACACGGATAAATCTATCCTTACAAAGAAGTTTACAAAGTAGCTTACAAAGTGAAGGAAAAAACAAAAGAAAAACGGAAAAAGAGAAAGAGAGAGAGAGAGAAATGATAAAGATGAAGGGTGGAGATTAACTTTGTATGCCTCCTTTGTATGCTTCTTTGTAAGAATAGCAACTCCCTTAAGAACACTAAACAGAAAAAGAATAGTAATTTCCAATTTGTAATGAAATATAAATAAAATAACAACTAAGATTATTATGTGGAGAAAGTATATGAATGAAAAATTTAGTTATTGAGAAACAATCAGCTTTTAGTTTGAAATTTTGAATCTTGGCAACGGATAAGTTTTTCATGACAAATTTAAATTAACCTTTTATCTAGAAACAAATATTAGTGTTTTGAAATTTTATTTAATAAGAAATGCATAAAGGATAGAAGTTTAAAAAGGAAAAGATAAACATTTAATTGGATTAAATGGAGTAAATATTCCATTACATGGCATATTAAACTGGAACCTTAATTAGTTATTAAGGGAAAACTTATTGAAAGTAGTAAATATCAATGTACTTATTAAAGTTTAATTAATTGGTTCTTAATTCAATGAGAAGCCTTAGCTGCTTGCCCCTGCAGCCGTGAGCCTCCTGCATGCAAACCAAAAGGGTTAATCATGCAGAAAACCCATGGACCTGAAAACCCAAAGCGTGACAACAGTTTTTCTTCTAAAAATAAATATAATTATTGTGTGATATTGGTTATGGGAAACATTAATTTTAACATGCTTTATATGATTGATCTTCAGGATCATTCCAAGTGGAAATTTGCTTCTTTTGCAAGCGATGACGGGGAAAGTGAAAGCCATGACCTGAAAAGTGAGGGCCACGACTTGGAAAGTAAAACCTCCAATTGAAATCTTGAAAAACTTACACTAAAAGTGAGTTCTTATCAAGAGATTTTCTCCTGTGGATTTTATCACAAATAATAATTCTAGAAGTGTATATGTGTTGCAAGTTGACTACTCTATTGCCATCTTCAACATCTTTTGAGAACTTGACAACTTTGGAAGTATGACAATGTGATGGATTAAGAAACCTACTTTCATTCGCAAACGTCAGAAGTTTGGTACGTATTAATTTATCCCATCATAAAACGTCCTCACCCAATAAATGTTTACTTTTTTTCCTTGATTTTCCTTTTAATTGATAAATTATATCAATTTAATTTTCAAAGAAACATTTTCTATAGTTTTTGTATTTATTGAATGTGTTGTAATTTGTTAATATTACAAAATGTTCAGAGTTGTGAGCAAGATTCTGTCAAACTCCAATGTAACCTATGGAATAAGGACTCTTTGTATGCGGTTTGTGGGGCATTGCAGTCCATGTTCCTTGTGTTCAATTTAGACAATGAGAAGGTTCTTTGTTTTCATCTTCATTTTTGTTCTGCTTTTATCTTTCCTTTAATTTGAGATTTCTACTTTGAAAGTATTTCAACACTTAAGCGTTTCTATTTATTTGATTATCTGAGGTTGAATGTGTTGGCTGTCTCACCCATTTTATTTTATTTTGGTGTTACAATGGCCAATGGGCTAAGATGTGATTCTTTTGAGGCAACATATTTGCCTCTCTTGAATTGTAAGAAGAAATAAGAGTTAGTTTTTGTGCAGGAGAGAAACGAAAAGGGAAAACTAGTGAGAAACAGGAGACACATGCAACGCAGGGGAGGGAGAAAGTAATGAAAACAGTTTTTTTGGGGCAACTATCAAACGGTGAATCTTGCTTCATTTTGGCTCAAATTTCATAACATTATTGTCGATGATAAGATCTTCACTCGCAACGATCAGTTTCTCGATAGTCCTCTTCAATGTGGTGTTTAGGTGAGATCGCCCATTTTGTCTCTATCTTGTTAGAATGATGATTTGTAATGTTGTTATAGCCCCTAGTTTTATCTAGAAAATAAATCGTTGTACGCATTATTTAATATAGTAGAAGTTGAAATTGGACTACGGTCCCGTGGTTTTTCCCATTTGGGTTTTCCACGTAAAATTCGGTGTCGTTTGTGATTGATTGATCCTGTATTTTGCTGGTGTTTTGATTTAAATTATTGGACTAATTTTGTGAACGCATTTAAATCACACAAAGACGGAAAAATTATTTGCTTCGGTTTTGTAGATTGTTCACTGCAGCCGATCCGGTTTTGGACCCAGGAAATGTTCGACAATTCCTTGCCATTTGCTAGTTGTTGGATTCATTACTCAAGTATGAATTATGTGACTATGGATGTTAATTGATTACTGTATGTTTCACACATTTCTGGCATATTATGATACTATTTATAATTGTATTTTCATTTATTTGAAAACCTGGAAGTTAAGGAAACAGACACGGAATTTTTTAAGGAATTTTTTTTTTTTAAATAAGAAGGCACAGAAAAGCTTTCTCTTAAATTCCTCATTCAAACATTACGAAATTAATTAGCTTCAAGCGCCATTTGATCAGCATCACTTACAAAATCACCAATACAACTCATACATCACTTCATGCTACTCACATAACTTCTTTCACATTCTTTTTCACTATTGAAACGTGTTTTAGATATCCAAAATTCATTGCATTTCCGCTTTATACAGCAGCATAATTCATGCCCGAGACTCTGCGAAATGTTGCACTTCGATTCTCAGTTGCTGGGAAAGCAAAACGGCGTTTACCACTGGACTTCGATTGAACTTCTAACACTTTGGACTCTTCTGCGACAGGTTTTGGCTGTTCACCACTGGTAAAAGATGAGAGGGATTGAAGGTTCTTTGAAGATGTAAGAGGCTCCACCTTGACCTCTTTAACTGCTTTTGGCTGTTCATCCCTGGCAGAAGATGAGTGGAATGGTAGATTCACCTATCATTAAAATGAACAGCTAATTAATAAAATACGATTAAATGAAATCGTATTTAATTTATGGAATGCACCAATTAAGAAATGCAGATGACAGCTATGCTAGTCCAGGATACAAGATCGCATTCACTTTGGCAACAATCAAACCCTTGGACAACCTCCCCTTATGAATTTCACATAATGACGACTCACACAACAAACAGGCCAACAAGTGGACAGGTTTCATAACTGTTGAAAAACTAACCATCCAAATGAAAGTAAATAATGGAATAAAGATCCAAAAAAAACTAATACTTCTTATCTTTTATTTTCTTTTCCTTTTTTGACAAGAGAGAAAAACATTTATAACTAACAATAGGCTTCGAAAATTAACATTGAAAAACAGAGGCAAAAGAAAGAAAGAAAGAGAAATCAGCAGCACATACTCATTTTGCCATTTAACGAGAAATCAGCAGGACATACTCACCCCTTTACTAGAACAGAATAATTGCAGAGCAAGCAAAAATAATGAGCACATTAAACTCGCCTTTTTTTCAGTATCAAACTTTCTCTTTGGGTTACCCAGCGGTGCTCCAAAACCACGGGTAAGTTTCTTTAGAGCCCGAACAGATGCTTCAGTAACCTATAAAGAAATAAACATTTTAATCTACAGCTATCAATTTAAGATTATAATCAATACAAGGTATTAACATTTTACAACCTTAACTGAAGAGCATATGCCAGTATTTGTCTCTCTACTTTGACATGAGTTAGTATGCTTTCTCTAGGAAGCTCCGAGATATGAATGCCGGACTCCTTTTCTTCACCATTTGTTCCAGGATGCCCCAAAGATCCTAGTCCTTTTCTGTCAGGTTTTGTAACACTGCTTCCAAATTTCCAAGAGGGTGGTAGATGTGGAATGATGCTAGCATTGAACGCATTGCCACCACCAACACTTTCTACTATAACATTTGAATTTTTCACATTTGTGGAAGTCTCAGCGACTAAAGCTTCAGTTTCATCATTAAGTGCTAAATTTACTTCAGAGGCCTCCACAATCAGAGATTTAATTTTATGAAAATAAATGGAAACAATAACGAAGAATTTAAAACCAAAGAGAGTTGGAACTTAGCAAGTATCAAGTCTATTCTCTATAGCTCAAAAAAACTACATCAAACATGGATCAACAATTAAATACTAGGACTAATTAATCAGTGAGCAGTTACTAAACAAGCCCATTGAACAAATACCCTTTCAAACTGTCCTAATGCATAAAATATCCATGCTAGACTTTCACACAAAATTATTGAAGCAGAATATAACTTATAATTTATGCTTGCCTAGCTAATGAACTTTCTTTTTGCCTGTTGTGAAGGACAACATAGCTTCAAAATGTACAAAATTTTCCTGAATATATGAAGGGCCAAAGATGTATATCACATCTTCCAACATTAATTTGGTTAACTCTTTATAAACCCTTCATTTTTTTCAGAAGAAACTAAAACAATATCATTACTAGAAGAAATTACAAGAGAGTGAACAAGTTGAACAACTCAACAAAAGCTACAAACAACTCAAAATTCAATGCCAATAGCCAAAATTAAACCAAAACCCCTCCCCAATCTAAGCGAATAAAGACAAAGGAAGTATCTTGAAAAGCTTTAGAGACTGAATCCCACAGAGAAGCAAGCAAACAAACTCTTTATAAACCCTTCATGACCAAAATGATTTTGAAATTACTAAATGAATTTACAACAGGTGATCATTTTAATATTCAAAAACATATAATTAGAAGGAATGAGAGCATCAGCAATAACAGCTAAAATTCATTCAAATCCTATTTCCAAAATTTATACAAGTACACTCCCTTCCCTCCGTGAGGTCTAAACTGATCCCACATGGTAAATTACACGTCACAGGAGGTTGTACACTCAATATTTCCAATATTTTTTTTTTTTTTTTTTTTGGTTCACTAGCTTTCAACATTATGAAACAATTTACTCCAGCTCAGCTTTCTTCTTTTGAAGCTCATCAAGATAAGGAATTTATAGTATGGGTGAATTAATTTCTTTTTTTCTTTCGGTAGACAAATGACCAGCTGCAAGATTTACATTAATTACTAACAAGAAAATAATAATTCATCATGTACAGTTTGACTCAATCCATTCAAGGCTGAGAAGGGTAAGATTCACTGAAACAGCTCAATACCAAGTCACCACTATATTACTGTCATGAAACTAGTTTATGCAAGTCTTACGATTTCCATTCGTCCCTCTTTTAACTGTTGAGCAATGGCTTCAAAAGCAGTAGCATTCTGAGAATCCCTAATAATGCTAACTAACGAGCCAAGATTACGCTCGATATATGGATGCTTCGATTTCAATAATCAGCGTAACTTGCTAGGAGTAATAGGCATCTGTTTGGCTTTTATCACCAGAAAGAAAAAATGTGAATCAGATCAAAACTATGTTATAAATAACAAAGAAATAATTTAAGTTAAAGGAAAATTGGAGCAGTTTTTTACCAATTTCAAGAAGAGTTTTGTTAGGCAAAATATAACCAGTAACTTCATCCTCTGTACGGGCAACAACATCTCACCATTGACAAAGGCCCTGCAAACCATTTAAGTTGGGACCTATAAGAAAATGAAGTAGACATGTATACACAAATATGTTATAACCATATAAGTAGGTTATAATAACGTGTCAATCAGTTGATCTCCCAAGTGTCATCAATCATCTAAAAATTTAAAAGTATAATCCTTGACACAACCATACAGATGACTATGCTGCCATTTGAGGCTTGTCAAAGATGTCAAAGAAAAGTCTCTGTGTTGTAGACAGTTCATTTCCCGTGGCTTACAATCCTCATGCATATAAGATGGATAATGTAAATAAATAAATAAAAACTTACAAGCTGCTGAGCATTCAATTCAGTCCCCTGCAACCTATTTCAACATAGGAAAATAAGTAGCTACTGATTAGTTTCTACTCAAAAAAATGATAAAACAAAAGATGTAAATAAAATTTTTAGTACAAGATGTTAAATTCAAGCAGGTAGCTGTCATCTTAAACCAAGATAATAAGGAACTAACCCATACATATAGAGATATGAATTCTCTGTCGGAAGCTCTTTTTCATACAGCTACATGCATTTATTGTAACTACGCTTGTAGACCTGTTTGCAAGTGAAATTTGCTCAACATGATGAAAGTACAGTCAGTAATGGAAAATAAATGGAAAGAACAATTACAAATCCCCACCAAACTCATGCTTCTCAATACTTTTAGTTGAAAGGGAAATGAATCAAACTTAAGACAATGAGACATGAGGGAAAGTCAAACAAAGACTTCATTAACTCAAAAAAGGTTGAAAAACAGAGATGGCTTATATTATCCACATTCTACTCTCAATGATGTATAATTCACAAGCAGAGACAAGGATCAAAATGAAGGTCAAAACAAGCTCTACATTGTCAAAGAGATCCATAAGGGACTTATTAAAGAACACACGGTTTGCATGAATTATACCTCTTATCATTGAAGCATCAGAGCTTTCGGAATCCTTAGACATGGAGAACAATTTGATTTTCATCATATCATATATATACAACGAATAGCGTGTATCTTCTCTGGCATCTCTGTCATCACAAGTAAAATCAAATTGTTCAGATATGCCAACCCCCAAATGTAAATTACTTTTCAACGTTAGAAAATGAAGATACATTCATTACCAAGTGGAGTATCTAAGGAGAAATGGAAAGTAAAACTTACCTAAGCATCTCGCCGGGATGGGGGCGTAATCTCCAATCTGCATTCTGATATCTGCAATAAGTTGACTGATCAACCTTAGCAGAAAGGGAGGATGGAAAATAAAATTGAAACATAAAATATAGAAAAAAGAAACCAAACTATGGAGAGAATCAGAAGTAAATTAAAGGACCCACTCTTTGTTGGCAGTAACTCCACAAAAGTGCCATAGAAGATACTCCAAACTATTTCTCTCCAATTTCAAGACCGTTGAGGCCTGAGATAAAGTCAAAGAGAAATTTCACCATCACTTCAATCGCAAATCGCAATAACAGCATGGTAATACTTAAAATAAACTAAGAACATATTAGGCATGAAAATATAAAAGATCAGAAGCATAACAAAAAACATCAGCAAAAAGGGGAAAAAAAAAAAAGGACCACGTATTGGGAATACATCAATATGCATAGTTGACATGAAAAACTACTTTAGTAAAATTGACTTGCTACATACAGATTCTTTCTTACTGGAGTCAGAAACTAATAAATGCTGCTTTTTAAGCCAAACTTTGACTGAAAAAAAAAAATTCAAATTAATTGAAAATACAAACAATAATACTACACCCACAACCTTTTTATACAAACTATCTCTCACAAACTTAGGTGGCAAAAGATGATTGGGTGAAAGTTTATTTTAAATTTAAAGTCACCCAATCATCTTTTACTACATAAGTTTGTGAGAGAAAGTTTGTATAAAAAGGTTGTGGGGGTAGTATTACTCAAATACAAAAGCATAATATGAAACAGAATGTCAGCCTAACTAATTCAGTAGCAAGCAAGATTGAGCATCATTAATTGCAAATAAGACCATATGTGGTATCTTAAATCCAAAATTACCGATGACATCTAATATGAGAAATTCAAATTAACTCAAAATAAAATCCTAATTTTCAAAGTAGTGGATTCAAAGTGCAAACCTGTCCAATATAAAACATATTGCAAAAATATATGCAAAAGTCTCATTGAAGCCATACAATACCCAGATCTGCTCCATGCATGACCTAATTACATTAAATATTATCTTTAAATGAAGTAGATATGTCATAAAGCTAAAAGAGTAGTGTGGTTGAAGAGAAAAACCTTTTTCTTGGTAGGGTCTTTGAAAACGTCCCCAAGATATGGGCCCACATGGACGCAAAGGTTTCATGTATCTACCACAAAATCTTCAGTTCTGGTAGAAATTTGCATCAGGCAAGTCAATCCTTGGAAAGATAGATATTGATTATGCTCCAAATCGACCTAGAGAAAGGTTAAACAAATGTTACAACGTTTTCATATTTACTTGAGGATCTCCCTTTCTCATGAAGTAGAAACTAATACAAGGTTTATTTCATTCATATTTGCTTAAGGATCTCCTCTTGCCGTTAAGGAAAAACTAATACCAGTGTTCTTTTTTTTTTTTTTTTTTTTTAATTTCATATTTGCTTAAGGATCTCCTTTTGTCATGAAGTAAAAACTAATGCCAGGTTTATTTCATGCTAGAGAGAAAAAATGAAGGTGTAGTCAAGAGTGCAGTCCCATGTGAAGATACTAGATAAATTCCATAGGCATACAAAACTAGCACCAAGAAAAAGTAGACAGTTGACAGGAAGATCTCAAAGGGTGGTGTTTTTTTTTTTTTTTTTTTTTGGGTGGTGGGGGTGTGGTGGTGCATTTTGCTAAACACCTCATTGTGCACTATATCACTTAAAGGATTAGGATCTTAACTACACTTTATCCCCAAGTATAATAGATTTGTGCAAATAAAGTTCTCTACAAATGTAGAAATTAAAGATGCTGCAAAGATGAAACTAATATGGTAAAACTTTTGGCTAAGTACCCCACGTCAATGTACCAATTAAAAATAAATCAGCAGTCAGACTTTACCGCAAACTCATTTACACTCCACAATTTAGCAGCTAACTCCTTCAAATCTTTAACTTCTTCCACGAGCTTGAATGGTGTTTCCTCCAGTGAAGTGGGTTTTACAGGTTCAACATCCACTATATCTTTATCCACAAACTGCAAAACAGAGAGACTCTCCTATACACATGAAGGAACAAAAATAAGCAAAAGTATTATACATATATTCTGGCAAGGATGAAACAATAAATACATATACAGATAGCATGAGAAATTTTTTAAACTATGTTATAGTCGAATGAGAATGAGATCTATGAGTCTATGACATACCATGAAAATCCAAACAAGTAAAGAAAAGCATCAATATCTAACCATCCTTCCACCAAATAGAAAATGGGAGAAAATTTAAAACTATTAATCACATAATGGTACATTTAAGGAGTGAGTTATATACATGAACCAGTAGGGCAAAGAGAATTCGATATAGACATATCAAGTCATTATTAAAAGATCTTGGCTGTATCCAAGAAACGTCATCATACGACTACAAATCAACATCACTTGCATCTACGTGCTACCTAGCATTATCCAGGATAACATCGCAGCAATAAAGCCAAAACCTAGAGTTTCTATAGTAACAAAAATTATTTGAATAAATGATTCTGAGAGTGAATAAAGCTAGTCGGTATTAGAATTCAAAGACCGAAAAGAACATGTTTTTCCTAGACCTCAAAAGCTTCTTCTGTCCAGAAACTTCAAATCAAATACTAAACAATAATTCGCAAAAAAGAAATGAAAAAAATTATAAAAACTAACCAGAGGATGCAGAAAGCGCTGATTATCCTCACTCCTCTGTAACCAAACATGCTGAAATGGCTGGTTCAATTTATTCACCAAGATATTATACTTCTCTTGAGGTCTCTTTATAGTGGGCATATGAAACGGCACTTTTGCTCCTTCTTTGTTAGTTTCTTTTCCTTTACTTTGACATTCACCGAGTCAACCTCCACCGTCACCCGACTCACTGAGTCACCACCAGCACTCACCACAGACACAAACTCTCCCTTCTTATTCTTCCCAAAACCAACTGAAACCCATCTTCATTTCCCTTCTCTCCTCTCTTCTCACCCCTACTTTTCTCAAATTCATCAAAAGATGCATTGTCCGAAACGTCGTCGTTTATTTATTTTCAAAACCAAGAGATTAATTTTAAAAATATATACAACTAATCATAGAAAATTCCTTTTGATCATAAACTAATTAAAATGAATTTTCTACATAAACAATTTATTAAGTTAATTGAATTTTAAATTTCGATGAAATATTAAATATTAAAATGTTAATTGTTAATTAAAAGAATTTTTTTTAATAATTAAATACATCAAATGAATTAAATTTCAAATGAATTTTCTACATAAAAAATTTATTAAGTCAGACTGGAGTTGGATCATGGATGGATTTTAAATTTCAATGAAATATTAAATAATAATTAAATACATAAAATGAATGATAAATAAAATGTGTTTACCATTTGAATGATTATTTACTTTTTAATTAGAGATATTATACAAAAGTAAACACATTTAAGAATATATTAATTTAAATTTCTAATAAAACCATAATATTAAGAAGTCAAATATATTTAGGGGTTGAAATGTCCACAAAAATTGAAGTTTTTCTAATCTAACTGAAAAATATTATTATTATTATTATTAAATGATACTTCACACAAAGAAATATTCCCATGTGGAGAGGACTATAGCAATTTCCTTGGTTGCCTTCTACTTGGTGCTTATTGGACGGACTTCTAGGGTGCTTTGGCATGTCGCACTAGTTTGTAGTTTGGACTGGTGAATTACCGTACTTGGTGTCAACATCATACACATGAAAGCTGGAAAAAGTAAAAAAATAAAAAGTAAGACAGAAACATTAGAAAGTGTCAAAGCAAAACATGATTTATGAAATGTGAAAGCTCTATTAACAAAAATAAACAACTGCCATGATATCGCTTTACAACAAAGAAAAGTATATGATAACTTCAATAATCTTTTAATGAAATCGAAAAAAAGCAAAGTCAAAGTAATTACAAATAGTTAAACTCTCCTCACCAGGCACATAATTATATATTAAAACAAAACACTAACAACATAGACATGCTTTGATTAGGAATAAGGATAATGATAATATGAACACAACCTTTGATGTTATATCGGGATCAAGTAACTTTGAAACGTAAAGAGATGATTGCAAAAAAATAAATAATAAAGTTACATGAACAAATTAAAAGATGAAAATAATTGCATGCATGTACTAAGCATGCAACGAAAGAAAAGAAAATGAATAATTCATTCACATAGATATACATGAACTATTTCCGATTCAAAGAGGCATTGATGAATTGTAAGAGTGGGAATGCAAACAAACAAATAGTTCAGAGTTTGAAGGTTTAAGGTTTCACCATTCAAAACTTTAATATAAGACTATGTTTTCAAGTAGATAAAAGTTTTGCTTCAAGAATGAAATATTTATCACTTTGTCTAATGAACAAGAAATACTATGTGTTGAATGATTCAAATTTCTATTTATTAGTGGTCTGAGGACTAAGGGAGATGAATTTCTAAGTATCCTTCCTATTGAAGAGTTATTGAAAATCTAAGGTAGTGGATTCTTTTGAAGAGAAAATATTTGGGTGCGTTTGGTTTAGTATTTTGGATAGGATTTTAGGGATAGTATTGGGTTATTGGATATGGGAGTATTACGAGGTAAATTTTAAAAATTTATAAAAAAGCCCTTAGGTTTACTAATTTAACTAAAGACCCTAACATATAAAATGACAAAAACACCCCCACCACCTGCAGTGTCGATTCTTGCCACCACCGCCTGGAATCGCGGAGGAGAAAATTCAGCACGAGACTTGTCATGCTGACGTGCGTAACACGCTCGTTATGGCCTTTTCCTGGCCGGATCCATGGTGGATCCGGCCGGAGGAAAAGGCCGATCTGATTTGTTATGGCCGTCGGCAATGGAAAAGGCCAAAGGCCAAACGAGGGCCATCTTTGGCCGCCGTCGGCGGCGATCTGGCCTTTTCCGGGCCGGATCAGTCGGTGGATCCTCCGGAAAAGGCCCACAGACAAGTTCCGGCCATTTACGGTCGGAAGTTAGGCTGTATGCATTCCGGCTATCACCATTGTGGTTCTTGGAATCGACAAGTTGGGTTGATGGGGGTGTTTTTGTTGATTTTTAAACTTTTTTTTAGGGGGTATTTAGTGAAATTAATAACCTTATGGGGTTAAAAATAATTAAAAAAATAGGGTAATATTTTTAGAATATTGTACCAAATGCTATTTGGAAAATAGGATCCAGAATATAGGTAAAAATATTAAACCAAACGCATACAAAAAGATTGGACTAGAGGTACACTTCAACCACCAAAAAAATTCTATGAAAAAGGGCATTGACATCCTGATCATTCAGGAATAATGCAATCCCACATACCCCAACCCAATAAGAAATTCAAGCCCATTAAAACCTAACGAAATTATAAGTCAGTCTAAAAACATAAAACACCCCAACCCAATGAAGTTATGAATCAGTCAAAAGGCTTTTGCTAATTTTTAATTGTATTTGTAGTTTGGTTATGCGTTTGGGGCCTCAAGTCACAGTCTGGTCCACCGCTGTCATGTTTGAAATTAAGACATCAAAGTGTTGTGTAGTCGGGGAAGAAAGAGTGAAAGACAAAGGCAAATAAAGGAAAGTAAGGGCAAATGGACAAAAAATAAATTAATGAAAAGATAGACCATGAGACTAGGATGCACTTCTCAATACAATTTAATGAATGAAATTGACATGCCGTGTATAGGCTGACACTGACACAAGTAGCACGTTACCCCACTCTTCACATGTCCTTCACAATATATTAACTTACTGGCTACTTGCCAGTTGCCACTGCCCACTGGCGGCCTCATAATGGTATTTGCAAGTTGCAACAACCCACTGGCGACCTCATAATGGCCACTTGTCACAGGTTTCACTTAATCTGTTTAATGTAAATGCCAATATGTGGATTATTTATTAAGCTATTAATGTTTGTTTTATACTTCAAATTTTAGTTAGCTGCTAGTAAGATTATTGTATCAGGTACAATACTACTGATATTATGAATAATAAATAATATGTTGATGCTTTTGGATGATTTTATAAGGATCTTAGGTAACTTGTCATTTTCGATCTCTTCATCCTTCACCATAATTACTGCCACTGCAAGTGAACCAGACCGTACTGTTTGCTTTCTGGGTTCGTATTAAGCTCAATCACCCCTAAAGCTAACCGTCACAATTAATTCCATTAATTGACCCATACAATCTGATCAAAGGACACAAAAACATTTATGCCTAGCAAAACAACGGCAATGATCGTTAACTAAGAGATCACGCTAGCGTAAAATAAATATTAAGATGAAAACATATATTTAATCTATTTGACATAATCTATATAATTGGTTTTAAGAAATAAATAGATAAATATGTTATTTAAATTATTAAATTATCTTTTAATTAAATATTATTATTATATTATTTTTTAATATTGATTATTATTTGAATTATTATAATCTCTATATTTAAAAACTTAACAAAAAAAACTCTATAATAAAAGTTTGAAGAATTAACAAAGCACCCCAATCAACCCAATTATTACCGGTCACTAGCAACTTAACGACACACGAAAGGCAAGAAATGACCTCTGTGCTTGGTATGACCATTTCCGACTAGAAATCTGGCCGAAAATGACCAAACATGATAGATCTGAACAGCCAGATCACCGACAGATCTCAACGACTAGATCGACAACATTGAATGTGTAACCTTTAACTACTAGTTTGAATGTGTAATTTTTATATAAAACAAATATATTAAATACATGGCTCGAATTGACATTAATGAGGTGAAAAGAAGGGGCATGGGATGGGAGGGTTTGAAGGAATAGTAGAGGGATCACATATAATTTGGAAATAGGCTGGTTAAAGATTAGGAGTTTAAGGTGTGGAGTGGAGGAGATATGGAGTCCATGCATCGGCCAATTGATTTTTTTCTGTTTGCTTCTCCTTCACCGCTTCAGATAAACACTCTTTTCAGATTTTTTTTTTTTTTTTTGGCTAAAAGGATTATTTTGAGTAGAAACCACATCCTTCCTTGCTTAATTATCGGAAACTTAGGCTCCGTTTGATTCATTCTTCAAAATAATATTTTAAGTTTTTTCAATAAAGTTAAACAGTAAAATTGGCTTATTCTCGAAATATTATTCTATATTATTTAATTTTTTTAAACCCCCTAAATTTGTTAACTAACTAAACGCTCCCAAATTTTTTTTAGAAATTATAAAAACACTTTAACAACCCGCATTTATCAAATTATGGTCACCACTGTCAAAAACTGATCAGAATCTGGTATAATAACATATTATCAACTGAATCTGACCAATAATGTATCAATCTGGCATAAATCTGATTAGAAAATGCTAGATCAATGGTTAAATCTTTAACCGTACTCAATCATCAACAACGGTCAATATAAAATCATTGTTAACCATCAATGATTACTATATCTTTGAACGCCCCCACTATCAAATACGATGAAATATCTAGCATTTTTCTTTTACTAAATCTATTATGCACGCACGATAGATAAGATCTAATGGGTCATCCTTAATTAAAATAATAAACAATGAGACTTTTGGAGGCCCTTAATTAAAATAATAAACAATGAGACTTTTGGAGACCGGAGAGAAGAGGTGCACTTCCCAATAGTCAATACAATTCACTGAATGAAACTGACATGCCTTGTATAGGCTGACACAAGTGGCCCACTTTCCTAATTTTTCTAAAGCAGGTTACCCCACTCTCCAGAATTCACATGTCCTTCATAATACCAAGTCAACATAAAAATAGGAACAAATAAACAAACACAGCATGGACTCTTTCAAAACAAAGCCATACTTCGTTACAAAATTTCATCTCGTGTTTGGAACGAAAATAGTAATAATAAGAAGAAAAGGTTACAGGGAGAGCAAAATCTTCAAACAAACTATACATTGTAAGCACTCATCCAACTAACATGGATGCAAACAAGCTTAGAAAGCCCCTGAAGCTATCATTCAGCTAATGTCATGGTTTGATAGAGTTTAATCTTAAATTGTCTGTTTTCTGTTGAAGTCACATGAAATTATTTTTGGAATTAATGCCCATTTTTCACATAAAATCTATCTTTTATATTTGAGAGAATCAACCTAAGGCTTATAAATTAAAGATCTAGATTCTCATTCACTAATGATATGTTTTTGATGTGTTTACCATTGGAATGATTGTTCACTTTGGGTGCAAAAGGTCTTGAGGCAGAAATGAATGGACACTTCCGAAAGCTAACATTCACACTAACTCTATCAAAACTCTTCTTCTTTGCTAACAATACGATATAAGTATTACACCGAAAGGATGTTACTGGTGAAGAAAAGGCATTGAATTTGAAGCGTTTGTGAAAGGGTAGGAGGGTCCTCAACTCATAATGGCCACTTGCCATGACCCACTGACGACCTGTTTTGGAGAGAATGCGAAGCATTAGAATGGTTAAAAATGTGACGTTGTGGTTAAAAAACAGTAAATTATGAATAATGAATAATATCTTGACCGCACATAGTACTGTTTGTTTTCTCAATGGGTTTATAATTTGAAAAATAAAAAATAAAGTTGAAAGTTAAGTATGAATCTATGATGTCCTTAAGCTGAAATCTACCTATTGCATTCACATTATGTGTGGCTTTAAAACATGAACAACCTTAAGGTTTATTCATTATTGTAAGTAACAACTTAGATAGATCGATCGGTTCTAAAAAAGAGTAAATAAGTTCAAATATTATGAAATAGTAACATTATAAAATAGATCCATCCGTCGTAATTAATTTCTTAAAGCAAGCTTTGTTGTCATAAAAATTGTTCAGTTGTGTAATTCTACATTTGCTCCCTGCTTGTTTTTGTTGTCATCTCAGTTTTATTTTCAATTAATTTCTTTCACATCCTAACACATTAAGGGAAATATATATAAGAGTATTCAAACTGTTGTTTCCATTGCTGCAAAAGTTGTTGAGGAACATTTTCTCTATATATTGGAATTAGAATGACAACAAGAACAACTTATAAAATCTGAAACAGTACAAGTTGAGAAACAGTACAAGTTGAGAAACAGATACATAAAATAATCATCTCATCGTTTTTGTGCAATATAGCTAGCCAGTGTATGAGTGGTCTCTAACTTTAGAGCTTTTCTAGTTTGCAAAAAGAAAAAGATGGTGGACATAAAATAATTTCTAATACCTCTTTAACTATATTCATAACACATCATTTTGCTCTTTTAACGGTATATTTGATATGTTATTTATTTTCATATTGGATGTATTTCACAATTTCACAACATTTTGTGCATGTATAAATTACATGAATAAATTAAAAAAATAAAATAATTGGGTGCATGTACTAAGCATGCAACGGAAGGAAAGAAAGTGAATAATCATTCATATAGATATGCATAGGCTGACACTGACACAAGTAGCACGTTGCCCCACTCTTCACATGTCCTTCATAATATATTAACTTAATGGCTACTTGTCAGTTGCCACTGCCCAGTGCCCACTGGCGACCTCATAATGGTAATTGCAATCACCCACTGGCGACCTCATAATGGCCACTTGTCACAGGTTTCCCTTAATCTGATTAATGTAAATGTAAGTATGTGAATTATTTATTAAATTTATGCTATTAATGTTTGTTTTATACTTCAAATTTTAGTTAGCGGCTAAAAAGATTATTGTATCACGTACAATAATAATACTGATATTATGAATAATAAATAGTATGTTGATGCTTTTGGATGATTTTATAAAGTCTTAGGTAACTTGTCATTTTCGATCTCTTCATCCTTCACCATATTATTGCCACTGCAAGTGAACCAGACAGTACTGTTTGCTTTCTCAGTGGGGTTCGTATTAATCTCAAATTCTCAATCACCCCTAAAGGTAACCGTCGCAATTAATTCCATTAATTGACCCATACAATATGATCAAAGGACACAAAAACATTTATGTCTTATTGACTATAGGAAGATAAGCAAAACCATGGTATTGATGATTAATTAGGAGATCATGCGGTACAAATAATATAGAATATAAATTACATCACAAAGAGAAATCATATTTAATATAGTTTGATATAGCTTGTTTATAACTTTATATCAATGAATAAGAGAGAAATCCATGATAGTAATGTCAACATGAATACACCTTGTGTGTTTTATATAACCTCTTATAATCTTGAATTAGTTCTTACCTTTATATTTATAGGTGATACATAAAATATTATACTCTTAATATATAAGAATCATATTCTATTTATAAATCATAATAAAATTTGCATAATTATATTACTAATTAAATAAGTATTTCTAAAAAGATACAATTTATATAGAAAAGGAGTTAAAATATCCCAACAATAATATAATAATAATAGCAGAAGCAAAATTCTTGTATGAAAGTAAAAACAATAAGAAAAAAAAGTAATATCCTGGCTCCGTCATTATTAATTCCATTAATTGACCAACAAAATCTAATCAAAAGACGTAAAAACCTTTATATGTCTTATTGAATATAACAAAAGAAGCAAAACAATACTAGTGATTTTTAGGAGATCACACGTGGTAAAAATAAACATTAAAAATAAATAACATAGAATATAAATCACACCACGACATAATATCTGTCATCTGACGTGGTTTCATACTTTCTTTATAATTATTATTATTGGTCTCTGATATTAAACTAACCTATTAAATTTTTTTAGAAGTCTTCGCCGGGCCTCTGTAGATAACGATAACAATGTTGTTAAATATAGTTACATATAATTGAATGTTCTTGGTGTTATGATCTGGGTCTGATTATCAATTTGATTCTTACAAGAACAAACACCTGATCCTCTACGCTTGAAGGAAACACAACCTTCACTGAACTATACACCTAATCGCAAAAAGAATTACAAGATTTGAGACTAAAAGTGAAAAAAACCCAGCAGAGAAAACAGTTCTCAAATGGAGTTGAAAAATCTGCTTGCAAACTGGCGATTAATGAGTTTATACACTGTTTGACCAAAGACTTGATGGCCACCGTTGGATCACAAGAAGAAGCAACGATCAGGATTCATTTATACAGAAAAAACCAAAACGACAGTGTACGTGCGCTTCACATTTTAACACTTGGAAAGGTTATATCAAGATACAAGTAGCAGAAGTAATTTGAAGTCATGCCCAATGACTAACACAAACATAATCAGATCATCAAAGTAATTTATTTATTTATTTGAATATCAGTAGAAAATTGATATTCCAAAAAACAGTAGACATAAACTTTGTGTACAAAATGTATTGAGACAGAAATGAATGGACACTCACAAAAGCAAAACTCTACCAAAACTCCTCTTCTTAGCTAACAATATGATACAAGTATGAAACAGAAAGGGTGTTACTGGTGAAGAGAAAGCATTGAATTTGAAGGGTCCCGTCCTGACTCATAATTTAATAGCCAGCTGTTTTCATTTATTGATCTGTGATATTTTTCCTTTCCTAACTTTTATCTCCAACATGTTCAGGATTATTACTCATAGATACAAAGAATACTTCATCATGTTAATTAATTTTTTTTTTTGGTAGAAGACGCGTTTTAGTACAGTATAATACTGCACAACAAACGCGTCTTAGATCATCTTTATCATAACACCAAGTCGCTAAGACCATCTCCAACCCATTGCACCAATTTGGTGCAAAACACTATTCCATCTCCAACCCACAACACCAAATATTACATCAAAAAGAATATTCCTTAGAATATTCTTTAGAATATTCTTTTTTTTTTCCTTTATTGTAATAATCAACAATTAATCTATTTCACTCATTATTTTTGTATATATTAATTAAATATTGGGAATGATATTTTTATTAAATAATAATTATTTTGAAAATTATACTAATTTAATAGAATTAAGCATTTATTTAATCAAATAAACATTACATTTAATATAGAAAAACATTACATCTAATATAAAAAATTGGCTTTGGCAGAATATCGAGAAGATAACAAAATTTTATTTAAGGATTTGAATTCTATAACCGATCCAAGCCTACGTGAGTTTTTTCAAAATGAGCAATTAAGAATTATGCAAAAAAGAGCTCAACAACAAGGTCAAGGATCTCAAAATAACTCAAGTTCTTTTCAATATTTTGATGATCTTACTGGATCCGAAACTAATCTACCGGAATACTAAATTGTTATTTTAGTTTATGTTGTATTTTCTTTTAATTTTAGTGTTTTTAAATTAGTGTTAATTTTTATTTTTAGTTATTGTAGTTTAATATTTGCATTGAATAAAGTTTTATTTTTAATTTGTCATCATTTTTTAAATTATATCATTATTATAAATAATAATCAAATTAAATTAAATACAAATACTCAAATTTGGTATGATTTTTGGTGTAAAATTTAATACTCAAATTAACTTAACAAAATAAAAAAAAAAAAAAAAACAAAATAAAAAAAAATATTTTTTTATTGTGCTACAGTGCTGCACCATTTTGGTGCAGTGCTACAGTGCCACGCCAAATTTGGCGCGGCACTGTAGCACTGCGCCAAAATGGCGCAGTGTTTGACGCTGGTTGGAGTACCAACCCACGCCAAATTGGTATTTTTTGCGCCAATTTGGCGTGGGTTGGAGATGCTCTAACTCGTTTTAGTTATATTTTATTTTGAGTAATACTAACCTTATAAAAAAACATAAAAAAAAAGATAAATTCAATCATTGAAATCTATTATTGTCTCTCTCTCTCATTTATGATTGCCTCTTTTTTATCTCTTTTTCCTTTCTTTAGAAAGTTAAATTTATTTTTTTTATACTTTTTTTTTTTGTAAGTAAGGCTAGTAATACTTTTTTATTTTTTATTCCGCCTATTAGTTATAAGCTCACTCTTTGCATTTGCTTTCAATCAAGATACACACGCTCAACTCAACACTATTTCCTTCATATCCCTCTCTACTCCACCTTCCTTAACCTCCTCCTCCTTTTCTATGTATGTTTTTCTGTTTTCTTCTCCTTCACCGCTTCAGAGAAACACTTTGCAGATTTTTTTTTGTTTTGCTAAAAGAATTCGTTTTGAGTAGGAACTATGTCTGTTTGTTTAATTATTGAAATTTTATATTATTTATTTGTATTATAAAATGACTTTTGTTACCGTTAATGAAATGGCTGTTAGAGAGTGGAGAGAAGAGGTGCATTTACCAATAGTCAATACCATTTAATGATTGAAATTGACATTCCTTGTATAGGCTGACACCAGTAGCCCACTTTCCTAAATTCTTTAAAGCAGGCTACCCACTCTTCACAATTCACATGTCCTTCATTGATTAACGCTACAGTTCTCCAAAGATATGCATCGAATTCATAAAATAATATGACTAAATTTTGACACAATTCATTATAAATTAATATTAATTAACAACTAGAATTTTATTATATTATTTGATATATAAATTTAATGTATAATTTTTGATAATTTTATTTTTTTTTAATACCAATTCAACATAAAAAATAGGAACAAATAAACAAACACGTCATGAAAATTTATTGAAAGATTAACAAGATTGAGAATATTATTAGTTCATTTGTTATATTATTTTAGATATGATTTTGAGAATAATATTGGGTAATTGAATATAAAAGTATTACGAGATAAAATTTAAAAATTTTCAAAAATATCTTTTAAGTTTGTTAATTTAACTAAACATTCTAATATATAAATTTTTTATAAAATAAAAAAAACACCCCCACCCACAGTACCAGATTCTGATCTGAAAAATGGTATTATGATATAGACCGATCAAATCTAGTAGATAAAGCATCGATGTGATCTTTTTGGACCAGATCTACAACTAGATCTGGTCGTCGATGTCTGTAAAAATTTAAATTTGATTGTCAACAACGATCAAAGATATGATCATCATTGTCGATTAAATTAATAAATTATGATTATAAAGCTAGCATGTGTGCATTATCTATAAATTATTTGAACTTATAGCAAATAAAGAATGCGAAAATTAATTTGCAATTCCAAAATTTTTCATGTTATAAAATAGTTCATATGATGGGCCACAATTTTATAGTATTAAAGATTTTGTTATTTCCAGATTCCTGGAGATATTTATATAAATATTAAAATAAAAACGGCATGTAAAATGAAGGTGTTATTGGTTGACGAAAGGGCCAATAAAATAAACGTGGTTTAAACTTTAAAGAATAAAGAGACCGTACATAGTGATATTGTGGGGGCCCTGGAAAATATGCCAAATGTCTTGTGGGCCATGGTTAGCAAAGACGTTATTTATGCATGAAGAAAGCACAACTTGCATGCAAATTAAGCTACGTGAAACGTCTTCATTCTTGTGGTAATTTAAGAAATATTAAACTAAAATTATTGATTAAGAAAAATGTGATATAAGATTAAGAACTATATGCTTGGAGTGAAATTTGCATATTTTCAGAAATTTTTTTTTTCTAAATTGAAATTAAAATGTCTTTTTTTTTTTTTTTTGCCAAAAGAATTGTTTTGAGTAGAAACCACATCTTGGTTGCTTATTTCTATCTATATTCTCAATCTTATTCCCAAAATATTGTTTGTTTATTTGAGAATTATTAGTATATTTTTTTAATTACCTTTAGACTCTTTAAGTTTATTAATTTCATTAAATACCAAAAAAAAGTTTAAAAATTAATAAAAACACCCTCACCCACCCAAACTTGCGATTTCGGTAACCACCGTCGGTAGTAGCCGGAATATGTCACAACGGCCTACAAACAATCAGAATTGGCCGATAATTTACCGAGTGGATCTGGCCATCAGCGACGGCCAGATCTGGACTTTTTCGGCCTTCAATGGCGGATTTGGTTGGCCTTTCGCCGATTGGTAGATCTGGCAAAAAAAGGTCATATCGACGCCCTACCCATCAGATCCGACCAGTTTGCATAGTAGCGCCATTTTTTAGTCAGATTCGGACGGTGATGGCCAGAATCTGGCATTGTGGGTGAGTGAGGGTGTTTTTGTTATTTTACAAAAAATTATATATTGGGGTGTTTAGTTAAATTAGTAAACCTAGGACATTTTTTTGAAAATTTTTAAATTTTATCTCATAATACTCCTATATTCAACTATCCAATATTATTCCCCAAATCCTATCCAAAATGATAAAACAAACTGACCATATTATTTAACATTATCTCAATAATCTTTTATTGTCCTTAGGGTGCATTTGGTTAAGGGAATGTTATATTATTGAGAAATCATGTATTACTGGAAAAATAGATTACTAGGAAATCTTTAGAGAAATATGTTTGGTGGGTTGGAATAAAATCTTGGGTATGTTATAATAATATGTTTGGTTGGGAGGATAAATGAATGGGTATGTTATGTAGATTACTAAATTGCCCTCATTGTTATGTAGATTACTCAATTATTTCTTTTAACCCCCCTATATTTGAAATTTTACTAAAACACCCGAACCATATACAACTTTAATTTGTAACAAAATCACCCCACTCACCCTAAGCCACCGCCGGCAGCCACCACCACCTCCGCAAGCCGTCGTAATGGCATAGGACCAGCAGGATCTGGCTGGTCGTACGCCAATAAGGCCTACTCCGGCCAGATCTGGCCGTGAATATGGCAGTTTCACGGCTAGATCTGGCCGTCAATACGACCATTTCAAGGCCAAAGATGTGGCCGTGAAAAGACAAGATCTTTGGTTGTGAAACGGCGAACATTTCATGGCCAAACCAAATATGTGGCGTTTCACGGCCACATCTTTGGCCGTGCGGCCAGATCTGGTCGTTTCCGGCTATGGATCATAAATCCATGGCCAGAAACGTCCTTATCAGCGCACGACCGGTAAGATCCTGCCAATTTTGTGCTGATATGACCAATTTCGCCGATGGCTAACGGTGGTGGCTAGCGACCGACGGTGGTCTTTGGTGATTGAAGGTATTTTATTAACTTTTAATCTTTTTGTAGTGGAGTGTTTTAGCTAAATTCTTAAATATAGAGGGTCTGGATAATTGTTATTTAGTAGAAATACGAGGACAAATATGTCTAAAATGATAAATTATTAATGGTAAAATATAGTCAAAATTAAGATTACCTCGATAATCTTATAATAATATCTCTTAAAAAGGTAATCTAATTATCTTTAATATTATCAATAATAAATACTATTAACAATAAAAGGTTATATAATATCTTATTACTTTATAATATGAGAAAATCTTAAAAATTAAATAAAAATTAGTTGCTAAATCTTATACTACTCCGAAGTCCGAACCAAATGCTACCTAAGTGAAATGATAAACAATGAGACTTTTGGAGAGTGGAGAGAAGAGGTGCACTTCCCAATAGTCAATACAATTTAATGAATGAAACTGACATGCCTTGTATAGGCTGAAACAGGTAGCCCACTTTCCTAAATTTTCTAAAGCGCGTTACCCCACTCTTCAGAATTCACATGCCCTTCATAATACCAAGTCAAAGAAAAAAAGGAACAAATAAACGAACACATCGTGGACTCTTCCACCAAAAAGCCATACTTGTTACAGAATTTCATCTCGTGTATGAAACGAAAATAGTAATAATAAGTAAAGGTTACAGGGAGAGCAAAATCTTCAAACAAACTATATATTGTAAGCACTCATCCAACTAACATTGATGAAAACAAGCTTAGAAAGCCCCCGAAGCTATCATTCAGCTAATGTCATGGCTTCATAGAGTTCAATATTAAATTGTCTGTTTTCCGTTGAAGCCACGTGAAATTATTTTTGGAATTAACGCCCATTTTTCACCTAAAATATATTTTTTATATTGAGAGAATCAACCTAAGGCTTATAAATTAAAGATCTAAATTCTCATTCACTAATGATATATTTTTTATGTGTTTACCATTGGAATGATCGTTCACTTGTGGTACGAAAGGTCTTGAGGCAGAAATGAATGGACACTTCCGAAAGCTAACATTCACACTAACTCTACCAAAACTCTTCTTCTCTGCTCACAATATGATATAAGTATTACACCGAAAGGATGTTACTAGTGAAGAGAATGCATTGAATTTGAAGCGTTTGCGAAAGGGTAGGAGGGTCCCTGACTCACAATGGCCACTTGTCATGACCCACTAGCGACTTGTTTTGGAGTTTTGGGAGAGGGAGAATGCGAGGCGTTAGAATGGTTAAAAATGTGACGCTGTGGCTAAAAAATAGTAAATTATGAATAATGAATAATATCTTGACCAGACATGGTACTATTTACTTTCTCAATGGGGTTATAATTTGAAAGATAAAAAATAAAGTTGAAAGTTAAGTATGAATCTATGATGTCCTTAAGCTGCAATCTACCCTCTTGCATTTACCATATGTTTGGCTTTAAAACATAAACAACCTTGAGGTTTATTCATTATTGTAAGTAACAACTTAGTTAGATCGATCAGTTCTAAAGAGTAGTAAATAAGTTCAAACATTATGAAATAGATCCATCCATGGTAATTAATTTCTTAAAGTAGACTTTGTTGTCATAAAATTTTTGTTGTCATCTCAGTTTTATTTTCAATTAGTTTCCTTCACATCCTAACACATTAAGGGAAAGATAAGAGTGTTCAAATTGTTGTTTTCATTGCTGCAAAAGTTGTTGAGGAACATTTTCTCTATGGGGGTGTTTGTCTAAGCTTATAAGCTGGTCAAACTTACTTATAAGTTCTAAAATTAAGCTGATCTGTTTGTTTATAATCTTTTTGAGCTTATAAGTTGAGTTTATAAGCAAAAAAAAAAAAAAAAGTTAGGGGGGAGGTACTTTTTTTTTTTGGCTTATAAACACTTTGCTTATAAGCTAGTTTGACCAAGTATATTACCACATTATCTTTATTTAATTTTAAAATTCCATAGTATACCATTGTTTAATGTAGTACCCTTTTAATCATTTTATAATAAAATGTACTTATAAGCCACATTTTACCAAACACGTCAACTACTTATCACTCACTTATAAGTACTTTAACCAAACATGTAATTGCTTAAAATTTCAAATGCTTATAAACTAAAATTAGCTTATAAGTCCTTGTTGCTTATAACCTAATTTTCATAAACTCAGACAAACACCCCCTATATATTAGAATTAGAATGACAACAAGAACAACTTATAAAATCTGAAACAGTACAAGTTGAGAAACAAATACATAAAATAATCAACTCATCATTTTTGTGGAATATAGCTGATCAGCGTATGAGTTGCCTCTGACTTTGAAGCTTTTCTAGCTCGCATAAAAAAAAAAGATTAAGTCATCGGTGGAAATAAAATAATTTATAAAGCCTCTTTAACTATATTCAGAACAAATTATTTTGCCTTTTAACGATATATTTGATATGTTATTTATTTTCATATTTGATGTATTTCACAATCTCACAACATTTTGTATAAGTATTGGAATTGTATTTGTTAATTAATTTGTTTATTGTTTTCTTCCTTGTTTTGAAGAAAAAGTTAATAGCCATAAAATTGGCTTTAATTTGAAAAAAAAAAAAAAAAAAAAAACAAAAAAAGCATAAAGTTGTTGACACGTGTCACTTCCGTTGTCGACTTGTACCCTTTATCATGTTAAATTGTTAATTAATTTTTTTACAGGACGCGTTTTAGTATGGTACAAAACTGCACAACTAACGCGCCCTAGATCTGCTTTATCATATATACCAAATAGTTTTTGTTACACTTTATTTTTCATTCCACCTACAAGCTCACTCTTTGCATTTGCTCTCAATCAAGAAACACTCGGCAACTGATCACTATTTCCTTCATATCCCTCTCTACTCCACTTCCCTTAAGTCTTCCTTTTCTATACGTTTTTCTGTTTTCTTCTCCTTCTCCGCTTCAGAGACCACTCCTGCACACATCTTTTTTTTTGGCTAAAAGAATTCTTTTGAGCAGAAACCACATCGCTTGATTTTTGACTCTCTAATTCTCTTATTCGCCCCTTTTTTCTAAAAAAATAAAAGAAAAAAAAAAACTCTCCCATTTTCTCTGTTTCTTGTTTAACCAAAAAAAAAAAAAAAATTTGTTTTGTTATTGTCTCTGTTTTAATTTCATTTGCCTTTTTTCTCTCTATTTTTCAAATTAAAAAAAATATATATTTGAAGAAGAAAGGAAAAAGGGTTGAAAATGGTCGAAACTGCCGGGGCTATCGCGGGTATTGTGAGTGCTGTTCTCGATGTTGGCAAGTGCTTTATGTCCTTGTTCAACCACAAGAGCAACTTAAGAAATCTCGAAACAGAAGTTGGGAAGCTGAAGGTTGCAAGAGGTAAAGTGGAGCGTAAGGTTGAAGTTGCTAGAAACAATGTGGAAGAGATTGAAGAGCCTGTTGGGCAGTGGGTAAGTGACGTGAACTCCATCGTTGATGAAGCAGAGACGTTGATTGGCGAGAGAGCAAACATCCGATGTTTCAACTTTATAGCCCGCTACAAACAGAGCAGGAAAGCATCGAAAAAGGTGAAGGATGTTGCTGACCTCCTGGAGCTACAAGAAGCATTCGGCGATCAGGTTTCCCGCCCTATCATTCATGAAGACACGAGGCTAATATTGAATCAAGATTACTTGGCCTTTCAATCACGATCGTCCCCTTTGAAGAAAGTATTGGAGGCATTAAATGAGGCCGAGGAGGACATTATTGGGGTTCATGGGATGGGTGGCATTGGTAAGACCACCCTGGTCAGAGAAGTTGGTAGGCAGGCCAAGGAAGACAAGCGATTTGATAAGGTGATTTTTGTGGAGGTAACTGACACTCCGAACATAAAAGAGATAAGAGAAGAAATCGCAAATAGCTTAGGTTTGAAATTTGATGGTGAGAATGAAACTGAAAGAAGAAATAAGTTATTTGCACGATTGAAGGGGGAGAAGACAATCCTAATAATTTTAGATAATATTTGGGACGATCTTGATTTGGAGGAACTAGGAATTCCTTTTGGTGTAAATCATAAGGGATGTAAACTATTGTTGACTGCAAGGGATCGAAACGT
Source organism: Pistacia integerrima (assembly GCA_026225825.1). NCBI lineage: Eukaryota > Viridiplantae > Streptophyta > Magnoliopsida > Sapindales > Anacardiaceae > Pistacia > Pistacia integerrima. The sequence continues at coordinate 4,700,341 of CM047748.1, forward strand.
GTTGGACAGGATGGGTTCAAAGTCTTTCCCGATTGTCGTTTTGGAGGATGATGAAGCTTGGAACTTGTTCAGAAAGATGACAGGTAAGAACGTCTTTTCCTCGTACAATTTTATTGATTTGTCACAATTTTTAATACTATGTTATAGATTTCACTCATTTCAGAGGTCTCCAGATCTCTAAAGAAAGTTTTATTCATTTAAATTTTGTAACACATAAATATAATACTTGCCGTTTTAGTTTACTTGATTGGATCAAATTTTTTTTTTTTTTTAAGTAATAATAACATGAAAAAGAGTTCAATTTCACCGATATACTCGTTAACTATAGCTTTGATAAATATAAATATGTATACCAAAAAGTTTTATGTGAATAACATGAAAACAAGTTCAATTTCACCCGTTTACTCGTTAAAGAGGACCATCTTAAGCCTTAAACACTTCGTAAGCAGCAACTGGTAGCCACATGCACTTCTATTCCACCACTTAAACTTTGTATCATCACTGTTTCAACCGTACAAAAATTGAATGAATGATCATTAAAGAGAAAGTCACAAGATAATCAGAAGCGCGATGAATATTGTGTCAGTGATTTTATACGAGAAAAGTGAAAAGAAAAATATCATTTAAAAAAAAAAAAAGATATTTTGAAATTAAGTGATATTTATTTACATATTTTGATATACTAACAATTTTGGATGAGAATTATTTAGAATGGTGTTTGACAAAAAAATTGGTGGAGAGAAATAACAATATCACTCAATTTTTTGCACTTTATATAGTTTTTATAGGAGTGCTTCGGAGAAATAACAGTATCTTCCTTTTGTTGAATCTTCAATCAATTTCCTCCAGCATTTGAAATTTTTCTTTAAGATTTTAGTATTTATTTGATATTTGAAAATTTTGTTATACAACCTAAACGTTAAAAGATTGATTTTATTATTTAACCCTCTTTGTTTTGAGTTATTTAGAAAAAACAATTTGATAAACTAAAATAATATAAATTATAATGTACAACACTTTAAAATAATATATAAGAATGCTATTTAACATAGGTACTTTTACGTTGATGTAAGTCTTATGGTTGTTAGGCCTTAGCCCTTTTGAACCAAATGGCTCTGACTCTGATGAACTTTTATATATAAGTATCAATACCAGTTCATGCATTAATATTATACGATCCCGTAATAATACATATTTTCATTATTTTGTCCTTTTAGTAGTGTTTACAGATTATGCGGTTGAAAATATTCTCAAATATTTAACAAACAAAAGATATATTTACTTTTTATATGTTAAACAACAACATTTTAGAATTAATTTTGTAATATATTCTTAAAGAATTCAATTAATTTTGTGATATATTCTTATAGAATTCTAAATTAATCAACATACTTTACAAAAAATTATCTTTCTACCACCTTGATTTATAATTCTCATTCCCCTTGTAGGTGAAGTTGTTGATACGTGTGAGTTGCATTCTCTGGCGAATGAGGTATGCAAGGAATGTGGTGGTTTACCCATTGCCATCGTTACTGTAGCAAGGGCATTAATGAAAAAGAGACAACTATCTCAATGGAGGAAAGCCTTGCGAGAATTGAGAAAGCCTTCCCCATCAGAGTTTGATGGAGTGCTAAAAGATGCATATTCAAAGATAGCATTGAGTTACAATTATTTAAAAGGTGAGAAACTCAAGAAAGTTTTTTTGCTCTGCAGTATAATGACACATGATGCTTCCATTTCAAATTTGTTCAAATTCGTTATAGGTTTGAATATACTTGAAGGAAATAATCTTAAAATAGAAGAAGCACGAGATAGTCTAGATGATCTTCTTCTTAAACTCAAAGAATCTTGTTTATTACTTGATTATTCAAGTGAACGATTTTTTATGCATGATGTTGTTCGGGATATTGCTATAACAATTTCATATAAAGACCATCATGTATTTACAGAGAGAAATGATGTTAAAAATGATTGGAAAAATATAGATAAACTCATGAAGTGCACCAAAATCTCCTTAACTAGTAGCGATATTATAAGTAAACATTGGGTTGAAGGTTTAGAATGTCCAGAACTTGAATTTTTCTATATGGTTATGGAAGATTCTTCTTTCAAATATCCTGAGAAATTTTTCTCGAGGATGGCAAAGCTCAAAGTTTTAAGATTGAATTGTTTTCCATTATCAATTAGTCTTCCATTAGGCCTTCAAACATTGTGTTTGGATGGGAGCGAAATTGGAGAAGTTGCTATGATAGGAGAGTTGAAGAAACTAGAGATCCTTAGCTTGAGAGGTTGTCGTAATATTAAGCAATTGCCTAAAGAAATAAGTCAACTAACTCAACTAAGGTTGTTAGATTTAAGCTTTTGTACGAATCTTCAAGTTATCACACCAGATGTCATATCAAGCTTAGTCTCGTTGGAAGAATTATACATGAGACGATGCTCTGTTCTATGGGAGGTCAGAGGACCCAATGTGGAAAGAAATAATGCTAGTCTTGAGGAGTTGCTTCATTTGTCTTGTCTCACCGCTCTGGAAATAGATATTAAAGGTGAGAAGATTTTGCCAAAAGGCTTTTTCTCCAAAGAATTGAAACGATACCATATATCAGTCAACGATGATGATATGAGCTTCAGGCATCCCCGGAGCTTTGGGTTTCATTGGCACATGAGAACAATCAAACTAAAGCTTGATTCTTCAATTTGCTTATCGGAATTGCAGGGAATCAAGAGTGTTGAATTCTTATGTTTAGATGAATTGCAGAATGTCAAGAATGGTCTTCAAGAATTAGACAATGATGGTTTTTTACAATTGAAACATCTGTGTGTCCATAATAATCCTAACTTGTTGTGTCTAGTTGACTCAACAAAATGCGTAACTGCCTTCCCCCTTTTGAAGTCACTGATTCTTTTCGATATGATTAATTTGGAGAGGATATGTAATGGTCAACCATCAGCAAAGTTCCTCTGCAATTTAAAATTCATAGAAGTGAAAGGTTGTGATGAATTGAAAATTCTCATCTCTTTTTCCACTACCAAAAGTCTTCCACAACTTCAAAGACTTACAGTGAAAGATTGCAAGAATGTGAAAGAGATTTTTGCTATTGAAAGAGAAGAGAATGTCAACAATGGCAGCGGTAAGATTGAGTTCTTTCAATTACGCTTACTAACTCTGAAACATCTTCCGAGGCTGGGAAGCTTCTGCTCAGGAATGACGACAACGGCAACATCACAATCGAGACATGATGAATTGACACTGTTTGATGAAAAGGTAAGCTACCTTGTACTTTTATATATATAAACAATTTTTAGTTCTTTACTTTATCTGAGAAAATGTTGGATAAACAATTAACTTTTACTGCAGCTTGTTTTCCCCACTTTGGAGGCTTTAAAGCTTGAATGTATAGGATCTGGAATGATTTGGTGCAGCCACCTTCCAACATTCATGACATCATCCTATCATAATTTGACAAGCTTGACCGTGCTGGGCTGTGGAAATCTAAAATACATATTTCCAACTTTTATAGTTCAAAGCTTTAAGCACCTCCAACACCTTGAGATTTGCGAATGCAGAGATTTAAAGGAGATTGTTGCTAATGGAGCAGAAGCAACTCCTAAGTTTGTCTTTCCACAGGTAACATTTTTAAAACTTGACAACCTACCAAAACTTACAGCTTTTTATCTTGGAAGACATCTTTCGGAATGGCCGTTGCTAGAGAAGTTACAGGTTTGTAATTGTAAAAAAGTAAAGATATTCACTTCAGAATGTGGTAGCTTCAATGAAAACAACACGGAGGCCCAATTCAATATTTCAGAGCCCGCCCTCTTCTTGATTGAAAAGGTAAGTATCTATTTTCTTTAATTAATGAAAAAGAAAATAAACAAAATAGAATCATTAATAAATTTAGATATATGCTTTCTATCTTTTTATTTTCTTTAACAAAATTTTGATATATAAGAAAAAAATAAATTTGTAGCTTGATTTGGACAAATTTATTATGAAAAATTAGATCATCCAATATAAATATGAGACATTCTCCTCCAAAATTAACCACCGGAAACAGTTGATTTCAAACCAGGCATGATCTAAATTTAAAAGAACATTGTTTTGCCACGTCAGTTTGTCTTTGGTGTTCAATTCAACATTTGTTTCCCCTTCTGTTTCTTGTTAAAATTATAAACTATTGGAATATTAGTGTTTAACTCCAACTTCTTGTTGTCAACTGGTACACAGATCAACCCCGATTTGAAGGAATTGATAGTGGATAGCATGATTCCATTTGGAATCCTTGAAAGATTTAACAACCTAGAAAAGCTCAAACTAAATGGGGATTCAGACAAAGTATTATTCGCATGTAAAGAAGAAGAGAAACATATTGAAATACCAATGAAGATAAAACATTTAGAGCTGGATCATCTTCATCATCTAAAGTACTTGTGGAAAGAAGACTGCAAGCTGGATCCTGTTCTTCTGTTTCAAAATCTTACCCATCTGATAGTAACAGATTGCCATAAAATAGAGATGAACTTAATAACACCTTCAGTTGCCAGAAGTTTGCGACAATTGAGGGAAATGACAATCAAAGAATGCAGTATGATAATAGAAGTGGTAGTAGATGAGAGAGATGCAGCAAAAGATGAGATTGATTTCCCCAATTTGAAGTCGCTGTCACTTCATGGGTTAAAAAATCTCATGTGCTTTCACTCTGGGAATTACATTTTAAATTTCCCATCTTTAGAAGAATTAAGAGTGATGGAATGCTACAATATGAAGACTTTCTCTCAAGGGGTCTTGAGCGCACCAAAGCTACATAAGGTAGAGATAAATTGGGCAAAGCAGTGGGAGGGTGATCTTAATTCAACTATACAACAATTCTACAAAAATCGGGTACGTATTTATTTACTTAAGAAAATATCTTTCCTTACAGTTTTTAATAAATATAGCTGTTTAGATACCATTAGCAAAAAAAATTTGAATTACATCTGTTAAAATCTAGGTAAACTTTTTTTTCCTAAAGACTCACTTTAAAGTTTCATAAGTAAATTCACATTTTATAGTTTCATAATGATAAGAAATTGTAAAATGATTAAAAAGGTCAAAAAAAAAAAAAAAAAATCATTGTCATAACTTCCATTCACAGATGAGCAGGGTTTTCATGCATTTTTGCTTTTAAATTATTTATTTATTTTTCCCCTTATCTATCAATATCTCTGTCAGTAATTCTATCTTGTCTATTTCAAAAAATCATTCATAGATAGAACAATAAGTCTCGTTTGGGCAGTGTGTACGTGAAGAATTCTATCAGTTTCAAAATTATTCAATATGAATCCTCCCATTTTGAACGATAAAATAGTTGCATAATGCTAAAAAAACAATTTGCCACTTTTGGTACCAAACGTTTTATTTATTTTTTGTCTTTCTAATGGCTGAATTAGTAGACAAGTTATTACTATGTAGGTATTATTATTTAAACCAACCCACCCTCCAAGTTTGGATAAACATTAAAAAAAAAAAACCAAAAATCTTGGAAAGTCCCACGAACACATATTACTGTAAAGAATTTTAAAAAAGGATTACAATTTTGGGGCAAAATTATCCTAAAGTTCAAGCAAAAAGCCAAAATTCATCTATGAAGGAAATCCCTAGTAGTGACCTTAAAATTTGGACCAAAACCTATCTCAAAAACTTCGAAAGTGGCTAAATAAATTTATTATTTCATTGAGAGCTTTTATCAAACACTTAGTGAGCCTTAGCTTTTGACATACAAAAATCAAGTATAGCTAACAAAATCAAAGCATCTACCCAATTCTAAGACGGAAGCTTGTAACTAATTATATGTATGTAATATGAATTAAAAATAAGAAGCAAAATACAAGATAAAAAGCCTTACAAACTAAGATGGTGGGATCTTTGAGAGATATAAAAACGAGTATGAGCATAAAAAGGGGGGCGTAAAGTGATCACTTTCCATATATATATTTAGTTTTAGATGTAATAATGATGAGACCAATGGCAATTGCCTAGTTACCTTTCATGGTAATTGAATTATATTTTGACTTCTAAATTTGCATTTCAAGTATATATTATTGATTTTTATTACCAAATGAATTATGTTATTATACAGCTTAACTAACTAAGGCTCACCCACCAAATAACAACAAACTATCAGCTAATACTAACAAAACTATAAATTTTAACGTGATTTATATTTATTTATTTTCAGGGTAACTTTGATCAGAAGGCATTGACATTAATTGGAAAGGACATCAACCAAATTCCAGATGAACCTGAGGTTGATCAAGTGAAAGCTCTTGAGATCTTTAAAGACGAATCAAGAAGCATTCCAGTTGAAATCCTTGAGACGTTTCACAACCTTAAAAGCCTTAAACTGAAAGCAAGTTCATACAAAGAGTTGTTCTCATGTGGAAATGATGATAAACGTGTTGGGACATTCACACAGTTAAAATTTCTGCAAGTCCTTATTTGTCACAGTTTGATCACTCTACTGCCATCTTCTACATCGTTTGAAAATTTAATCTCTCTGGAAGTACAATATTGTAATGGATTGAGGAGCTTATTGACATCATCAACAGTAAAAAGTCTGGTGCGACTCCAACAAATGACAATAAAACAATGTGAAATGCTCACAGAAGTTGTAGCAAATGGGGGAGATGTAGAAAATGATGTAGTTTTTCGGAAACTGGAGAGTTTGTCACTTGATTGTTTAGAAAATCTCACAAGCTTCTGCTCTGGGAATTGCACCTTTAAATTCCTGTCTTTAAAGAGATTATCTGTGGATAATTGCCCCAAGATGGAGATTTTCTCTGGAGGAGTTTTAAGCACACCGAAGTTGCAGAAAGTAGTAAAGAACGGGTTAGATCTTTATGGGTGTTGGGATTATTGTCTCAATACAACCATAAAACAATCACAAAAAATGGTACGTAATTATTTACTTAGAAAGTCTGTGTTTTTGTTTTTGTTGATTTGATTAACTTCGCATCTAACCACTGGAATTTTTAATTGTACTTACTTAAAAATCTAAACTAATGGTTGTAGACTGAACACTTGTCAACCCCATGGCCTAGTCTTTAATTTTTTCTTTAACTGAATTAATGATCTTAATATGCATTTATTTAATTGAGTACTAAAATTGATATCTTTAATTAATCAAACAAACATTTTATGCTTTTACTTTCAATACTAAAATTGATATCTTTAATTAAATACATATTTATTACTTATTTTAAATATATTAATTGTTGGTTTTTCATTATAATTTTGTATTAAAAATCTTTATTTAAAATAAAAATATTAAAAATCTTTATTTAAAATAAAGATTAATATTTTATTGACCCCAACATCTCTCATATCCTCTCTTTCACTTAGGGCTATAAATTTAGAGAAAACATAACGGAATAGTTATTATATTCGTTTTGAACACAGTATATAATTCTCATGATAATGTTGAAGTTGGTTACAAAATAGAAGTTGCCTTGTCACATCATGTGTTTTATTTTCATTGTCAATTGGGCGAAAAATATCTGTATGGATAATGAAAACTTTAAGAGAATTCAAAAGATGAAGCATTTGAACAAGTTGATTAGGGAAAGCCCAACTAAATTATCCATTGTGGTCTCACATGTTATGGCCCTAATTTAAATTTCCCAGTACTCATATAATTCAACAATTCCATAAGCTTATATAATATGTAACAGAGGGAAGTTGACAAAGGAAAAGGCTTCACTCTCTCGGCCCACTTATAGCCATTGAACCACAATACTCTTATGATTACATAATTGTTTTGCTTTTATCTTTCCTTCTTCAATTGTTTTCACATCATTTCATCATTTGAGGTTGAATTGTGGAAACAATTATTTTAATTCTTAATTTATATACATTAAAAGAATATTATTGAAATAACAATTTTGAATGCAGGTCATTTTCCCCGATACAAAGGTCTCAAAACGAAGTTCAACGTTATGGGACATCCAGCATTCGACGTCAACTTCTTTCTCCTATCGTAATATAACACACTTGATTTTGTGCGGTTTTTATAATCTTAAATATGTATTTCCATCTTCACTAGTAAAAAGCTTTGAACAGCTTCAACAACTTGAGATAAGAAAGTGTTCGGTTTTAAAGGAGATTGTTACGATGGATGGAGTAGAAACAACTTCTACGTTTGTCTTTCCACGAGCAACCATTTTAAAACTTAAATCCTTACCAAAACTTACATGTTTCTATCCTGGAAAACATACGTCGGAATGGCCGGTTCTAACAACTTTGGAGGTGTGTAATTGTGAAAAAGTGAAGACTTTCACTTCAGAACATCTGAGCTTCCATGAGAATAGTGAAGAAGCCCACTCTCTCTTGTTAGTGGAAAAGGTACGAGTTTCATTTTACTTCCTTTAATGAATTAGAAAATTGAAAACATCATTATAATACATAAATTAGATCTCTTTGATTATATGACTAATTAATATCTCTTTTTTCTTTGAAAATTAAATCGGAACTTCTCCGGAGTTAATTAATGAGATAGGTTGCATTCAAAAATTTGTTATCATATAGTTAAATAAGAAACCAATATTTAATATGTAATTCAAATATAAACTATTACCATATATTTAATATGATTTTCAAATATAAATTTTTATTTTCAAAAATTAGGTATGCGAAAAAAATTTATAAATTATACTTGATCAATTTTTTAAAAAAGTGGAGTTTTTGGATCTAACGTTAAAATTACTTGAAAAATCTCATTGGAAGATTAAAAATTCATACATTAGTTTGTCTTCGGCCTTTGTTTCTTAACCCATCAATTCAACATTTTTTTTTTCTCCTCTATTTTTGAAAATAGAAAAAAAATTATGGATATTGGGTGAAATAGTTAAAAGTTATTTTAACTTCATCTTGATTTTATCTGATTAATTTGTAGATCAATTCAAATTTGGAGGCATTGAGATTGACCGAAATAGACAGCGTGATGGCATGGCAGGGCCCATTTTCAGAAAACTTCTTTTGCAAACTTAAACTTCTTGAGATCATGTCCACAAATGCACCAGTTGGAATCCTTCAAAGGTTTAAGAATCTAGAAACGGTCAAACTAAATAAGATTCAAAGCATAGAAATATTCTTATGTGGAGAGGATGAGAAAACTATTGGGATGCGCACTCACATGAGAGGTTTAAAGCTGAATAGTTGTTATGAATCGGAGTACCTATTGAAACAAGACGCCAAAATCGCCTTTATTCTTCAAAACCTTGAAGTTCTTGAAGTTTACCATTGTTGGAAATTGATCAATGTAGTGCCATCATCAGCATCTTTCCAAAATCTTAAAGTTCTTACTGTAGTATATTGTTGGGCAATGGTAAACTTAATAACATCTTCTGTAGCAAAAAGTCTGGTGCAATTGAGAGAAATGGAAATACGAGAATGCTCTAAGTTGATCGAAATAGTAGAAAATGATCAAGATGGAGCAGAAGATGAAATTATTTTCACCAAATTGAAGTGGTTGTCACTTGAAAATTTAGAAAGTCTCACATGCTTTTGCACAGGGAAATACACTTTCAAATTCCCAACTTTGGAAGAGTTAATTGTGGAAAATTGTCCCAACATGAAGACTTTCTGCGAAGGAGTCTTAAGCACACCAAGATTACAAAAGGTATGGGAAGACAAGTGCTTGGATATTAGAAGTTGTTCAGAGGGTGAGCTTAATAAAATCATACAACAATTACACAAAAACGTGGTACGTCCTCATTTATTTATTTTATTTTTTATTTATTTAATTTTGGTTTTTATGTAATTGTTGTTGCTAGATATATAATTAATCATAGAAATCCCTCTGGCAAAATTTAAATTAGAATTTTTATATTTAAAAAATATATATATAAATGAAAAAAAGTCAAATTCGCGTGTCATATATAAATACACATTGCACAAAAAATGAATACATTAGGCTTTCACTATCTAAAAATGTTCGATGGTCATTCAAGATTATCTGTGAAAAAATTAAGAACACTGAACGGAAAAAAATAGTAATTTCCAAATTGTAATGAAATATAAATAAAATAACAATAATAGCAACAGCTAAGATTATTATGTGGAGAAAGTAGATGAATGAAAAATTTTGATATTGAGAAACAATCAGCTTTTAGTTTGAAATTTTGAATCTTGGCTACAGATAAGTTTTTCATGACAAATTTAAATTAACCTTTATCTAGAAACAAATATTAGAGTTTTGAAATTTCATTTAATGGGAAATGCATAAAGGATAGAAGTTTAAAAAGGAAAAGATAAACATTTAATTGGATTAAATGGAGTAAATATTCCATTACATGACATATTAAACTGGAACCTTAATTAGTTATCAGGGGAAAACTTATTGAAAGTAATAAATATCAATGTATTTATTAAAGTTTAATTAATTGGGTCTTAATTCAATGAGAAGCCTCAGCTGCCTGCCCCTGCAGCCGTGAGCCTCCTGCAAGCTAACCAAAAGGGTTAATCGTGCAGAAAACCCATGGACCTGAAAACCCAAAGCGTGACAACAGTTTTTCTTCTAAAAATAAATATAATTATTACTCGCATGTTTCCTGCTAAACATATGTAGTATTGTGTGATATTGGTTATGGGAAACATTAATTTTAACATGCTTTATATGATTGATCTTCCAGGTTTATTCCAACTCGAAGATATTGGTAATAAGTGGAAAGGACATCACGCCTACTTGGCCTGACCAGTTTTCAAGCCATGACTTTGGGAAAGGGAAATCTCTTGAGTTCATTAAAGACGAATCAACAAGCCATTCTGGGATTTTATCAAAAATAGAAACTCTACATGTGTATAAGTGTTGCAAGTTGACTACTCTAGTGCCATCTTCAGCATCTTTTGAAAACCTGACAGCTTTGAGAGTATGGCATTGTGATGGATTGAGAAACTTAATTTCATTCGCAACTGCCAAAAGTTTGAATCAGCTGCGACAAATGTCTATAAAACGTTGTGAAATGATGACAGAAATTGTTGCAAATGGGGGGGATGTAGAGAACGATGAAATTGTTTTCAGCAAATTGTGGTCATTGTCGATTGCAGATTTAAAAAGTTTCACGTGCTTTTGCTCTGGAAACTACACCTTCAAATTCCCATCTTTGATAGAAATAGATGTGACTAGATGCCCCAAGATGGAGTCCTTTTCTGGAGGAGTGTTAAGCACACCGCAGTTACGGCGGGTAGAGTATAACATGGAGCATTATAACAAAAAGTATAATGAAGACAGTTATCGCCTAAATGAAATTATACAACAATTACACAAGAAAGAGTGGTAAGTGTTAATTTACTTGAAACGCTTATTATCTGGGGTGCTTTTTCTCAATTACATAGATTTAGTTTTCTCTTCATATTTTAGTTATTATAATTTAACAACACATCACTTCAAAATGCTTATTGATGGAACTACAATATTATGCATTTTTCTTTTCTCAAATTTCCTTAACATATGTATATACACCATCATAAAACGTCATGATCAAATAAATGTTCGCTTTCTTTTCTCAATTTTCCTTTTAATTGATAAATTATATCAATTTATTGTTCAAAGAAACATTCTCTATAGTTTTTGCATTTACTCAATGTGTTGTAATTTGTAAATGTTACAGAATGTTCAGAGTTGTGAGAAGGATTTGGTCAAACTCTAATGCAACCTGTGGAATAAGGCCTCTATGTACGCAGTTTGTGGGGCATTGTAGTTCATGTTCCTTGTGTTCAACTCAGACCATGAGAGGGTTCTCTGTTTTTACCTTCATTTTTTTTTTTTTTTTTCTTTCCTTCGGTTTGAGATTTTTGCTTTGAAAGTACCACGATTGTTTTGATTTTGATTTTTTTTTATTATTATTATTATTTTTTTTTAACGTGGTACAATGACCTAAGATGTGACTCTTTTGAGGCAACATATTTGCCTCTCTTGAATTGTAAATAAAAGGAGAAAAAAGAGTTGGTTTTGGGGCTGGAGAGACATCCAACGCAGGGGAGGGAGAAAGTGATGCAAACAGCTTTTTCCAGCAAATATCCATCAATGAATCTTGCTTCGATTTGGCTCAAATTTTAGAGTCTTATTGTTGAAGACAAGATCTTCACATCCAACAATCGGTTTCTCGATAATTCTCTTCATTGTAATGTTTTGGTGAGACCTCTCATTTTCTCTATTGAGTCTTTTCTATTAAAATCCATCTTGTTAGGATGATGATTGGTGATGTTATAGCCTCTAGTTTTACCTAGAGAAGAAATTGTTGTACATATTAATTACTATAGTGGAAGTTAAAATCGGACTATGGTCCCGTGGTTTTTCCCATTTAGGTTTTCCACGTAAAATTCGGTGTCTCGTTTGTGACTGATTGATCCTATATTTTGCTGGTGGTTTGATTTAAATCATAGGAGTAATTTTGAGAACGCATTTAAATCACACAAAGAGGGAAAAATTATTTGCTTTGTTTTTGTAGATTGTTCACTGCACCCGGTCCAGTTTTTTCCCAAGAGAATGTTGGACAATTCCCTGCCCCATTTGAGACATTACCAATTAAAACATTACGAGATTAATTACTTCAAGCCCCATTTGAGACATTACCAATTAAAACATTACGAGATTAATTAGCTTCAAGCCCCATTTGATCAGCATGCGCTCTTGCAAGCCATGCCTCTTTTCACTTGCAAAATCTCCAATACAACTCATACATCACTTCGAGCTAATCACATATATGATACATGAAATGCTATATAACTTCTTTCATATTCTTTTTCACTTTTGAAACGTGTTTTAGATATCCAAAATTCATTGCATTTCCGCTTTATACAGCAGCATAACTCATGCCTGAGACTCAGCGAAATGTTGCACTTCGATTCCCAGTTGCTGGAAAAGCAAAACGACGTTTACCTTGTGAAAGTTCTTTTGTTTCATCATCTTTTTGGCCTTGACTACCAGCTAAATTTTTCTTCTTATCCCCAGAATCACGTGGGTTCTTTTGGTTTCCTTCAATCCTCACTGATTCTTTCTTCGCAGCTTCCCCAAATTTGATCTGTTTCCTCGCGGCTTCAAAATCAAATGGCTTTATCTGCAAAAAGCCACTATGGTTTTCAGATTTCTCAAGCTTTCCAGGTTTTCTATTTTTGTTCACTGATTGCAGGCATTCCTGGAAGCTGGTAGATAAATCAGAGAGCGACATAGGCTCATCTTGTTCATCCATTTCCAAAGCAGGCTCCGCAGAATTGTTCTCCCTGGGCACATTGGTTTTTTCCAAGTTATCATGTGTTGATTCCTCTTCATTTACATCATCTTCCAACATTATAACATCTTCGGTATTATACCTAGCAGATGGCTCAGCAGGAGGTTCCTCAGATTGAACTTCTAACACTCTACTGGACTCTTCTGCGACAGGTTTTGGCTGTTCACCACTGGTAAAAGATGAGAGGGATTGAAGGTTCTTTGAAGATTTAACAGGCTCCACCTTGACCTCTTTAACTGCTTTTGGTTGTTCATCCCTGGCAGAAAATGAGTGGAATGGTAGATTCACCGAAGATCTAATCTGATCCAATTTGATCTCTTCCTTGTCCTGATTAAAATGATCAGCTAATTAATAAAAATACGATTGAATGAAATCGTATTTTACCAGTCATTAAAAATGAAGATGACAGCCATGCTAGTCGAGTATACATGATCGCATTCACTTTGGCAACAATTGAACCCTTGGACAACCTTCCCTTATCTTATGAATTTCACATAATGATGTCTCACACAACAAACAGGTCAACAATAAGACAGGTTTCATAACAGTTGAAAAAATAACCATCCAAATGATAGTAAATAATGGAATAAAGATCCAAAAAAATCAACACTCTTTTATCTTTTTATTTTCTTTTCCTTTTTTAACAAGAGAGAAAAACATTTTTAACTAACAATAGCCTTAGAAAATTAACATAAGAAAACAGAGGCAAAAGAAAGAAAGAAAGAAAGAAAGAGAAAATTTGGCAGGCAAACAAAAACTGATTTTGCCATTTAACAAGAAATCAGCAGCACATACTCACCCCTTTACTAGAACAGAATAATTTCAGAGCTAGCAAAAATAATGAGCACATTACACTCACCTTTTTTTCAGTATCAAACTTTCTCTTTGGGTTACCCAGCAGTGCTCCAAAACCACGGGTAGGTTTCTTTAGAGCCTGAACAGATGCTTCAGTAACCTATAAAGAAATAAACATTTTAATCTACAGCTATCAATTTAAGATTATAATCAATACAAGGCATTAACGTTTTACAACCTTAACTGAAGAGGATATGCCAGTATTTGTCTCTCTACTTTGGCAGAGGTTAGTAATGCTTTCTCTGGGAAGCTCCGAGATATGAATGCCGGACTCCTTTTCTTCACCATTTGCTCCAGGATGCCCCAAAGACCCTAGTCCTTTTCTGTCAGGTTCTGTAACACTGCTTCCAAATTTCAAAGAAGGTGGTAGATGTGGAATGATGCTAGCATTGAATGCATTGCCACCACCAACACTTTCTATTGTAACATTTGAATTTTTCACATTTGTGGAAGTCTCAGCGACTAAAGCTTCAGTTTCATCGTTAAGTGCTAAATTTACTTCAGAGGCCTACACAATCAGAGATTTAATTTTATGAAAATAAATGGAAATAATAACAAAGAATTTAACACCAAAGAGAGTTGGAACTTAAAAAGTATCAAGTTTATTCTCTATAGCTCACAAAAACTACATCCAACATGGATCACCAATTAAATAATAGGACTACTTAATCAGTGAGCAGTTACTAAACAAGCCCATTTAACAAGTCATACCCTTTCAAACTGTCCTAATGCATAAAAGATCCATGCTAGACTTTCACACAAAATTATTCAAGAAGAATAAAACTTATAATTTATGATGGCCCAGCTAATGAACTCTCTTTGCCTGTTGTGAAGGACAACATAACTTCAAAATGTGCAAAATTTTCCTGAATATATGAAAGGCCAAACATGTATATCAAATCTTCCAACATTAACTTGGTTAACTCTTTATAAACCCTTCATTTTTTTTTTTTTTTTTTTTTAGAAGAAACTAAAACAATATCATTACTTGAAGAAATTACAAGAGAGTGAACAAGCTGTCCACAAAAGTATAGAGCCATCTAAAGGATTTATACAGAAAAGGTTGAACAACTCAACAAAAGCTACAAATAACTCAATTCAATGCCAATAGCCAAAATTAAACCAAAACCCCTCCCCAATATAAGTGAATAAAGAAAAAGGAAGTATCTTGAAAAGCTTGGGACTGAATCCCACAGAGAAGCAAGCAAACGAACTCTTTATAGACCCCTCATGACCAAAATGATTTTGAAATTGCTAAATGAATTTACAACACGTGATCATTTTAACATTCAAAAACATAAAATTAGTTGGAACCAGAACCTCAGCAATAACAGCTAATATTCATTCAAATCCTATTTCCAAAATTTATACAAGTACACTCCCTTCCCTCCATGAGGTCTAAACTGATCCCACATGATAAATTACACGTTACAGGAGGTTGTACACTCAATGTTTCAATTTCTTTTTTTTTTTTTTTCGTTCACTAGCTTTCAACATTATGAAACAATTTACTCCAGGTCAGCTTTCTTCTTATCAAGCTCATCAAGATAAGGAATTTATAGTATGGGTGAATTAATTTCTTTTTTTTTTCTTTCGGTAGACAAATGACCAGCTGCAAGATTTACATTAATTACTAACAAAATATAAAAATTCATCATGTACTGTTTGACTATTTGGAGAATCTTGATTCAGTGATACCTAGTCTATGCTATCCAATTAAACAGTCAATCCAATCAAGGCTGAGCAGGGTAAGATTCACTGAAACAGCTCAATACCAAGTCACCACTATATTACTGTCATGAAACTAGTTTATGCAAATCTTACGATTTCCATTCGTCCCTCTTTTAACTGTTGAGCAATGGCTTCAAAAGCAGTAGCATTCTGCAGAGAATCCCTAATGATGCTAACAACCGAGCCAAGATTACGCTCAATATATGGATGCTTCGATTTCAATAATCGGCGTAACTTGCTAGGAGTAACAGGCATCTGTTTGGCTTTTATCATCAGAAAAAAAAAATGTGAATCAGGAATAACAAAGATAAAATTTAAGTTAAAGGAAAATTGGAGCAGTTTTTTACCAATTTCAAGAAGAGTTTTGTTAGGCAATATATAACCAGTACTTTCATCCTCTGTACGGGCAACAACATCTCGCCATTGACAAAGGCCCTGCAAACCATTTAAGTTGGGACCTATAATAAAATGAAGTAGACATGTATACAAAAATATGTCATAACCATATAAGTTGGTTATAATAATGCATCAATCAGTTGATCTCCCTAGTATCATCAAATCATCTAAAAAATTAAAAGTATAATCCTTGACACAACCATACAGATGACTATGGTGCCATTTGAGGCTTGTCAAAGATGTCAAAGAAAAGTCTCTGTGTTGTAGATAGTTCATTTCCTGTGGCTTAGACTCCTTATGCATATAAGATGGATAATGTAAATAATTAAAACAACAACTTACTGCAACAATGGCAAGCTGCTGAGCATTCAATTCAGTCCCCTGCAACCTATTTCAACATAGGAAAGTAAGTAGCTACTGATTAGTTTCTGTTCAAAAAAATGATAAAACAAAGAAAGAATAACAAGGAATAATTTTTAATACAAGATGTTCAATTCTAGCAGGTAGCTGTCATCTTAAACTAAGATAATAAGGAACTAACCCATATATATAGAGATATGAATTCTCTGTCAGAAGCTCTTTTTCATACAGCTGCATGCATATATCGTAACTACGCTTGTAGACCTGTTTGCAAGAGAAAAATTTGCTCAACATGATGAAATTATGGTCAATAATGGAAAATAAAAAGAAAGAACAATTATAAATCCCCACCAAACTCATGCTTCTCAATACTTTTACTTGGAAGGGAAATGAATCAAGCTTAATAATTTCACAAGTACCAAACCCAACGAAAAGTAGTGCCTATGAAGTAGTTTTCTAATTGAAGAAGTTAAAATTTGGATTGAAACAATCATTTTCTCAAAAATCTAGGCATTGTACCCAAGAAACTGAGACATGATGGAATGTCAAACAAAGACTTCACTAACTCAAACAAGGTTGAAAAACAGAGATGGCTTATATTAATGACATTCTTTTTTTCAGACTCAATAAAGCATAATTCACAAGCAGAAACAGGGGTCAAAATAAACCACACAACAAGCTCTACATTGTCAAAGAGATCCACAAGGAACCTATAAAAGAACACACAGTTTGCATGAATTATACCTCTATCAAAGAAGCATCAGAGCTTTCGGCCTCCTTGGACATGGAGAACAACTTGATTTTCATCATATCATATATATACAGCAAATAGTGTGTATCTTCTCTGGCATATCTGTCATCACAAGTAAAATCAAATTGTTCAGATATGCCAACCCCCAAATGTAAATTACTTTTCAACATTAGCAAATGCAGATACATTCATTACCAACAGGAGTATCTGCACTTTATTTTCAAAAGATCAATGTCAGAAAAGCAGAAGTCAGAAACAAAAAAGAGAAGTGGAAAGCCAAACTTACCTAAGCATCTCATCAGGAAGAGGGCGTAATCTCCAATCTGCATTCTGATATCTGCAATGAGTAGACTGATCAACCTCAGCAGAAAAGAAGGATTGAAAATAAAATTGAAACATAAAATATAGAGAAAATAAAAGAAACCAAACTATGGAGAGAATCAGAAGTAAATTTTGTAGAGGACCCACTCTTTGTTGGCAGTAACTCCACAAAAGTGCTGTAGAAGATACTCCAAACTATTTCTCTCCAATTTCAAAACCCTTGAGGCCTGACATAGAGACAAAGAGAAATCTCACCATCACTTCAATTGCATATCACAACAACAGCATAATAATATTTACAATATGCTAAGAACATATTAGGCAAGGAATAATATAAAAGATCAGAAGCATAACAAATAACATCATCAAAAGGGGAAAACAAAAACAGACCACCTATTGCGTATACATCAATATGCATAATTGACATGAAAAACTACTTTAGTAAAATCAAGCAAGACTTGCTATGTATTCTTTGTTACCAGAGTCAGAAACTAATAAATGCTTCTTTTTGAAGCCAAACCTTGACTAAAAAAAAAAAAAAAAATTCAAATGAATTGAAAATATAAAAACAGAACGTCACCCTAACTAATTTAGTAGCAAGCTAGTTTGGGCATAATTAATTGCATATAAGACCGTATGTGATATCTTAAATCCAAATTCATCGATAAAATCTAATATAAGAAACTTAATTTAGCTCAAAATAAAATCCCAATTTTCAAAGTAGTGGAATCAAAGTGCAAACCTGTCCAGTATCAAACATATTGCAAATATATATGCCAAAGTCTCGTTGAAGCCATACAATATCCCGATCTGCTCCATGCATGACCTAATTGCATTAAATATTATCATAAAATAATGTAGATATATCATAAAGCCAAAAGAGTAGTGTGGTTGAAGAGAAAAACCTTTTTCTTGGTAGGGTCTTTGAAAATTTCCCGAAGATATGGGCCAACATGAATGCGGAGTTTCAATGTATCTACCACAAAATCTTCAGTTCTGGTAGAAATTTGCATCAGGCAAGTCAATCCTTGGAAAGATCGATATTGATTATGTTCCAAATCGACCTAGAGAAAAGTTAAACAAATATTACAATGTTTTCATATTTACTAGAGGATCTCTTTTTCTGATGAAGTGAAAACTAATACCATGTTTATTTAATCCATATTTGCTTAAGGATCTCCTTTTGCCTTAAGTAGAAACCAATACCAGGTTTTTTTTTTTTATTATTATTCATACTTGCTCAAGGATCTCATTTTGTCATGAAGTAAAAACTAATGCCAGGTTTAATTCATGCTAGAGAAAAAAAATGAAGATATAGTCAAGAGTGCAGTTCCATGTCAAGCAACTAGATAAATTCCATAAGCGTACAAAACTAGCACCAAAAGAAGTAGACAGTTTATTCTATTAACCTGACAGGAAGATTTCAAAGGGGTTTTTTTTTTTTTTTTTTTTTTTTTGGGGGGTGGGGGGTTGGGGGGTGTTGGGGTGGCCGCGCACTTAAGAGGATTGGGATCTTAACTATCCTTTATCCCCAAGGAATCTTAAGTACCCTTTATCCCCAAATAGAATAGTTCTGTACAAATAAGGTTCTCTATGAATATAGAAAATAAAGATGCTGCAGAGATGAAACTAATATGGTAAAAATTTTGGCCAAGCGGCCCAGCGTCAATGTACCAAAAATAATAAATCAGCAGTCAGACTTTACCACAAACTCATTTACACTCCGTAATTTAGCAGCTAACTCCTTCAAATCTTTAACTTCTTCCACAAGCTTGAATGGTGTTTCCTCCAGTGATGGGGGTTTTACAGGTTCAACATCACCTATATCTTTATCCACAAAATCCAAAACAGAGAGACTCTCCTATACACATGAAGCAACAAAAATAAACAAAAGTATTTTACATATATTCTGGCAAGGATTACAACAAAAATACATCAACAGATGGCGTGAGAAATTTTTTAAACTTATCTTTGGTTAAATGAGAATAACAATGACAGACTATGAAAGCATCAATATCTAACCGTGCTTCCACCAAATAGAAAATGGGAGACAATTGTAAAACTATTAATCAGATAAAGGGCATTTAAAGAGTGAATTATAGGACATTAACCAGTGAGGCAAAGAGAAACATATAGACATATCAAGTCATCTTCAAAAGGATCTCGGCTTTGGTCCCAGGAGTATTTTGCACCTATATTCTGAAAATTATCTTTGGATGTGAGGAAACTTATGACATGACTTTGAGACATATCCGGCTATATACAAGAAATGTCATCATATGATGACAAATCAAGATCACTAGCATCTACATACTAGCTAGCATTATCCAGGATAATATCCCAGCAATAAAAGCTAAAAACTACAGTTCTCTATAGTAACAAAAATTATTTGAACAAATGATTCTAAGTGAATAGAGCTAGTCCGTATTAGTCTCAGCACTCTTGTTTTCCAACAAAAAGAACAATCACACAACATATATTTCAGTTATTACAGCTTAGAATTAAAAGACTGAAAGAAACATGTTCTTTCTAGACCTCAAAAAATTCTTCTGCCCAGACACTAATTACTATCCTAAACAAATCAAATACTAACCAATAAATTCGCAAAAAAGAAATAAAATAACAATAAAAAACTAACCAGAGGATGAACAAATCGCTGATTATCCTCACTCCTCTGCAACCAAACATGCTGAAATGGCTGGTTCAAATTATTCACCAAGATATTATACTCCTCTTGAGGTCTCTTTATAGTGGGTATATGAAACGGCACTTTTGCTCTCTCTTTCTTTTCCTTTACTTTCACATTCAACGAGTCACCCTGCACTTTACCCCGACTCACTGAGTCACCACCACCACCACCACTCACCGCAAACTCGCCCTTCTTCTTATTCTTCCCATAAACCAACTGAAACCCATCTTCATTTCCCCCCTCTCCCTTCTTCTCACCCCTATTTTTCTCAAATTCATCAAAACACGCATCGATACGCTCGAAAACGTCGTCGTTTACATTAACAAGCCAGTCGTAGGCATCAACGATGTCCTCTTGGTCGGGAAACTCAATGGGTCGGCCCCAAATTTCTGAAGAGCCGATAGAATGGAGCAAAGATTGTGATTTGGCGGCGATTTCTAGTACGGGTCGATTGAATTCTTCGAAGTTGTTAAAGAAATGAAAATCTTTGTCAGACGGGAGGCTTCGCGAAGAAGAAGAAAGGTTTGAAAGCGAAGAGGAGAGCGGAGCCCTTAGGTCATTGAGTGACTGGGCCGCTGTCGGAGCTCGTGGTGGCTCGTCCTGCTCACTCATGGTGGTTAGGGTTTTTGGAAAGTAAAGGGTTTTAAGGTTTCTTTTATTAAATTTTTTATATTTTCTTTGTTTCTTCTTCTTCGTAGCTGAAGGGAATGTAAATGAAATGCTCTCTTCTTTTCCACATTCGGAAGTGCGGGTTAAAGCTTAAAGGTTTTTGATCACGTGACTGGTGTGAAGGAGGCACGTGGCATTTTTTAAGCTTTGAGATTTGGTACTTCTCCAACAGTTTAGTATGATAGGAGGAAGATAATCCTTTGTGAATAATTTGATATTTAAATGGAAATTATTTTTGTTTTATTATCATGTAATTAGGAAAAGTATGAACTAAGAACTACCTATTTATGGTTTGCAACTTAACTAAAGAAATTTACATATCAATCACACCGTGACATACAAATTTGTTCTATCCAAAGAGGTTAAATAGTGTTGATGCGTGATTTTAACAACAACGAAACGCACGTGAAAAATGTTGGGCTGACTTAGAAGACACACATAAATGTGGGGATGTTGAGTTGATTATGAGATAAAGGACAATGTTTAAAGTAGTTCAGATGCTTAAACAAGCGAATCCTATAATCATTGATATTGTATTAATATGCAGGATCAGGTTGCGTCTAGCGAACTGATTTAGAGCTTGGAGAATATAAGTGAGAGAGAGAAAGAGAATAAACTATTACAGAGTGAAATTAGCTAATCCCACAAACGGAAGAGGAGCTCTCTATTTATATTGGGATGAATTAAGACAATGATTATTGAATCCGTAAAAAGGGGCAGATACCGTACAAATCCTTCTTTGCGTCCTGTTGTTCACCTACTCGAGTGATTTCCTCGGTTTGTACAAGGATTGGACATGTGGATCGTCTCCAGCCTTTCATCAGTCTGGCGCACACCCACTACACTGACAGAAACATGTCACTTACGTCACATGGTGACGTGACTGCATCTGAATGGCTGCAAGACCTACATAAATTCTGATCGTCTTACGCTGGCAAGGCTCCTATTTGTTATTTGTTAAAATATATAATATCTCTACCAAATAGCCTCTAGTTTCATACAATTTTAAGAGAAATGACAACTTCCAGGTAAGAGTTTTTGTTTACGGCCGAACAACATGTTCCCACCCGAAGTTTGCCCCAACGACAATTTATTATCCAAAAAGTTTGAAAACGACCATGACTCACCAACAGTTGATTCTGTCTATTAACTCGAATTAAAGAAGGATAAAATGGTAATTTTACTCTCAAAACCACCCATTGCC